>CM060437.1:70221515-70821515 GCA_030545235.1 Helianthus tuberosus
AATTTAGGTTTTTGGGGGGTGGGGGGTTTAGGTTTTTGGGGGGTGTCGGTGGGGGGTGGGTTAAGTGGTTTAAGCTTTATGTATTAGTGCACATGTGCAGTACAACAAAAAAAAATTTTTTTTTTTTTTTTTTGAAAATATTTTTTTAGGCATAAAAACTAGCGATTTTTTATTAAAAATTGTAAAAAAAAAAAAAAAAAAAATTTTGGTATGTTTTTAGGTTTTTTTTAGGCTTTTTTGGTTAGTTTTTTGGTTTTCTCATTTAAACTAGTTTTCTCATAATCCATCCCCTATATATATATATATAGGATCAAGATCAAGGGAAAACTCCAACGGAGTTGTGAGAACTTAGAGAACTCAGCCTTGACGTATGAGTTTTACCCCAATTTTTTTCACACGCCTAGATTAAAATATAGAAAATCCTGCGGTAAAAAAAAATAATTTTCGGCCCCTAACAGTAGCTGCAGAAAGGTGGTGACATAAGCATGAGATCACTTTTTACAGGATTTAAGGCTACCGTAAATGAAAAAAAAAAACTATTTTTTTGGGAAAAGGTGATATTTTCAGGATTTTGGTAATTTTTTTTCTGAAAAAACCTTTCGTAAGGACGAGTTCTCTAAGTTCTCACAACTCGTATAAGTTTTCATTTTACCCTAACCATATATATATAGGGTGAGGTTCCTGTAAAAAAGACCTTTTTCATGAGAAGTGTGAGAAGGCATAGAAATTGACATGTAGGCATCATGTTTTGGACATAGCATGATGTTTTTGGTTGTTTTGGCAAGAAAAACACCAAACATAACAATTTAAAACACATTGCAATGTATTACGGGCATGAAATTTAAAAAAACAACAAAAACACACTGCTTAACACTTAAAACACACAACTTAACGTTCTTGGCATAGTGTTTTAATTTTTAAAACTAGAATTTATTGCATTGTGTCTTGAATTAACATGTTTAGTGTTTTTCTTGCCAAAACAAATCAAAACATTATTCCTAAGTCCAAAATATGATGCCTACATGTCAATTCTTATAACTTCTCACACTTCTCACGAAAAGTGTACTTTTTACAGGATCCTAAGACTATATATATATGTGTGTGTGTAGGGATGGGTTAAAATGAGAACCACTACGAGTTGTGAGAACCGCGAGAAATTTTTTATCCCGCGCGAGTTGGCCAAATTTTTTTTACACAAACGTAGATGAAAACATTATAAACACATCTGTAAAAAAAAGTAAAAAAAATTGTCAAGTCGTTAGTTTTGACTGATGCAAGTTTTTTTACGCCCTGATAAAAAAATTAGTTATCAACTATAAAATTTTACAGCAGAGCGTAAAAAAAACTTGCATCAGTCAAAACTAACGCCTCAAAAAAATTTTTTACTTTTATTTACAGATGTGTTTATACTGTTTTCATCAACGTTTGTACAAAAAAATTTTGGCCCAACTCACGCAGGATTAAAAAGTTCTCACGGTTCTCACAACTCGTTGTGGTTTTCATTTGAACCGAGTCCAATATATATTATATATTGGGCAATTATAGAAAAATATCTCATACTAGTTAAGAAAACAAAGAAACCGAAATGAATGGACCACATTTTGCCATGTGTTACACCTTTCTTGCAAACGTGTTACGTGTAACAGCTTTTACTTTTTTAGAAAAAGATGGAAGTTTGCAAAAGTTGTTACACGTAACACGTGGTAGCCTATGGTTGTTACACGTAACATAGTCTACAAAAACGTGTAATACGTGGCAAAAGGTGGTCCATTCATTTGGGTTTCTTAGTTTTGTTAACTAATATGGGTTTTCTTTCTATTTATCCCATATATATACACACACACACACATATATATATATACACATATATATAAGTGTCCGCTAAAATGAGAACCACCTCGAGTTGTAAGAACCGTGAGAACTACTTGATCCGGGGCGAGGTGGACCAATTTTTTTTTTTCATAAACGTAGATGCATGTATTATAACAACATTTGTAAAAAAAAATTAAAAAAAAAATGTCGTGTGTGTAGTTTTGAGCACCACAAGTTTGTATTTATGGGTACCGTAAATTTTCCGGTTAAATTTACGGTACCTGTAAACACAAACTTGTGGTGCTCAAAACTACACACACGACATTTTTTTTTTTGAATTTTTTTTTTACAAATGTTGTTATAATACATGCATCTACGTTTATGAAAAAAAATTTGGTCCACCGCGCCCCCTACGGTGTAGTTCTCACGGTTCTTACAACTCGAGGTGGTTCTCATTTTAGCATTCCCCTATATATATATAGGATTATGATCAAGAGTGAACAACTTCTTGAGAGTGAACTGAGTGAACTAATTTTGGCCATTGATCATTTTTTAGATTAAAAGGGTAAGATTGACATTAGCCAACTATGTTTAATTAAAATCCCGTAATTTTCTCATATCTTAACTCTCTCTCTCTCTCATTTTTAATTATTTCTCCATCATTTCTTTATCCATAGATTTTGTTTTAATTTTAACTTGAATATTGTTTTTCTTTTATTATCCGTATATATAGATATCATAATACATTTAACTTTTTATAATTTTCAATAAATATTAAAAAATTTCTCAGAGATTGAAATTGTAATTATTTTTGGGTATTAACTTTTTTTTAATATGTGATTAGTTATTTATTTTTGCATACATATGATATGTTTCGTTTTCATTAATTTCATAATTTTTTTTATAAATCTACTAGTGTGCATGCATAATATACTATATATTGTTAATATACACATATGTAACCATTTCGAAATATAATACACAGATGTATAAAAGACTGTACACATGTGTATAAACTAACAGCTGTGTATCTTGTATAAACTGATAGTTAGCGAGACTACACATATGTGTATAAACTAACATCTGTGTATCTTGTATAAACTGATAGTTAGCGAGACTGTACACATGTGTATAAAATAACATTTTTGTATCTTGTATAAACTGATACTAGCGAGACTGCACACATGTGTATACACTAACAGCTGTTTATCTTGTATATACGGAAACTAGCGAGATTTTAGAGATTTTGATTATATTGTTTAATAAATGCAATTTACAAAAGACGCAAAAACCCTTCTATCAATTATTTTAAAGGAAAGTTACAAATTATAATTACAATCTTGCCATTGTTTAAAAATCTCTAGATAATGTAATCCAACGGCTCATATTAGTTCACACAGTTCACTCTCAACCTAGTGTTCACTCTAGAACCCTACCCTATATATATATATATATATAGGGGACAGCTAAAATGAAAACCACCTCCAGTTGTAAGAACCGTGAGAACTACACCGTACGGGGCGAGGTGGACCAAATTTTTTTTCATAAACGTAGATGCGTGTATTATAAACACATTTGTAAAAAAAAATGTCGTGAGTGTAGTTTTGAGCACCACAAGTTTGTGTTTACGGGTACCGTAAATGTTATTTAAAATTTACGGTACCCGTAAACACAAACTTGTGGTGCTCAAAACTACACACACGACATTTTTTTTTGAATTTTTTTTTACAAATGTGTTTATAATACACGCATCTACGTTTATGAAAAAAAAAATTTTGTCAAACTCGCCCCGGATCAAAAAGTTCTCACGGTTCTTACAACTGGAAGTGGTTTTCATTTTAGCGGTCCCCTATATATATATATATATATATATATATATACATATATAATCGTTTATAAATAATAATGTTTTTTTGTAAAATAAAGATATTTCAAAATTATATATTATTTTTTACAAATAAATAATATATAATAATCGTGTGATATATTGGAATTTTAAAATCGAACATGTGATGATGAACGTGTGATAAAATAAATACATGAAGAAAAAAAAATCTTGAATAATAATTTAAGTTTGTGAATTTTGAGGATAGGGTCCAACGATACATTGTTTCAAAAGGAAATACAACATCTTGAAAGTAAACATAACTAAACATTGAAATAAATAAATAAATTTGGATGAGTTTCTAATTCCACCCTAAGTAGTTTTCTTGTGGCATCATAATACATTTTGTGCAACATGTAATAAGTATATGTCACCACAAAAAATGTCGATGAGGATACTAGTTTTGTCTACGTAACATATAAAAGATTGGTTCACAAATCTGTCACAACCCCCGACCCCTACCCCGGGAGCGGGAGTCGTGAACCAGTCAAGTGGTATCGGTATTTATTAATTTGGAAGCGGAAATGAGACATCAGGATCGTAGTTAGGAAATAAATTTCAGAGTTTCAAAACACCAAACTTTTATAATAACAAATGGGATAAAATCCATGTTCTATTCACAACATCTTTATAGGGATAAACTCTAATTGTTGAGAACATAAACTTCTTTTATTTAGGTAAGTCTTATAGCCACTTTCTTTAAGGCTTCAGTACTCCGTAGCTAGCTTCTAATAGCTTTCACATTAAGTTACCTGAAACGCATTTTAAAAATATTTTACCAGCATGAAATACTAGCGAGTGCATCCCATTTTAATAAAATAAGCTTTTATAATTTTACAGTATTAAGAGCGATTACAATGTTTATATCTACCCAATTACTCGTTCAGTAATTGTCACTCGACGGATCTGTGACTATGGTCATATCACACATTGGATACACGTGCCCAATTGTGAAGGTTATCAAGTACTATATACAAACCCTAAAATACTGGCAGCAATTGTAGAATACAAAGACTTAATCACTGAAATTATAACTGATAAACATTTAGGATTTTGTAAAACATCTGAAATAATGGCATCACAAAATGTGACAAAAGGAGAATGACTCACAAACTGTGAAAAAAAGAGAGATGAACTCACATTGTAGACTTATGTATTTCTACAGCTTCCTGTTGATTTTTCCTGATTATTGTCTATTAAAAAACATACAATGCACACATGTTAGTACAATAACCCAAGTCAATATAGCCATACAACACGAGACAGAACCCCAACGAACTTAGTCAGGCAGAGCCTCAACATGCGTTGGTGGGTCCTAAATCAATCGGGTCGGCTACGGCGGCACCTGGATTTTCTTGCTTTGTTTTCTTTTCAATTCCCCAAAGCTCCATCTTGTTTCTTCCAAGGTTAATTCCCATCCAAGCATTGTAAATCCATTCTTTTATGCTCTTTATCTCATGCAAATACAAACACACCGTAGTTACCATGTTCCACCACATTTAACCGAATTAAGCATGGGGTTTTTATCATTTTAAAGCACTTAAGGGTTGTCCTACGGACCACCCGTCACATCCCCACACTTACCTGTTGCTTGTCCCAAGCAACCCATTTAAACAAAACAACATACCCAAGCGATCAAATGCAAACCAAGTAACAAATGTCCTCTTTACTAATTCTTTCCTAAGCCCGCACATAATACACCCCTCACAATACTCTCTTCTCGGTGACAAAAATAACTAGCAAAAGGAAGCTAGATCACACTCAAGGCAAATGGGTATAAGAACAATAATAAGCTTGTACTCAAATCGATCTTTTGCCTAAATAATATGCTAAACATGCATGCGAATCAAAGGGACTTTAAAAGGTTATAACACGGCTAGGCATATGGGTAGGAAATGGAGATGTATGTAGTAGCTAATGATTCGACCCGTTCTTTTATTTCTATCTAACCCAACCAACTATATACAATACATCAACTTCTCTCTTTTTTTTCATTGCTTTTTTCCCTTTTTTTTCTTTTTCTCCTTTTTTTTCATTTTCATTTTTACATAACAAGATAACATACTAAAACAAGATAATCAAACTCTTACAATACGCAACACTAATAGACCGGGTCAAATACGGGACAATTTTTAGAGAAGCTAGGCACGGGTTATAAATGATCGGCTCTTAGGCTCAAATGGGCTACTAAAGTCCAAACCCCCGCCCCTCTCGCTACCATGCTCATATTTGTAATTCATGAGGTCTAACCCCCCAATTCCCACACTCGCACACACCAAGACGAGGCTACCTAAATGTCCTTATCCTTTTCACATTCATGCAAGCTAAAGCCTCAAACCGCATCTAAGCACAAGTTCTAATGTACACCCACCCATTGCCACTCTCATCAAAGAAAAATATCTCTAATACATGCGAAGAGGTGGCTCAACTCTCACCAAGAAAGAACAAAAGTGGTATGGGTTGCCGATGTATCATGGAGTTTAGTACTCAAATTTTCAATTCGGACCATTTTCACTTGATATTTAAAAAATTTTCAATTTTTACAAAATTTTCCCCTCATCCCCACACTTGGGATACATTGTCCCCAATGTACAGTTTTGAAGGGAAGATCGCTTACAACAAGAACATCCATTTTTCGCTTATTTTCTTAAACCACAAATTTCTTTTTGTTTTTTTTAACTTAAAACACCACCAACTATCACATCCCATAAACACATCAAACACATAAACACCACGCAACCTCCCAACCACAAACATAAAACATCATAATATACACAAATATACAAGATGAGATGAGACACGACCTAATCAATAATATCTCGGCTGCGGAGGCCCGAAGATAGAAGTCATCATATCCGCAAACTCTCTGAATCCAAATGCACCACTGCTGCTACCGCCCTGATCGCCTTCTTGGCCGGCTTGTTGCTGACCCATGCCCCTATGTGGATCCACCCACTGTGAATGGTGTAATGGTGGGGTGGGATATGTAACACTACCATTGTATGGCGGAAATGTGGAGTAATCCACAATCGGTGGGTCTGATATAACTGGCTGGCCTGCCTGCCAAGCGTCGTGCATACGTCTCTGACGATCACCTAGATAACGGTTGTTCATTTCCTCTTGATGGGCATACATATGGGATCGATTCCACTGCTCTTCCTGTCATAACTCTGCTTAATAGCCCTCTCCACACTAGCTCCCATATATGTTTATTGATCGAACAGCATCTGATTTGGCTCAGACCAATCGGTGAATGTGGGAGGCTGCCTTTGTTCGACCACTTGCTCCATATTTCCTGAGTGAGCCCAGTATGGGTCGTATGGCTGCTGTTCATAGTCAAATGCACTCCCAATGTAGCCCGACTGTTTTCCTACCCCATGAACACCACCATTTGGGCCGGCACCCCCCATCTCAACATCGACTGTGAATGTGTCCTCTCGATAGTCGTCATCACCGCTCTCATCCCCATCGCTAATCTCAGGCTCATCGGCCTCACCCGGTCGAAGTGGACGAGCATCCGCCTTTAATGCCCTCCACCGTTTTCCATCACTCTTCAACTTATGATATCTCTCCGACTCCTTATACTCCCAACCCGGTCCCAAGTGTTTTATATCAAATGGTTTGAACTTCTTGTATGATCCTTTATCTTCAGCTCCAATTGCCCCATATAACTTCATCAACGCAGTGATTAACCTACAATGTGGAACAATCTTCCTTTCTCCACTACTCCGCCTAATCCAAATGTTATTCAACACTAAAAACCGAAATGGGACAAATGGCGACCCATGCATCAACATATAGAGAACCGACACCTCCGCAAACCTTACTTCCACCTTGTCACCCCGCTTTGGGATAACATTCTACGTACACAACACCAACATCAATTTTGCCTCGATCCTTAGATTCCTTCTTAATAACTTCCCATGTGTGGTACCCGGAACAAAGAGATAGTCAAGCATATGTTGCCATTGGGGATGATTTTGGGGGTTAAAGTATAGATCCTCTAGCCGTGGGAAGATGTATTGATTCGACGGCTTGCTATCGAATTTTGCAATTCGACGTAGAGAATCATAAGACATTTCAACAGACACCCCATTAACCGTCCCTATAAGCTTCATCTTTGACGGGGCCTTAAAGGGAGGACATGTGAGAGTAGCCATCCATTCTTGTATCTCTCTATCATAAAGATTTTTCACCTCTCCATCATAACATTTCAAAGCTGCTTCCCATCCTAATGCTTTGAATTTATCCGTGATCCCGAATGGCCCGAAGTTAACCTCTCTAATTTCCTTTTCGCAAATAAACGCCTCCTTGCGTTGTTGTAATCTGTTCATTTGCTCATGGAATAAATCGGTTTGCCATTCAACAGGTTGATCGAGTAAGGACCCCGGATGTCCAATCCGGTTTCGGGCCCCTCGGTGGAGCATCCTTTTCCGAGTCCGGGTCGCCCGCCCGGATCAATATTCTCTTCTTTTGTTTTGCTTCAGCTTGTTGGCTCGAGAACCCTTCTACCGCTTTACCTTTACTCTTTCCCATCTCCTACACACAACACACAAAACACACATAAATTCAAATTCCACAACCTCCCCATACTTGCTTGACACTATGGTTATAGATGTAGGAACACCAAAAATTATATTTTCAATTAAAATTTGGGCATGATGTCTCAACAATATAAAGATTTTCCAAAAATTTCAACTTAGACATCATCTACATCTACACCCCTATCCCTTGCAACCTGACAATATTCACATCATCAAACATGTTCAAGCAAGTGTATATAAGAATAAGAAAAATCAATAACCTTCAATCCATAATGCACCAACAAAAATAGTGAGAAAACACATACCTTGAGTTAGTGATGCAAGTCACACAACAACCTCACGGGAGAACAAGAACTTCCCACAAAAACCCACTATTTTTCGGACCTTTATGTCCAAAAATCGAACACTAAAACAGGAGAATCTTTGCAATGCAACCACAAATCCGACTTCCTTGTGAAATTTTAGCCAAGATTGACCCAAAAACCACTAGATTCGGTGAAGTTTAGAGAGAGTTATGGAAGATTGTAGCTATGGAGGTTTTAGGGTTCTTGTGGAAGATAAGAGGTGAAGGAGAAGGTAAAAGGAATATGTGGTTGGGGATTGAATGCAGGAAATTAGTGGATAGGGGAAAGTCACATGAGTTTATTGATATTTAATATTAATTCATTGATATATATATTTTTTTATAAAAGTCGCCGACAATGACCCTTGGCAACCAAGTACGCGCCGTAGCCTACGGCCCTGGCCGTAGGTTACGGTGAGGAGTGAACTTGTTTTCTGCCGTAAGGTAGTTTCAAGGTGCCATAAAGAAAGTTTTTGTTTCTCTGACCGCCGTAGCCTACGGTGATGATCGTAGGTTACGGCCCTATCTGGGCGTTTTGCCTTGGCCATTTTTAAACTTTGTAAAAGAATTTTTATGTTTTGTTTGTTTTTTTTTTCGTTTTAAATTTATAATTTTTATAGTTTTCATAATTTTTCGAAAATGAGAAAATTAAACCCTACCCCCCAATAAAAACCCGTGTTGTCCTCAACACTATGTTAGAGAAATTCGTACGAGTTTCCCCACACTTGTCTCGAACACAAGTACGGTAATTATTTTAAAAACAAACTAACTTGACTAACTAAACTACATATTTACACTAACAAACCTGGGCCTCTTTCAGACTTCCTCGTCATCCAATGGGCGTAAAATGTAACCCACTTTGTCAAGCTCAAGATTGTTGATATCATTCCCTTCCAAGTACGGTTTGAGTCGGTGCCCGTTTACCATTTGCTTCGTGTTGGATTGAATGTCTTGAATATCTACATCCCCAAACTTGCCCACACGTGTGATGACATAAGGACCCATCCATTTACTCTTCAATTTGCCCGCAAACAACTTCAACCGCGAATTGTACAACCACACTTTTTGATCCACTTCAAAGGTTCTTTTTCTTATCTTTGCATCGTGAACCTTCTTCAGCTTGTCTTTATATGCGGATGCACACTCATACGCTTCATCCCGTATCTCTTCAATCTCACTCAATTAGAGTTTCCGAATTCGACCCGCTTTGTCATAATCCGCGTTCACTGTATTTATTGCCCATAGTGCACGATGACCCAACTCCATCGGTAAATGACAACCTTTACCGTAAACCATCCGATACGGAGTTGTACCAATTGGCATTTTGTAAGCCATTCGATATGCCCAATGTGCATCATCCAACTTACCCGACCAATCCTTCCTATCCACCCTCATTGTTTTCATCAAAATCTCCTTAATTTGTCTATTGGACATTTCAACTTGTCTACCAGTTTGAGGGTGGTAAGGAGTAGTGATTCGGTGATTCACATTATATGTTTTCAACAATTTCCCAAAATTAAAGTTTTTAAAATGTGAACCCCCATCACTAATTATGACCCGCGGAATTCCAAATCGAGCAAAAATGTTAGATTGGACAAACTTACATACCACAGAATGATCATTGGTCCTTGTTGAAATTGCTTCAATCCACTTCGAAATGTAGTCCACCGCAACCAATATATACAAGAACCCATTCGAATTTGGAAAAGGACCCATGAAATCTATTCCCCACCCATCAAGGTTGTAGAGGCATTTCATCCCTCTTCGAGATGCTTCCCACTTTTTGACAATTGACACAATTACAGGCAAACTCACAAGCATCCTTAAAAATTGTTGGCCAATAAAACCCCACAAGTTAAAACCCGATAACCTATTTTGTGTCCACTAAAATGACCACCACATGCCGATGAGTGAGCATAGGTCAAAATCTCTAGCACTTCCGTTTCGGGAACACATCTTCAAATCACCTGAGCGGGCCCAATCTTGAAGAGATCCGGTTCATCCCATATGTATTGCTAGACTTGGACCAAAAATTGTTGCCTTCGCTTTTTAGTCCAATGATTGGGGATTGCACCCTTGGCCAAATAATTCACATAATGAGCATACCAAGGTGCAGTCGACACGGATAAAAGTTGCTCATCGGGAAACCGTTCATTGATTTCACTCGGATCGTCAATACCTTCTAATGGAATTCGGGACATATGATCCACCACAACATTTTCACAACCTTTCTTGTCCCGAATTTCTAGATCAAATTCTTGCAACAAAAGCACCCAACGACTCAATCGGGGCTTAGCATCTTTCTTTTCCATCAAATATCAAACCGCACTATGGTCTGAATAGACAATCACCTTGCTCCCCCAAATGTAAGATCGAAACTTGTCCAAGGTATACACCACCACTAATAATTCTTTTTCGGTTGTGGTGTAATTTAGTTGCGCCTCGGATAAAGTTTTACTTGCATAATAAATGACCACCGGTTTCTTGTCTACTCTTTGACCCAAAACCGCTCCAATGGTTGTGTCGCTAGCATCACACATAATTTCAAACGGCTTCGACCAATCCAGTGGTTGCAAGATAGGAGCTTTCACCAACTGTTCCTTCAAAACATTAAACGCTTGCAAACATTCATTAGTAAAATCAAAAGGGACATCTTTCAACAACAAATTACATAAAGGTTTTGTAATCACACTAAAACCCTTAATAAACCTTCTATAGAATCCCGCATGCCCCAAAAATGATCCCACCCCCTTAACATTCTTTGGTGGAGGTAAAGATGAAATTACTCGAATTTTTGCTTTGTCTACCTCCATCCCCCGGTCCGAAATCACATGACCCAACACAATACCCTCTTGAACCATAAAGTGACTTTTTCCCAACTTAGCACCAAGTTTGTCTCAACACACCTTTTTAAAAAATTTTCTAATTCATCAAGACAAGACTCAAAACTTGGGTCAAATATGGAAAAATCATCCATAAACACTTCAAGAGATTCCCCGACCATATCCGAAAAAATACTCATCATACATCGTTGAAAAGTGGCCGGGGCGTTACATAGTCCAAATGGCATTCACCGAAAAGCAAATGTACCATATGGACATGTAAACGTGGTTTTGTGTTGGTCGTCCGGGTGGATAGCAATTTGGTTATATCCTGAGTACCCGTCCATAAAACAATAGTATTTTTGACCCGAAAGTTTTTCAATAATTTGGTCAATGAAGGGTAACGGGAAATGGTCCTTAGAGGTAGCGGCGTTTAATTTCCTATAGTCAATACAAACTCGCCACCCGGTGACTGGTCGGGTGGCAATTTGCTCGCCTTGTTCATCTTTAATTACCTGGAAGCCGGCCTTTTAGGCACTACCTGAGTCGGACTTACCCAAGCACTGTCCGAAATGGGATAAATGATCCCCGCATCCAACCACTTTATCACTTCTTTCTTCACAACCTCTCTTAAATTCGGGTTCAACCTTCTTTGTGTTTTGCGAGTAGGCTTTGCATGTTCATTTGTAATAATTTTGTGCATGACAATGGATGGACTAATACCTTTAAAGTCGGCTATCGTCCATCCAATGGCCGCCTTATGAGCCTTCAACACCCGCAACAATCCCTCTTTTTGAGCTACCTTCAAATTAGAAGCAATGATCAACGGTAAGGTGTCATTGTCCCCCAAAAATGCATACTTCAAATGTTTTGGTAGCTCTTTCAATTCCACGTTTGGTGGACACTCTAATGATGGCTTTGTACCCGAATCAATCTCCACTGGCAAATTTTCAATTTGGTGGGTCCATGGCGGTCTTCCTTCCTTAACTGCTAGAGCCTCTTGCTCCTTTTCCTCCATCCCTAATGCACACATAAGAACCTGCAAAGAAAAATCACAAATGCACGGTTTCAAAATATCTTCCTCATATTCATGCGGGTCGCATCCATCAATGATATCTGCTAAGAAACACTCATCACTACCAAAAGCATTAGCGTCGATAGTAAAAACATTTAATCTCATTTTTCAATTACCAAACGCCATGTCGACCGTACCATATCGACAATCAATCACGACATGAGCGGTGTTCAAAAACGGCCGACCCAAAATAACATTTTATTGTTGAATTGGGTCGGCGGATGAGTAGTCCAACACAAGAAAATCAATGGGATAATAAAATTCATCAACTTTTACTATGACATCCCGCACAATACCCCGGGGGAGCTTATGGGACAAATCGGCTAAAACAACCGTTGTCTCTACTTGCTTCAATGGACCAAAATCATATTGGTCATATAAGCCCCCCGGTAAAATACTCACTCCGGCTCCAAGATCAAGTAACGCCCTCGCCGTTTGAAAATTTCAAACTTGAATATTAATAAGAGGCGTTCCTGGATCTTGTAGCTTAGGAGGAAGATCCACTTTCAAAACCGCACTTACCCGCTCAGCTAAATTGACCCGTTTAGGCACTTTTTGTTGCCTCTTTTGGGTACACAATTCTTTCAAAAATTTTGCATAAGCGGGTACTTGTTTGATTGCTTCAAGTAATTGAAGGTTTATTTTCACTTGTTTAAACACCTCCCACATCTCTTCTTTTTTAGGACCCCGTTTTGAAATGAAATTCTTTTTACCCGGATCTAATAAAGCCGAGGGAAATGGCACTTGACTAGATCCCCCTTCCTCATTTTTATCTTTGGTTTCTTCATTACTTACGGGTTTTTCAAAATTGTTTTTTAGAAGAAATTTTAGGTGCTTTGTTTTCATCCTCACTTTCTTGACCCGTTATGTCTTCAACCACCCCATCAACCAAATCCGATGAAGGAATTGTTTTATACTCTTTCCCACTTCTCAAAACACTCACATGATTAATATTAATATTATTACCATGAGATGAATTATGTGAAGGGTTTACCTTAGTGTCGCTTGGTAATTGACCTTTACCTTTTTTCAAGTCCGCCACTTCAGTTGCGAGTTGACCCATTTAGGTGGTCAAAGATTGAATCGCCTTATCACGGATCTCATCTTTTTGAATGCGAGCATCATCCATTTGATTCCTCTTTTGCATCTCCGTTTGCATCGCCTTCAACATTTCTATCACCTCATTTCCACCCGAAGACCCACCATGCTCTTGACCCGTTTGATACTGTCTTCGATACCCTTGGTTATTCCCGCCTTGATACCCACCTTGATTATTGAACGGTTGGCGTGGAACAAAGTTACCTTGACTTCCTTGAAAATTCAGGTTAGCTTGGTTTGAAGGATTCCCATATCAAAAATTTGGGTGGTTTTGTAACCCGGGGTGGTAAGTATTTGAATTCATGTTGTAATTTCTATCACCCCCACCTTGACCTTGTAATGCATTAACCTCCTCATATTGCCATTCCAATCCTTGGCAATTTTCAGCTGCGTTCCCCAATTCATTGCAAAGCACACAAACATCATAGATTTGATTACTTGTTTGTACATTTGCATCTTCCGCCGCATGAACTTGGGTTCTAGTAATGGTCGGTCGTGCTCTCCTTGACGATTGAGCTTTCCTTTTTGATGTGACCACTTTTTCGCCTTGTCTTTTAAAGAAATTTGGAAGAGCACCAACTTCACTTCATCCGATGAAAACCCTTGACCACCAATTGTGTTACATATTGAATCATAAGCCTCCAAATGAAAATAAGGCTCCTCCGTTGCTAGACCCTTATACTTTGGCAAACTTTAAAACGAATTGGTTTTAACTTCAAAAGTCCTTCCTTGATTGTTCTGAGGAATGACTATTGGTGATGGGTTATTAGTGATCACCGGTCTAAAATGTGCCTCAATACCTCTCACGGGCTCTCGAATATGTCTTCATGGTACACCCAAACGAACTCTTGGACGTATGGGACCCAGTGGTCTTTGAGTATGCGGTCTTGGAGGCCCAAATTGCTGTAAAGGTGGCTGAAATCTTGGCCCCACATGTTGTTATTGATGAACTTGCCTTTCAAACGGTGGACCTTGTGGTGGCAATTGTTGAGGTATGATTTATTGAACCATTTGTTGTTGAGAAACTCTACCAACGCCTTGCATCCCTTGGTTTTGACCTTGAACATAAGTGTACTCTCCTTGCTCTCCGTCTCCTCCATACATATATCCTTCATCTTCATATCCCCCAAATTCCTCATCATACCCATCATCAAACCCATGTTGATATTGTCCTCTCGGTTGCAAAGATGGTTGAAATGGAGCAGAATGGATGATAGATGGACCGGTTTGGAATAAATTGGGTGGTAGTATTTGTTGTGATGATAATGGTTGACTGGATGTTGGGAAAAACGATGAAAAAGGTGGAACAACTGATGATGTAGGTGTATAGCTAAAAGAGTATTCAGTTTGGGTGCTTTCAGGTAAGGTGGTGTTTGTTGGTTTAATTTCGGGTGTGGATGTAGGAATGGTAGTAGTTGTTGACGGTTGTGATGATGAAGGTACAAAGGATGGTGTAGGTTGACCCGTAGTGTGTGGTAGGTGTAATTGATCCATTTTCCTAATCAGTGTCACTAGTGTTGTAGGTGTTGTTGGTGAACCAATAATTTTGTTTTCACGTAGCAAAACTCTGTTTTTTTCTCAAAGTTCGTTTAATCTTCGGATCAAATGCCAATGGTGATAGCTTGTGAGAGCCTCTAGTATGCGTGCACCTGTAAATACCTGCACACTAACATACCCAGCGTAAACCAGGAAAATAACAAACTTAAAAAGATTAAAAATAACACACGTTGCGCACTACTCCCCGGCAACGACGCCAAAATTTGACGTGAGGTCGAAGACTCAATCAAATTTAAACCAACTACAACTATTAGATAGCGGTAAGTGGGTATCGAACACAGGGAGTTTGTGGAATGTATGTTATCTAAACGTATATCTAAGTTTATTAAAATTTAAGCTAATTGCAAGAAAAGTAAATTCAAGAGTTGGATTGGATTGTTTGATTTTAAACCTAAGATTACTAATTTAATTGCGAATTGAGAATTGGTTTATAAACAGTTTAGAGACAAATGACCATCTTAAGTTTCCAGATTGCTTTGACATTCATGCTAATATTCAACTAGAAAGAACCACATAGACATGGTTCATGTGCTATTACTTGTCGTGATGAAAGGGAACTAAGTACTCGGATTCCTAGAATGCGAGGTTTTTACCCGATGACCAATCAATCAATATCCAATCCTACTTCTACCCATGATATCTCGGTTGCCAACGGCACCAAGAACGCATGGTTCAAACTAAGATTAACATATAAATTAACAATTTACGAACAAGAAAACACACACCATAATAAACAAACCATAAAAGCAAGTCTATTATTCTAGAAATACGAATCAAAGCATAAACGTCTCAGACAAACCTTCAACTAAAGATGATCACCATAAGTTTAGCCACACATGGCTTGGACAATAATCATCACAATAAGTTCAATGTTCATAACAATTCAAAAAACAAACCGAATGATTAGAAATTGTCTTTAAGCACCAAGTACACCCAAAATCGTCTCTAGAACAGTTGGTAACCGAATGGAATGATTGGACTGCATAAAACAACTTAAAAAGGTCATTTAATGAGGCAGTTACAATCTTTCTTCAGACGGCGCCGTAAGCTACGGCTAGTGCCGTAAGCTACGGCTAGTGCCGTAAGCTACGGCGCTCCAAGTGGGTCAACGGACAGTCAAAGCAACACCGTAACCTACGGCGCCATCCGTAGGCTACGGCGCCCAGAAATTCAATACGGTGATCCGAGACTGGACTACGGCGGAAAGAATGAAGCAATTGAGTGCCGTAACCTACGGCTCTAGCCGTAGGCTACGGCGGCCCCTGGATTTTCTTGCATTGTTTTCTTTTCAATTCCTCAAAGCTCCATCTCGTTTCTTCCAAGGTTAATTTCCATTCAAGCATTGTAAATCCATTCTTTTATGCTCTTTATCTCCTGCAAATACAAACACACCGTAGTTACCATGTTCCACCACATTTAACCGAATTAAGCATGGGATTTTTATCATTTTAAAGCACTTAAGGGTTGTCCTACGGACCACCTGTCATCGACCACCTATCACATCCCCACACTTGTCGTTTGCTTGCCCAAGCAAATCTGTTTTTCACTTTCACGTGGGTCGAACGAGAAACACACATCCCATTCTCGAGACTAAGGTTAAGGTCTAATGTCATACCCGGTTCAAACTTTTTAAATTTTCAGCATATCTAACGGTAAAGTGACTAATCACGTATAAAATGGTTATCCAAGATTAACCAGCCCTTGAAACTCAAAAATCATACATATCCGTCACAATGTTCACTCCACTCGGTTTACAAGTTGGCTAATTTTAATAATGTATTAGCACCTTTTTAAAGTAATCACTCAACAACCGAATAGAACATGTACCCGCATAAGCTTGCAACTCAATCGTTCTCCACCACCGACCACAAATACTAAGCACAAGTCAAAAGGTCTTTAAAGGTTGTAGTGGGGCAAGGCGAAGGGTAGGAAATATGATATTTTAAAGTGGCTAAGGTGATGAAAATTTCGATCTTTATTACAAACGACTATTCTAAACAAAACTAACTATAAACATGAACTATGAGGCAATGGCTTTCGCCTTTTATTCAACAAACTAATAACTCGCATTTTTGTACTTTTCTCAATGTTCTTCTATTCTTTTTCGCAACATTTTTTGAATTTTTACCTTTTCTTAATATGAATTACACTAAACAAACACATAATCCTATAATCGAATTTTCATCACACGGGTTTAAAAAGAAAAGGTTTTTGGTTATGGGCTAAATGGGTTGTCAAACGAAAGGTTTAGGCTCAAAGTTGGCGACTAAGGGATAGATTTCAGGTAAAGGTAAGCAAATGGTGTAAAAGGAAAAGGTTTACCTAATGCCTTAATCATTCTCGTGCTTGTATTGGGTCTATGGTCTTAAACGTATCAAAAGATGCAAGTTCTACAATACATGACTAATGGTCCACTCAAACAAATAAATATGTGTATATATGATGTATACAAGTGGCTCAAGATCTCACGTATAAAGGGTATGGAATAAATTGCAAGTTTCTTAGGCGGATTATTCCCAAATAACCACCCGCTAAATACTCTTCATGCTATTAACTCGAACTTGACTACGACTAAAGACCAAATAGGTTGTGCTTTTGAAATTTCCCCCCATCCCTACACTTGAGGTCAACATTGTCCTCAATGTGTAGTGTTTAAATGAACGTGTCAAAAATCGAAAAACTTTTACTCCCCCATCCCCACACTTGAGGTCAACATTGTCTTCAATGTGTAAGAATAGAGCTTTTACAGCGCACAAGGGATGTGACACGGCTAAATAGCCCAAAATTTCACCCCGGAAAATAAAATACAAATTTACAATCCACTTATTTGCTAACTAGAAATCAAAGATAAAAAGAAACGTATGCACCTAGTTTTCGCTCGTTCCTCGTGTGCTCTTTATCTTTCAACAAAGCGGTCATCTCACAAACATATTGTACCTATAAATCTCAATCCTTGTGTAGAAGCATGCTTCTCACAACCATCAAAATTTGTTAGTGACCTTTTTCTACCACTTTTATGAAAATATTACCAAACCATACGTTATTTCACTTTGATTTATGTGGAAAAATAATGTATAATAACAACAAACCTAACTCACTTTCATAGGAATCACGGTTGCATTTAGCGTATGCAACAAGCCCTTTTAAACCTCCCGATAGCTCGGGAGGACGAGTAGGTCTCGTGAGGGTTATGTAGGGAACACGCCCACAACGTTCATTTAGCTATGAATTAAAATACTAAAAACATAAGAACTAACTGTCAAAAATAAATATACAACAACAACAACAACAAAAGACATACCTCATCCCTAGCGTTGGTATCGCTCGTTCGGGTCCACTGGTGGGTATGGGTTGTACGGGTAACCGGTGAGGGCCTCAAACATATCCCAGTAATTGTCTAGGGGGACTTATTCTCCTTCAGCCAGTGCTTGAAACTGTGGTGGGATGAAGCTGGATCCCACTCACTCGGGCCAGTGAGGCGATGGGTCGGTGTTGGTGCATAGATGTCTGTTAACTTCGTCTTTATAGAGTCTTGTATCTAGATAGGATAGACTAGTGCTCAGCAGGTCGGAAAATAGGTTTTAGATGTTAATGGGTAATTTCGCATGAAATAGCGAAATGCTATTTCGCACGAAATAACACTTGGTTATTTCGTACGAAATTAGCATTGCATATTTCGTACGAAATAGCATGCCTATAAATACCCAACCTGCTGATTCATTTGTAACGTTCGAGATTTCAGAGCCGAGGTGCTGCCAGTTTGTCAAACGATCAGGATTGCTTTGAAATCATTAATAAAAGGATAATTAAGAGGAATTAAGCTGTTTCACGTCTATATCATTGATTCCGCCTTTGATATGGATCATAAACTCTTCTAATTGACTCGTTAGGGTCACACGTCGATCCAACAATTGCTATCAGAGCTCAGGAAGAAGAGTTTATACCAATTCAGCTTGTTTTCATTACTTCTACTCTTTCTTTTCAAAATTAAACGAGATTTAACGGACAAAATGGATTGAATTTCACATATATCATGTAAAACACCGTTTTAATGAATCCTTGAAAGAATTGGACCAAAATTCGAACAAAATCTGGATCAATTTAACAAAATGGTGGCCGAAATGATGATGTCATCATTATTTCGCATGGAATAGCCTTTTAATTTCGCACGAAATTACACATTGTGATTAATTTCGTTTGAAATTGCTGTTGATTTCATACGAAATTAGATTTCGTTTGAGATATTTCATACGAAATTACTATTTCGTTCCAAAGAGGCTATTTTCGTTTGAATCCAAGCTAATTTCGCACGAAACCATATTTCGTTTGGTCAGTTCGAACGAAATCACTATTTCGTTTGAAAACTCTGATTTCGTTTGAGTTGATATTTCGTTTGAAGGTTGTTCATTTCGTTTGAACTGATTTCGTTTGAAACTATTTTTGTTAAAATCAAAACTTTTTCTAAGTGTTTGTTGATTGTCTCAGATACGTGAAGATGGATGAGTTTATGAATCCGTTCAGTGACATGTTTGCTTTCACGGGAAATACCGGAGATGATACATCAAACAACACAAATGAAAATGCTCCTAATCCGAGTGCAAAGAAAACCTTGTCTGATGCTTTGAGTGTGGAGAGTGCATATGGCACATACAACAAACCTCCCAAACTGATGGCGATTGAAGAATTCAATAGATTGGCTAAAAGGTTTGAAGAGTGGCTAAAAGCGTTTGCGTATCCAAGCTGGAAAAGCTTGAAGAATGGTTTCAATATGGGAAGATCGGATTATGAAAATATAACAGATACTGATGATGTAGATAGTTTTGTTGCTGAACAAAAGTGCATTGCATTGCTTCATCAGTCTGTGAGAGACGACATAATATCGTTGATTGAGTACACAAATGCGAAAGATCTATGGGAGAAACTGAGAGTGAAATGTGAGGGTAGTGCCGAGATAGTTAAAAACAAAAAGAAGTTGTTAAGAAAAGAATTTGATTTGTTTGGATGTTTAAAAAATGAATCTGTATCTAAGATGATTGAAAGATTTGGGCATTTGAAGCTGGAACTTGCAAGACATGGAATCATAAACACTCAAGAAGAATTGGTTGACAAACTATTTGACTCACTGCCTGATGATACAGACTGGCAGTATTTTGCTTTGATGCTGAAAAACACAGTTGAACCAACCAAACTGACGGTTGATTTGTTAATCGAAAGATTGGAAAGTCATGATTTGGAGATCAGGAAATCGAACAAAGTCAACAACTCTTCATATCAACAGAATGTTGAGCTGTATTACCGAGGAAGTATGATCCCGAAACCTGTGTCACCAAAAACAGCATTTTCAGCAGAAAATTCAAACACGGTGAATCAAGAAACTCCAAGCAGTGGCTATCATGGAGGTTCAACTTCAACTGCTCAAAGTCAATTAGTTCCGAAGAATCTGTTTCAATGCAACATTGCTGTGGATTTCAAAAATGCACAAAATTTTAGTGAAGAATCCGCAAAGCAGCAAATGGTGTTTTTAGCATCTGTCTTAGAATCTTATGAAAGCCTCGTAGCAGGAAAGATCGGAAATACTAACCTCACCAAGGAAGATTATGATCAGATCGACCCAGAGGAGATGGAGTTGATTGATATCAGGTGGTGTATGGCGAGTGCGGTTAGGAGAGCGCAAAGATTCATGGAGATTACCGGTAGACATTCTATTGGTGGACCTTCAACCAAGCTAGGGTTTGATAAGTCGAAGGTCACGTGCTTTAAATGTAAACAAAAAGGTCATTTTAAAAGAGAATGTCGAAATGCATATGCTGATGATACGGCAAATCCGTTCCGTGAAGATTATTACAAAAGAGCCATCTATCATCAAAACAAATCTGAATTCCCCAGAATGAAGCAGATAGAAGAAAATCCCAAAGAAAAATCCAGAGCACTTGCTGTTATACATGAAGATGAGGGATATGATTGGAGTGAAGTGTTACCAGAAGAAGACGCAGTGGGCTATGCGTTTGTGACAAAGATTGTTCCTTTCAAAGACTCCAGAACAGAGGAAGTGAAATACATCAACAGAAAGATGCAAGCTCAGAACAGGATTAGTAGAATCTATCGTACATACAAAGAAGCTAAAAAGGCGAATAGATGGGATGCTGATAGAGAATGTTACCTAGATCCCAAGGGAAACATTGTTGTTGATCCAGATACTGTTGATGTTGAAACTCTCACCAAACAAATTGCTAAAGAAGAAGAAGCCAAACAGAGAGAGTGGTGGTGAGGAGGAGAAGCTGAAGAAAAAGAAAAAGAAAAAGAAAAAGAAAAAGAAAAAGAAAAAGAGAAGGAGCTGCAGACAAAGAAAGCTGATGACGGGATTATTGACACGTCACAAGAGTTTACTGCTGAAAATTTGAAGAAGATGGCTGACAAAGTACTTGCTGCGAAAGAGCTAGAGGTAGTTTCTGGTTCTGGATCTGAGTCTAAAAGCAAGGTCAGTCAGAATGATGCAATCAATGAGTCAGGTAAGAAAGCTAAAAATGAGAGCGACTGCAAAAATTGCATAAAAGACTGCAAGGTTTGTAGTACACTTGCTTACCTTAACGGTAAAAAGACCGAAGAACTGACAGGAAGAGTCAGAGACGTTGAAGATCAGATCTTAAACCGTGACAAAATGTTAAAAGCTTCAAATGAACGATTAAAAGAATTGACTGAGAAAATCGAAAAAGATAAAAGTGACGTAGAAAGAATTAGGAAAGAAAACGAAAAATTAATTCATGAAAATCGTCAACTTTCAGAAAATTTTGAGAAGGTAAAACGAACGGTAAAAGATTCTGATGAGAGAAATGGTAAGACAAACAAAGAAAATGTTCAATTGTCAGGTGTTCTTAGGGTAAAAGAAGAGTTAGTTAATCAATCAACAACTGGATGAAATTGCTAAGTTGAAGCTTCAGTTTCAAGAAGCCAAAATTGAAAACGAACGCATTCAGTTGAAATTGAACAGTTACAACTCCGCAAGTTTTGTTCTTCAACATATAGTTCCTAAACCAATTGGAAAGAACAAAGCAGGCGAAGATGTATACTTTTATGGAACCGGGGTTGGGTTTCATCAGGTTCCACCACCAGTGTTAAACAATTTTTCAAAGAAAAAATCAGGGTTGGTTAATGATGAAGAAGAAAATGAAGTTAAGCTTCCAGACACGATTGATGTCACATTTACCACATCATCTGATGAAGATAGTGTTCAATCTGAAGTTGTGAAAAGCATGGTTGAAAATGTTTTAAAATCTGAAAGTGACACTACTGAGGATGATGAATGCTTTCTGGACAAATATATTCCAAAATCAAAATCCGAAAACAACTTAAATGAAGAACCTAATCTTGTGATGTACAAGATGGCGGGATCTGATAAGTTGTATTCGGATCGTGATTTTCCGTTGGAGAATGTGAATGTTGATAAATTGAGAAATGTGTTCAAGTTGAATGAGATTGATGTGTCTGAAATTGAAGGTTTGAAACATGCTAAAAGGCAATTAAATTTTGATAAAGATAAATCTTACTACAAAAAACCCGTTGTACCACCGCGTTTTTCTAACAACAAACAAAACCAATGGTCGGGTGATTATAAGGGTCGTAAGAATTATCAAAGAAGGAATTTTCAAAACAAGAAGTCTGTAGAGAAAAAGGTGTTTGTAAAAAGCTCGAGTTCTCATTCCGAGCAGGAATCTGAAATTTTTTCAAAGTCAAATGAAGAGTTTTTTGAAGAAAAGGCCTCACGGCCTCAGACCGAAGGCACAAGTCGGGTAGTTGATACTCGTACATGCTTTAAGTGCAACAAAGTTGGACATATTGCACGAAAGTGCACCAACTTAAAGCCTAAGTCTGAAGTTGTTGAGAGTCAGAAAAAGAAAGTTGATGCAAAAGGCAAAACACCAATGGTTGTTGAGAAGAAAGTTTTGAAAAATGAAAACACAAAAATTAAAACTGAACCCATAAAGAATGTGGTAACTAAAACTGATAAGTTTTACAAACGGGTTGCTTCGTCTCAACAAACATGGAAACCAAAATCAGTTGACAAGAAATCAAGTTCTCCAAAACCAAAGGTTTCTGAGACGGAAAAACAATCGTCTTCTACCACTTCGGTAAAGATGAATGTTCCTATGGATTACTATGAGAAACTTGAACCACAAGAGGCTACTACTTCTGAAAAGAAGTATGTACCAAAGAAAGACCAATCATCTGGTCAACCTCCTAAAAATGATTTCTTTTTATACAAAGAGGTTGAGATTGGATCTGAGGAGAGCTTAAAGATGAATGACAAGAATTTTCCGCCACTTTACACTGCTAAAACTCATATCAAAGTCAAGCTACCTGAGTCAGAAAAGGCTTGGGTGGCATCACAATCTAACTAAAGTGTTTGTGATATGTGCAGGAGCTTCCAAGATCCGTTTCATGTTGGATTATGGATAGTGGCGCTTCTCGGCACATGACGGGGAAGAAGACCCTTCTGTATGATGTTCGAGGGTTTAATGGAGGTTATGTAGGTTTTGCAGGCAATCAAGGTGGTCGAATAGTTGGTGAAGGAACTTTATCGAATGGTACCATCACGTTTGAAAGAGTAAACTACATCGCCGAGCTTGAAAAGAATCTTCTGAGCATCTCTCAGATTTGTGATCGTATGTATACAACGCACTTTACAGATAAGGAATGTTTGATCTTGAAACCAGGATTTGTTGTTCCCGAAGAGTGGGTTATCATGAGAGCACCCAGAGTCAATGATCTGTACGTGTTGGAGATGAGTGTAGCAACTACTACCACGGGTCAGGCTCACTGTTTTATGTCAAGAGCAACGGAAAAAGAATCACAATTGTGGCATCGAAAGATGGGCCATATTCACCTGCGAAAAATGAATCACCTGGTGCATAACGACTTAGTTATTGGTGTTCATGTGAAAGGTTTTCATCTTGAGGGGGAGTGCATTAGCTGTGTCAAAGGCAAGCAAAAGAAGAAATCTCACCCTGGAAAGAAGGTTAACTCAGTCTCGAGACCGTTAGAGAGACTCCATATGGATCTTTTTGGTCCTGTAAATGTCAAAAGCATAACTGGTGATCTCTACTGTCTAGTAGTAACAGATGACTACTCGAGATTTTCATGGGTATATTTTCTGAAGTCAAAAGATGAGACATATGAAAGTTTGATGACGTTGTTCAGAAAAATTGAAAACTTGTACCAAACTCGAATCAGAAGAATCAGGAGTGACAACGGTACAGAGTTCAAGAACAACAAGATGGAAGAATATTGTGATGAGAGAGGTATACTGCAAGAATTTAGTGCTCCTTACACTCCACAACAAAATGGAGTAGCTGAAAGAAAGAACAGGACACTAATTGAAACGGCTAGGACGATGCTCGCTGATTCGAAATTACCAGTCAACTTTTGGGCAGAAGCAGTGTCAGCCGCTTGCTATACACTCAACCGGGTTCTTACAGTGAAGAAATTCAACAAGACGTGTTTTGAGCTAACCAATAACCGCAAACCTAATCTGAAGTATCTAGAACCGTTTGGGTCTCCCTGTACAGTTCTAGAACCTTTTGGTAAATTTGGTGCAAAGAGCATTGAAGGAATTTTCGTGGGTTATGCAAGTCCATTAAAACTAGTCTTTGTTCCAAGTTTGAAGCGGATCATCGAAGCACATAATGTTGAGTGTCAAAGTTATACCATGCCACCGCAGAATCCAGACGACTCATGGCGTTTTAGTTACGATACACTGTGGGATTCGTTTGACATAGAAGAAGAACCAGATTTCTTTGACGAGTTAGATATTCTGAGAGAGTATGAAGAATCACAAGAAAGATTCCCAGCTGAGTATTCTAGACGTCAATATCGAGCTTCCAATGATGATGAAGCCGGTCCTAGTAATGCTGGAGAAAATGATGATATTCAACAATCTCTTGATAATCAGACGGCAGTCAACGATAATCAAGAATCTGATGATAGACCTATATTCGATCGTGGTGATTCAGATTCTGGGGGGGGGAGCAGATCCAGATATCAAGTCAAACAATTCCAGTCAGTGAACAAGGTGCAAATCAGAATGTCACAAATTTGGAAGGCGAGGTAGATGTTCCAGGCGAGGTGATGCCGAGAACTCTTTCGTACCATCCAGAAGAGCTGATTATTGGAGAATTACAATTAGGCGTTTGCACTAGACGTCAAATTGACCAAGGCCTTACTTGTTTTTATTCTACAGTTGCTCTGTTACAAACTGAGTTTTCACTTAGTTGTTTTATTTCGCAAATTGAACATCGAACATACAAAGAAGCACTAACTGAAGATTCTTGGGTAAACGCGATGGAAGAGGAGCTGAGTCAATTTGAGAAGTTGGGAGTGTGGAAATTGGTAGACTTGCCTGATGGACAAAGGAAGATAAACACCAAGTGGGTGTTCAAGTGCAAGAGAGACGATCGAGGGGTTATTATTCGTAACAAAGCTCGACTCGTAGTCCAGGGTTTCAGTCAGCAGGAGGGGATAGATTTCACCGAAGTATATGCTCCGGTTGCTAGACTCGAAGCGATCAGAATCTTCCTAGCATTTGCATCTTGGAAAGGTTTTAAAGTTTATCAGCTAGATGTTAAATCGGCGTTTCTCTATGGGAAGGTAAAAGAGGAGGTATATGTCGGACAGCCACCGGGCTTCACCGATCCAATCCACAAAGACAAGGTCTATTTACTGGATAAAGCGCTGTATGGTTTACACCAGGCCCCGAGAGCTTGGTACGAGACATTGTCTCAACACCTGCTTGCCAACAGCTTCATCCGTGGAAAATTGGATGCCACTCTCTTCACCAAAGAAGTCGACGGACATCTTCTGATAGTTCAGATATACGTGGACGACATCATATTTGGGTAGACAAATGAAAATCTGTGCAAAGATTTTGAAAGAGTTATGAAGAAAAAATTTGAAATGTCATCGATGGGTGAGATGAAATTCTTCTTGGGACTTCAAGTTGATCAACTGCCTAAGGGAATTTTCATACATCAGACGAAGTATGTTCATGATATCTTAGAGAAATTTGGGATGTCAGGTTCTACTCCATCTTCCACCCCATTAGCGACGAACCATGGGATAAACTCTGATCTCACCGGAGAGAAGGTAGATGAAACGTTGTATCGTTCCATGATCGGATCGCTGATGTATTTGACAGCTTCTAGACCCGATATCATGTATCCAACCTGCCTCGCAGCAAGATTTCAATCTAACTCGAGAGCTTCGCATATGGTGATTGTGAAACGGGTATTATGTTACCTGAAAGGAACTCCATCACTGGGGTTGTGGTATCCAAGAGAAGGCGATTTCACGCTCGAAGGGTATTCCGATTCTGATTTTGGATGCTGCAAAGTTAACGCTAAATCAACAACAGCGGGGTGCCAGTTTTTTGGACCACGATTGGTTACCTGGCAATGCAAAAAGCAGACCTCTGTAGCTTTATCCACATGTGAAGCTGAATATGTATCTGCTAGCAGCTGCTGTTCTCAGATCTTGTGGATCCAGCAACAGATGAGAGACTACGGTTTGCAATTTCTTAACACCCCTATCTTTGTTGATAATGAGGCAGCGATAAACATTACTAAAAATCCTGTTCATCACGCTAAAACGAAACACATTGAAATTCGTCATCACTTCATCTGAGACTGTTTCGAGAAGAAGTTGATACGAATTGAGAAAATCCACACTGACGAACAAAAAGCTGATTTACATACCAAAGCGTTTGATAAAACTCGTTTTCAATATCTTTTAAAATTGAACGGTATGAAGCTTTTATCGGTGTCGGAAGAGATTCTTGGCGTAGATGAAGGTACCACTGTAGATGATGTTGAGAAGCAATCTGCAATGGTTTGTCGATTTTTTACTTGTTTTGGTATTTAGGGGGAGTAGGTTATATTTTTTTTCAGAAAATACAAAAACAGTAAAAAATTTCAAAAATCCAAAAACATGAGATATTTTCAAAATCCAAAAACAATAGAAAAATGAAAAAGAGCTTGTGTAAAAAGGGAAAATGAAAGTACATTGGCTTGACAGTTACAGTACGCTAAAGATATGTAAGGTTTAAAAGTCTTAAGCAGTCTCGCTGATGATATGCCGATAGGTTTTTACACATTTAGTAGGTTTGTTCGGGATATAAACCTAAATCTTTACTTGCTTATTTCGTGGGGAACATTACTTGGATATATAGGTAACCCCTGAAATCTTGTTTGAAAGATCCCTCTTTCTGAAATACTAGGTCTTTATACTCAGTGATATCTGGGGTATTATCCCGGGACTTCTGATTTTGCGGAAGCAATGGCCTAGTCCCCGTATAATACTTTCTGCTTGCTTGAAATATTAGCAACTCCCTCAGCATAAAAAATGATGAAACATTGAAAAATGCTAATCATGTGCTGTTGTAAAAAAGATCCTCTAAAGGGGACACACCTAAAGCCGAAGCCGTCATCTCTCTGATTTTGCGGAAGCAATAGCCTGAGCTCTCACGGCCCTCGCACTTTAACCCCTTACAGATATCATCTGTGGTATACTCACCTGTAAGACTGAATATTGGGATTTGGATACGAGAGTATATTCAAGAGGTGGGACACATGAATGAGTTTAAGTTCTTAATTCACCTAATTCGTATCCTTAACAGATTGAAATTTGTGTGAGAATTTAAGTGGATCAGTATATCGACAATCTAAGCGAATTGCTTAATTCTGAGTATGAAATTAAAGCTTAATGGTACTTGTGACTTGTCGAATAGCTGATATGATTCCTTAACACGCTCACCAAAAATATGTGTGTAAATAGTTTACATTTACTGCATTTCATTTTTGTTTAGCATTCTAGTTTAGAAAGTTTATTCAAAATTCAAAAAGATTTTACATTTCTGTTTTGTTTTTCCGACAAACCAAAGTGGAAAGCTGATCTTCAGATTCGTAGTTTGAAGCAGATGCAGGAAGTTTCTGAGCTGGAAGATGAGTTGGGAGCTAATCATGATAAAAAAATGTGAAACTTGAAAAGTCAAAACAAGTTCATTAAGTTGAAACTTGTGATTTTTAGAAAAATGTTTTTGAAAAATGTTGAACTAAAGACAGTTTTGTTTTGTATCAGATCAACCAAGGTCATTAAGTTGGACTTGGTAGATAAATTGAGTACTCAGGGTCATTAACTTGGACCTGAATACTTAAGTGGATTTCTAAAACTGATAAAAAAAACATCAAATGTAGTCAAAAAGGAGAATACACTGTAATGTTTTATTCTTGAGAAATAGGAAACAAGATCCCCATGGCAAAGAAAGTGTAAAGTTTGAACCAGAATTCAAGCTCCAGCATATTGAAAGGGGGAGTCTACATTCTGGATCAACATTCAAAGGGGAGTTTGAAGATAGAGATTAAACGATGCTTACAATGTCAGACAAATTGGACAGAGAAGAAGATAGATCAAGACTAAAGACTGAAGATTTGACGCTAAAGACTTCGTCAACATCCAAGGGGGAGTCTGTTGGTGCATAGATGTCTGTTAACATCGTCTTTATAGAGTCTTGTATCTAGATAGGATAGACTAGTGCTCAGCAGGTCGGAAAACAGGTTTTAGATGTTAATGGGTAATTTCGTACGAAATTAGCATTGCCTATTTCATACGAAATAGCATGCCTATAAATACCCAACCTGCTGATTCATTTGTAACGTTCGAGATTTCAGAGCTGAGGTGCTGCCAGTTTGTCAAACGATCAGGATTGCTTTGAAATCATTAATAAAAGGATAATTAAGAGGAATTAAGTTGTTTCACGTCTATATCATTGATTCCGCCTTTGATATGGATCATAAACTCTTCTGATTGACTCGTTAGGGTCGCACGTTGATCCAACAGTCGGAAGGACCTTGAGGGATGGGAAGGTCTACATAGTTGGTCCAACGCAAGTGCTCTACATATGGAAGACCGGCAAACCAATCCTGATGATGCCTTTCTTAATCATGGAGGACCTTGGAATTACTGATTGCTAACTCGTTGGCCGTGTACATGGTGTCTCCGTGTACATCTGTTATCTTCCCTCGTGTTTTGTGCAATTCAGAGCCTATCTTGCTCCTCCTCCCATGCTCGCCTTCGAGCCTCTTCTTGCACATGGTGTTGTTCCATTTGATCCCACTGAGATCGTTGCATAACTTGGAACAACTGTTGTTCCTCCCAGTATTTCTCCACCTTAGCTCGGTGAGCATCTTCGGCATCCCATTGAGCTTATAACTGGGCTTGATGCTCTTGTTCCCAGTTTCTTCTCCTTCCCTCATACTCCCAGCCTTCCCCCATGACCGCGGAGACATTGTCGAAAACCGCCTGTTGACCGCGGTTGAAATTGGGATACCTCGGTACACGGCGACAAGTTACGAAGTTTGCCACACCCCCGGATATTTCTTGGTGTGGCCGTAGGTACCTTTGACGCAGTCCCCTTGGACCGGCAGGCTCGTCTTCATCTTCCTCATCCAACATCTCTTCATCTCCCGTGGCTTCTTGGGCCGCACTCGGGTCGGTAAACTCAAACTTATGCCCCACATCATCGGTCACCGTGTACCTGTGACCGTAGACTTGCACTTAGATTTTTCAATGCCTTTTCATCGACGCCAAACTGAATTCCTCCACGGCTCTAGAAACCCAAAGTGATTCCGGAGGTAAACAGTTCTGCTGAAGGATCATCACACTGATCAATCGTGGGTATGGTATCATCCTCCGAGGGCACGCCTCCCTAGTATCCCATGTGTTCATCATTACGATATGTCTCCATGACAATGTGGGCGTCCCATACAATAAAGCGTGGATGACCCTACAATCTGGCACTTTCACCTTCCTGCGGTCTCCAAACCGCACCATGATATTTTCGAGGGAAATGCCTTGTAAAATCTTTCCCTCGACTGATAGATGGCTCTTCAAAGCCGCTCCACCATCAGCGTATGGCAACACAGATCCAATCATATCCTCAGGATAATCTATATTTATCTTGTTATCGAAGAAATGATCCATCCTCGGATAATCGTAGGCATCAACCCCCAAGGCGTCAAACCGAGCAATACAATTCATCATTTCAAATGACATGGTCATTTCCCCCTTCTCGTATTACCAACTAGTTGCCAAGTACTTGGGGGGGGGGGGCATCTCTATTTTGAAACCGAAGAGACGCGAGCCACTCACAAACTGCTGCCAAATAGATCCGGGGTGTGTTGACTTCACACCAATCAAGCACCCGATCCCATCCTAAACGCTCAAACATTTGGACGATCGCAATCGTCCTCAACTCCTCCACATTCACCGATCTTTCCAAAATGACTTTTTCCTGAATCGATGTCGTCACCCCTGTGATCATTTTCCACTTCCACAATTTAATTTCCAACTTCTTGTCATTGAACCTGGAGAGGGGCTTCTTCTTGTCATTGTCCCAAACATTCGCACTGTGACTATCCCTATATTTCTCCCAAGCCCAGTCTTGTCTACTTAGCCTCCCGTTACCTTCCTCTATCGTACTAAATTGTTCCTATTTTTTGGTAGTAGCCCTGAATATGATCCAGCCCCAAATGACGACCCTTGTCCCGTGGTCTTAGCTTTCTTTCTACTTCCGGACATGACTACAATCACAAAACAAAGAAACAATCAATACAAACTCGAATATCAAAACAATCTCAAACCTTGAGTATAACATATGATGTTGAACTTCAATTAGTTATTAGATGTAAAATCTCCTATTTAAACTTCCAAAGTTGCACATTTTATCATCTAAACATTAATCTTTCATGTTTACTCACAAATTTAAATGTTTTTAACAATGTTAAATCATGCAAATAACGAGTGTATTCACTTCCCTATGGATATTGCATGTTCAAAACCCACCCAAATCAAACATACATCCTCAAATTCAAGCTAAAACATCACACATTGTAATAAACAACCTACTCTTAAGCAAAGTTCAAAATTTCAGAAGAAATCAATGTACCATATGATAATCATGCTTAAATTAGAGGAAATTTCATACCTTTAATGTAGTAGAACAAGAAGAACTAGCAAAAGATGTAAAGCACAAAACTTGATGAACACCCTTTCAAACACCCAAAATTTCATGCCCAGAATTCTTGCAAATAAGAAAGAATCAACAAAAACTATGATGGGGGTTTTGTTCCTCTAAAAAAACTAAGCAAAATAGGCTGAAAAAATCGGTTGATTTGGTGGAGCATTGAAGGAGTTATGAGGTTTTGAAGGTCTAGGGTTCTGTGAAGGTTTTGGAAAGATGAAGATGAAAAGTGGGTTAGGAGAGAGAGACCAGGGATTTTGGAGTTTTAGTAAAGTTTGGATAAGGGGAAGGGTTATGAGGATGAATATGTGGTGAAAATAATGTTTTGATTGAGTGTGGTTAGGTAAAAAGGTGTTTTGGTTCGAGTTTTTACATAAACCCCAATTCTGCGTCAGCCAGAAATTAAAGCGTCGTCGGCGACGCATAATACCGTCGTCGGCGACGGTACCCTAATTTCGTTGAACCAACCGACGCCTTATCCTCCTGGATACGGAGGTTTTAAGCCGACGCACCATTTCCCAACATTGTCCTCGACGCATGAGCTCGCCGTCGCCGACGGTATGTGCTTTTTCTGTTTTTTATTTTTCAATTTTTTATGTTTTTTTTTTATGAAAAGTAAGAGAAACATTATAAACTTTTTACAAAAGGATCTTATGCTCTAAAAATTCCTAAAAATTATTAAAAATCTTTTTGTAATTTTTTTTATAAGTTAAAATTTAAAAAAAATACGAAACCGTTTAACGGTCCTACCACCCCCCGAAAAGCCGTGTATTGTCCCTAATACACAAAAACAAGTATAGAAACATACATTTCACCTTCATGACCCGTTCGTGATGTTCGGATTTCACACATCAAAGGGGGTAAGTACGAAACAAAAATTATTATAAGACTAAATGATACGAAATAAATAATAAAAATGTACAAAACTCTACAAACAATGTTACCGGTCCTTTAGTTGACCTCGTATGTTGGCACGCTTACCACAAAGCTTACCAACTCCATGTTTGCATCCTTTTTCTCCTCATTACCATCAAGGAACAGTTTAAGGCGGTGACCGTTAACCGTTTGCTTCGATCCATCCTTCGGATCCTCAATGGTAGCATCTCCAAACTTCCTGACCCGTGTAATCACATACGGGCCCATCCATTTACTCTTGAGCTTCTCGGGGAAGTACTTGAGCCGTGAGTTGTAGAGCCACACCTTTTGCCCCACCACGAACTCCTTCGTCTTCAACTTAGCATCATGTGCTCTCTTCATACCGTCCTTGTATTTGGAGGCACACACATATGCTTCTTCCTGAAGCTCCTCCAACTCGCATAACTTTCGCTTCCTTTCTTTACCTGCATCATCGTATTTCATGTTAACTTCTTTAATAGCCCACCAAGCATGACGTACAAGCTCCACTGGTAAGTGTCAATTTCTACCTTAAACTAAGCCGTATGGTGTAGTGCCAATAGGTGTTTTATGAGTCGTTCGATAGGCCCATAAAGCATCATTCAACTTCGTCGACCAATCCTTATGGTCCGGTCGAACGGTCTTTTGCAAAATTTCTTTTATTTGCCTATTGGACACTTCCACTCGTTTGTGGGTGGTAAGGAGTAGCAATTCGATGGTCAACGCCATACCGTTTCAATAGCTTACCAAAGTTAAAGTTCTTAAAATGAGATCTAACATCACTAATGATTACTCGAGGTATCCCAAATCGAGAAATAATATTGGTTTGCACAGAATTACAAACCACGGTATGGTCATTTGTCTTAGTGGCGATCGCTTCGACCCATTTAGATACATAATCAACCGCCACCAAGATGTATTGATTGCCATGTGAATTCGGGAACGGGCCCATGAAATCGATCCCCCACACATCAAAAATATCAACAATGAGGATCGGTTGCATGGGCATCTCATCCCGTTTAGAAGTACTCCCTAACTTTTGACACTCAACGCAATTCTTAGAAAAGTTAAATGCGTCTTTGAAAATAGTCGGCCAATAAAGCCCACTATTGAGCACTTTGTGTCCAGTTTTGTGACCACTGAAATGGCCCCCACAAGCAAATGAATGCAAGTGCATCAAGACAGTAGGAATCTCGTCGTCTGGGATGCATCTTCTAACGACTTGATCCGGACATATCTTGAATAAGTCCGGTTCTTCCAACGTGTAGTACTTGATCTGTGAAAGGAAGTGCAACCTCCTCCTTCTATCCCAATGAGCCGGTAACTCACCTGTAACCAAATAATTCACAATATTAGCATACCAAGGTAATACCGAAACTTTTAATATGTGCTCATCTGGGAAGGTTTCATTAATCTCCACACGTGAAGAATCCTCCTCCACTAACAACCGAGACAAGTGGTCTGCAACCACATTTTCACTCCCTTTCTTGTCCCTGATCTCTAGGTCAAACTCTTGCAATAAGAGAACCCATCGGATTAGTCGCAACTTCGCATCCTTCTTGTCCATGAGGTACCTAACAGCAGAATGGTAAGAATAAACAACCACTTTAGTACCCCATATATAAGCCCGGAACTTATCCAACACATATACCACCGCAAGTAGCTCTTTCTCGGTAGTTGTGTATTTTAATTGTGCATCCGAGAGAGTCTTACTTGCGTAATATATAGCAACTGGTTTCTTATCCACCCGTTGACCCAATACCACCACATAGTCACTTGCATCACACATGATTTCGAATGGAAAAGACCAATTCGGTGATTGCAAGATTGGGGCCTCAACCAACTTTTACTTCAAAATGTTAAAGGCAACTTTACACTTTTCATCAAAAACAAAGGACACATCTTTTAATAAAAGGTTATATAATGGTTTAGAAATGTCACTAAACCCCTTAATAAACCTCCTATAAAAACCCGAGTGTCCCAAGAATGACCTAATGCCTTTAACACTTGTGGGATATGGTAGAGTAGAAATTACTTTGATTTTAGCATGGTTTACCTCTATCCCACGACTCGACATCACGTGTCCCAACACGATCCCTTCTTGAACCATAAAATGGCTCTTCTCCTAACTCAAGACCAAATTGGTTTCAACACATCTTTTTAACACTTTTTCCAATTGGCCCAAGCAAGTTTCAAAAGATGACCCAAAAATGGAAAAGTCATCAATGAAGATCTTTAAAGACTCCCCCACCATATCCGAAAAGATACTCATCATACACCTTTGAAAGGTGGTGGGGACATTACATAATCCAAATGGCATTCGCCTAAATGCGAAAGTGCCATACGGACACGTAAACGTGGTCTTTTGTTGATCTTCCGAATGAATCGCAGTTTTATTGCATCCGGAATACCCGTCCAAGAAACAATAAAATTTTTGTCCGGCTAACTTTTCCATTATTTGGTCAATAAACGGTAAGGGAAAATGATCTTTGGAAGTAGCGGTGTTCAACTTCCTATAATCAATGCAAATATGCCACCCAGTTACCGGCCGGGTAGGTACCTCCTCACCTACGTCATTTTTGATGACTTGTATACCTGCTTTCTTTGGGACGGTTTGTGTGGGTGTCACACCCCAACCGATGGCTGAATCATCGGGGCATGGCACTGAGCGAAACAGATTGTCCAGAAGTTTCCATAACAATTATCTATACTATTCAATTTAAATAATACGTCCCATACCGTATCTCAAACAGCAAAATAATTATTACAGACAAAAATCCAGGCAAATATTATGTTCCGACAACTCAGATTTCAAATAGACAGCAATTGTTTATCTGCTTCTAGAGACCCTTAGTTTGACCACTACAGACAACTATTTGTTGGGCTCTAAAGCTTTATTCTAGCTTCAACTTCCTATCATGTGTGCGTCCTAAGCACCTGTAACATACGTTAAAATAAAGTCAACACATATAATGTAAAGGTGAGCATACAAGTTTGATATAGCATATAGAGTTCGAATTCGTTTACGCATAACCAGCACGTACACATAGTGAAATGAAGCACGTTAGTTATCGACATAGATCCATCGATACCAATGACCGTGGGTTGACTGTCCGAGGCAGTTCGCAATACATGATTACCACCGTAATCCATGCAAGTAAAAGATCCTTAACAACCCCCGTGTGAACGGGTGCTAAGTCCAAACTATAGTACTATCGTTGCTAAGGCAGGTAGATAGCATTCCATGTGTAAACATAACAATCAAGCATTCATAAGCCACGTATAACATGCATTAACGGTTAGCGTACAAATAGTTTTGAGTAGTGTGATTGTTGTAGTTTGAATATTTGTAACGTATGTAACACCCAAAAGTGCATAAAGCAAAAAGGGATCGAGTATACTCACAGCGATTAATGGATTGAAGGGAGCGCTTAGCGAGTAAGATTAGCCTGAGTAGATTAGATTGTATAACGATAAGTGAAACGTAAAACGGAAAACAAGTGTTGGAGAGTCGGACAGCTGGTCGATCAGACGGGAGTCCGATTGGACGGCTGACCGTTCGGTTGACAGTCCGCTCGGACCGCTGTCCGGTCGGTCGGTATGCCGATCGGATGGCTGTTCGAGTGGATTGTTTCTTCCTTTGAGAAAGATGTGTTTGTGTATGATGGCTTGGCTTTGGAAGTTTTCGTTGTAGCATTTGAAAACATTGAAGTACCTTTGCCTTTCAGGTCGGTCGATCGGACGGCTGTTCGATCGGCCGGAAACCCGATCGGTTAGGTATTTGTAGTGAGTTACCTTGGATCGGACAGGTGTTCGATCGGTCAGGTCAACAAGTGACGCAATAGTACGGCTTGCTGACCGATCGGTTGGCAAGTCAACAACTTTAAATGAAATGCAAAGTATGGTGCAGTGGATCGGCTAGCTGTTCGATCGGACACTAGTGTTGTTCGATCGGACAACATGCATGATCAACCTTGACGAGTTCTTAGAAGGGTGTCACTTGATCGGACGGCTGTTCGATCGGGTGGCACTCCTAGTGCATCGAACATGTTGAAAATCGATTAAGTATTGAAGCATAGTATCTCATGATCCGAAGAGTAATCCGATCGGACAGTAGTTCGATCGAACAACAGTTCGTTCAATACTAGTCTTCAAAAGAAGTTAATTGATTGCGTGGGACCATGTGTTAGCCAATCGGCTGGCCGGTCGATCGGCTGACTGTCCGATCGGCTGGCTGTCCGTTCGGACAGCAGTCCGATCGGTCAGCACTCTGACCTGATCAGCCTATTCGTTTAACACTTGGCTGTTCTGTTTGTTTGTCGTTTTGTTGAGGTATTTTTGACAACGAGTAGAACTATAGATCTCTCGTCCTTACTTGGTTTCCCGGGTCGGACAGGAATCACCCAAGTCCGGTCGATGGACTGTTCGGAACGGAGTTTAACATTCAACCCGAAATCGGTTAACCTCGTAGATAGAATCCGGGTCTTGAGCCATCCAACCACCGGAGTGATTTGTAAGCCGACTCAGGCTCCGTTTCTATCGGTTTGAAGTTATTGAGTGAAAAAGAGTTGAAAGAAAGTTGGAAAATCCATCTTTCAATGTAAAAGTTTAGATCTGTGAAAGATATTTGTTTGTTTATGTGGAAATCGGCTGGATCCAAGGTATTCTTGGTGGATTTGAGGCCAAAACATGAAGTTCTTCAAGAACCCATGATGACATCATCCTAAAACACTTGAATCTTGATTATTTCACGGTTAAAAGTTGAGATTTGAAAGATAGAAAGGTGTAGGAGTGTGTATAGATCAAGAAAGTACAAGATTTAGGATGAAATCTTACCGAAATTGAGTGGAATCTGCGAAAAGGTGAGTTGAGTGTGCTGGTCGAACAGAGGTTTCCAAAAGTGGAAAGGATGACAATGACAGGGGTATTTATAGGATGACAAAAGAGGAAAGTGCTGGCCGATCGGCCAGGAAGCTCGATCGGACAGCCTGTCCAATCGGACAGCAGGCCGTTCGGCTGGCTGTTCGATCGGCTGGGAGCCTGATCAATCAGTCGCACGTTTCGAGTGTTTCGCGCAACGATTTTTGATGTTTCGATTTCGATTGCGAGCGGCTCGCCACGATAGGGTTTCCTAGTCAAATTACTTTTAGTCCCAACTACTAATTACCATAGTTTCGATTACGAGCTTCGATTTGAGTTCGATTGCCTTTCGAGTTAGATTGCGTTTCGATTGATTTCCACACATAACAAAAGTAAACATGCACAAGTAACACATAAGGCACACACACACGTATAACAATAACTAAGATGTAAAATTCGAGTTACGATTCGATGTCGATTTGATTTGCATAGCTTGATTATCGTTTCGTTAACTTTATCGCATTGTTACTGCCTATTGTTCACAGTCGTAAGTCGATTAGATTTCGAATAACACACATCGATTTTAGCAATTAACAACACTTACTCCACATAATACAATTAAAATAAATAAATTTCTACCAGTCAAGTTCGTATAATCGGTCGTTGACTTTGTCCTTGACTTTGACTTTGACTTGTGAAAACACGGGGTGTTACAGCCTCCCCTTGTTTAGGGAATTTCGTCCCGAAATTAGGCCGGAAGTTGTACAACGCCGTGATTCACGTTTGAGGACTTTCTCGTTCAGACCGGTTTTGACTCCGAAACGATTGCGAATCGAACGTGTGACGTGCGGAATTCGTACATGAACGTGACCAAACACACAAGAACGTAATATAATCGGTGACTCTATAGGTTGATATGAAATCGTACAAGACACTAGAATCACGTTGTCTACTTTCTCTCTCTAGCTTCTTTATTTAAACAACTGCGGGTACTTAGCCTTCATGTCGCTTTCGAGTTCCCAAGTGAACTCTGTGCCTCGTTTGCCTTCCCATCGGACTTTCACAATCGGAATGCGCGAACGCCTGAGCTGTTTGGTTTGGCGATCCATGATTTCGACAGGCTTTTCCACGAAGTGTAATGTTTCGTTCACTTGTAGATCATCGAGAGGAACGTGTAAGTCGCGGTCGGCTAGGCACTTTCGGAGGTTTGACACGTGGAAAGTCGGGTGGACATAAGAGGTCCAACATATCGAGGCGCGAGTTTTCCCTTCTTGCCGAATCGGACTGCACCTTTCCAAGTTGATACCTTTAGGAGTACGTAGTCACCAACGTCAAATTCACGGGGCTTGCGCTTTTTATCGGCGTAACTTTTCTGTCGATCCCGAGCCTTCACCAGGTTGTCACGAATTTGGAAAATTTTGTCTGTCGTTTCTTGTAATAGCTCAGGACCGGTTAATTGCGAATGACCGATCTCGTGCCACACAATGGGCGATTGACATCTTCTTCCGTATAAAGCCTCGAATGGTGCCATTTGGATGCTAGAATGATAGCTGTTGTTATACGAGAATTCGACTAACGGCAGGTATTTATCCCAATTACCACCAAAGTCTAAGACACATGAACGGAGCATGTCTTCAAGAGTACGAATCGTTCTTTCAGTCTGACCGTCGGTTTGAGAGTGGAAAGCGGTACTTAGATTAAGCGTTGTACCGAGCGCCGTTTGAAACGTTTCCCACAGTCGCGAGGTAAACCGAGCATCACGATCAGAGATGATGTCACGAGGCGTCCCATGATTACAAATGATCTCGTCGGTGTAGATTCGGGCTAATCGTTCTACCTTGTAGTCTTCTCGTATTGGCAGAAAGTGTGCTGATTTAGTCAAACGGTCGACCACAACCCAAATGCTGTCGTGACCCGATGACGTGTGCGGTAGCTTGGTTATAAAGTCCATAGCTATACTTTCCCACTTCCACATGGGAATTGGTGGTTGTTCGAGTAAGCCAGAGGGTCTTTGATGTTCAGCCTTGACTCTAGCACAAGTTATGCATTTTCCGACGTAGAGAGCGATATCCCTTTTCATACCCGGCCACCGGTACTTATAACGAAGATCCTGGTACATTTTGTCAGCACCGGGGTGAATAGAATACCGGGATTTGTGGGCTTCGTCCATCAAGATCTGTCCCAAATTGGTTCGTTTGGGAATCCAAATTCGGTCCAGAAAGTGGAATATCCCGTTCGATTTGCTCACAAGCTGGGCTCCATCATGGTAGATCCTTTCTTTCTTCAGGGTGCGTTCGTTAAAACATGCATGCTGAGCGTCGTGGATGAGGGTTTCGAGATCCTGTTGGGCTTGAACATTACGAGTGCTAAGCAGATAACTCCGTCTGCTAAGTGCGTCGGCAACAACATTCGCCTTGCCTGGGTGATAACGGATCTCACAGTCGTAATCGTTGAGAAGTTCTACCCATCGGCGTTGACGCATATTAAGTTCCTTCTGATTAAAGATGTGTTGCAGGCTCCTATGATCGGTGAAGATCGTACACTTGGTACCATACAGGTAGTGTCGCCAAATCTTTAATGCAAAAAAAATTGCGCCTAGCTCGAGATCATTGTCACACCCCGACCGCGTATAACAACGGACCGCGGCGGAAACGCCGGGGAGTGAATCGCGACAGAATTAATTGTTTCATAACCATGGCTTACAAAGTTTTATTTATTTATTAAACAAGGGTGTTACATTGTTTCAAACAGGAAATTTAAAGAGTTCAGAACATAATTAAACATAGTCTATCTTCTTTTAAAGTCTCTAAGGCACAGGTCCGCCCTAGTATCATGATCAACATCCTATGGAAAAGCACCTGAAAACACATGTGAAAATAGGTACGTCAGCATAAAAATGCCTGTGAGATACATAGGTTTGTGAAAATAAGATTCATGACTTGTATTTGAGAAAATGTTTAGTCATGAACCTTGTAATTTGCTTTGTCTTGTAAATCATTTGAAAAACGATAAGATCAGTTGATATGTATAAGTAAATGTAAGGTTAAATGAATAACCATGTAAAATGAGTTTGTATAAGATAAGTTGATTGTAAAACAATGTCTTATGAAAAGTATGTTATTTGTACAAAATGTTATATGTATCAAACTGAAATGATTCAAATAACGTTACGCTATGTAATATTATACAAACACTTATATATAGGAAGTACCAGCGGCGTATCCACCATGTTTGTATCATATTACACACGTATCGTTACTTAATCATTTAATCAAACTAAACCATCAAGATGTAAAATGTTCATGTACAAACCAATTGTCAAGTGTTATTGTGTAAACCATGTCAAAATGTCTATGTCCAATGTAAACCACCAAATGTGTATATCAATGTCAAAATGTTTATGTTCAATGTAGATCATGTAATGTGAAATCAAAATGTCATGTATGGTAAGTGAAATGTATCAACTAAACCATATGTAAAATGCACAACAACAAGGTATTGAAGTAAAACACAGTTTAAATCAAAGTCATATTGTGTGTAACAAATGCATGCTATACTGATACAAACATTTATGCGGTATTGTTAATATGCATACATCCAAGCCTTGAGACTGAGGCGATAAACCCTTAAACAAATTAAAGATTTATCTAAATTATGTATATCGAATTCGGTCATTCCTTTCTGTCCCCTTTCCCTGGGATGTCCGGAATGGGAGTTGTCAATTCCTATGGTACCACTACCTACTAACGAATGGCATGATCAATGTTAATGAATGTATTGTCCCATGTTAAACAAACCAAATGTTATACCAAAAATGGAAGCATGTGATGCACTAAGTATGTAATCAAATGAACATACATAGCGTGAAAATGTAATGTAAAACGATGTACTAAGTAATGCACACAATGGGCACACCTAGCATGAAATGTAATGTAAAACAATGTACTAAGTAATGCACACAATGGGCACACCTAGCATGAAATGTAATGTAAAACAATGTACTAAGTAATGCACACAATGGGCACACCTAGCATGAAATGTCATGTAAAACGATGTACTAAGTAATGCACACAATGGGCACACCTAGCATGAAATGTAATGTAAAACAATGTACTAAGTAATGCACACAATGGGCACACCTAGCATGAAATGTCATGTAAAACGATGTACTAAGTAATGCACACAATGGGCACACCTAGCATGAAATGTAATGTAAAACAATGTACTAAGTAATGCACACAATGGGCACACCTAGCATGAAATGTAATGTAAAACAATGTACTAAGTAATGCACACAATGGGCACACCTAGCATGAAATGTCATGTAAAACGATGTACTAAGTAATGCACACAATGGGCACACCTAGCATGAAATGTAATGTAAAACAATGTACTAAGTAATGCACACAATGGGCACACCTAGCATGAAATGTCATGTAAAACGATGTACTAAGTAATGCACACAATGGGCACACCTAGCATGAAATGTAATGTAAAACAATGTACTAAGTAATGCACACAATGGGCACACCTAGCATGAAATGTCATGTAAAACGATGTACTAAGTAATGCACACAATGGGCACACCTAGCATAAAATGTATTGAAATCATGTACTATAATGTACTAACGAACATAGCATGTATATGATGTGAAAACGGAAAGCATTAAAGTAACAAGTAGGCACATGTGTTCCACCCCAAAACAGTTTGGAAAACAGTAAAAGAGGGGTCTATGTACTCACTTGAGATTGCTCAGATGTCTAAAGATAATCACCAAGTAATGCTAGAGATCTCGGAATCAAACGGCACCTAATATAGGTAACTATGTTAATAACCGGACCTTAATCGGATGATTGGATAGCATTAGGGTTTGTAAACCAAATGAGTGTAGGAACTCACGTGATATGGTTTAACAAAGCCTACATGCTAAATGAAACTTAACCTAAGTCTTATTGACCCATTATGATCCGTTTAGGTAGCTTATGCTACTTTAACGTATCGTGCGCGTGAAACGCGTTCGGACCGCCTAACTAGTCCTATGACAAGTATTATATGCCTAAACATGTTAAATAATCAGTTATGTGACAAAAGTTTAGGTTACATATGCTAAATTACCAATTATGTATGAAAAGGGTATTCTGGTAATTTACCTAAGGCATATAAACTACCTATCATACAACTACTTAAACGTCGTGACCATAAGGTATAACCTCGGAAGGTTATTCCCTACACTATGGTCACCTAATGTATTTGGTCGGATCCTAATGATCGACCAAACTGGGTGGGGTTCGAAGGTATAGGCGATTTATTAGATCGCCTACCCTACGACCCTAGACAACGTGGTAATCAGTAGGCATAGTCCCAAGGGACTATGACCATCGTGATTACAATCACGTTGCGAAGTTCTAACGAACTTCGCATTGACCATTACTGGTCAACGCTGAAAGTCAAACAAAGTTTGACTTTCTGACTCGAAAAGCAGTAAAAATAAGGAAAAGAACGAAAGAATACTTACGAAGGGTCCCCGAATGCTAATCTAGATCAATATAGTTCAGGTATGAAACAAAGGTTTCAACTTAGAACACAATTAATCAGATTCTAGTGAGAAATAAGGTTGGGGTAATGGGGTATTTATAGTTTTCGGTGAACCGTTGAGATCGTTTCATGGAAAAGGAGGCACGATCAATACCGTACACTTGTCGGAATGTTATGGTGACTAATTTGGCCACTCACCATAAGGTATCAACACTTGGCAAGGGAAATGGGAGTGGAAACCAGCTGCAAACAGGCTGTTCTAAACATTGAATCTGGTCTGCAGACCCCTAGCGCACCGTTACACTTATATTGTAGCGGTGCGCTAGCACCTAGTTTGGCAGAATTGCATTTTCAGTCCCTGCACCTTGTTTTAGCCATTTCCGACACGTTTAAGGCCCGTTAACCCCATTTCAAAGCTCTAAAATGAAGTTAAAGTATAGGGAACTTAAAATGTGTTCAAAAATATCTCGTATGTCGGTTCGTTTGGCCGTACGGTCGCGATGTTCGGTTAATTACGACGGAATGCGCACAAGCGCGAAAAACGATCCAAATGGCGCGACGAATGGATTTTTCTTATGGCGAACACTAAAATATAATATAGTCATGCTTACATAAATTTTTGGATGTCCAGATGTATTCAGAACGTAAGTTATGCGCGAAAATGCAAACTTGTGCACTTTTTGATACTTTTAGTCCCTGAATGACCCAAAAGTTTATTTTAGCACACCGAACCCCTCAAAGCCTATTTCTAAGATATGTAAAGGATATTTAAGGTGTGTTTAACTTATGGTTATGTTCCGGAATGTCTGTTCCAGTACGAATCGTCATACTTTCGCAGTTTGTCAAGTTTAGTCCCTGTAAGCGAATTAACTTGTTTTTGCCATACCAAAGCCTTCAAAACTTATTTCTAAGTTATGTAAAGGTTATTTAAGGTATGTTGAGTATATGTTTATGTTCCGGAGTATTTCTCGCATTAAACTGAGTACGTTTACGCACTAGTTTGCGTATAACTCTCCAGAAAGTGATGTAGAGTTTGGAATTGAAGAAAAGTCAAAACATGAAAAATGTAAAACACAACCAAACAAACATTGGGATTAAATAACATTGTTTTATTGATAACAGAACTGTTCACAAGGATTACAAACACAGGTGTTACAATCATGGGTTGTATAGTTCTTCTCGTGGACTTTGAGCTGACGAGATACGTAAGCTATGACCTTGTCCTGTTGCATCAGGACACAACCAAGACCAAGGTTGGAAGCATCACAATAAACAATGAAATCGTCGTTTCCGTCGGGCAATGTGAGAACAGGAGCGTTGCAAAACATATGCTTGAGGGTTTGAAAGGCAGTCTCTTGTTTGGTTCCCGAGACAAAAGGCTGATCTTTATGCGTAAGAGAGGTAAGCGGCACAGCAATCTTCGAGAATCCTTCGATGAATCGTCGATAATAGCCCGCTAGTCCGAGAAAAGAGCGGACTTCAGACGGGTTCTTAGGCGTAACCCAGCTCTTAACAGCTTCTATCTTCGCATGATCGACATGAATGCCTTGACTATTAACAATGTGACCCAGAAACTGAACTTCCTCCAACCAGAATTCGCACTTGGAGAACTTGGCATAGAGTTGGTTCCCCTGGAGTAACTCGAGAACCAAACGTAGATGTTGCGCGTGTTCGGCTTTCGATTTGGAATAGATCAAGACGTCGTCAATGAATACGATGACGAAACGGTCGAGATATGGTTTACACACGTGATTCAACAGATCCATGAAAACCGCTGGTGCGTTGGTTAAACCAAAAGGCATGACAACGAATTCGTAGTGGCCGTAACGAGTGCGAAACGTGGTTTTGGGTATATCCTTCTCTTGTATTCGTAGCTGGTGATATCCTGAACGTAGATCGATTTTTGAGAAATACGTAGCGCCTTGTAGTTGATCAAACAAGTCGTCGATGCGAGGTAGGGGATAGCAGTTTTTGATAGTTAGCTTATTTAATTCCCGATAGTCAATGCACATCCTGAACGATCCGTCCTTCTTTTTGACGAAGAGGACTGGCGCGCCCCAAGGAGAGGTGCTCGGGCGAATGAAGCCTTTCTCAAGTAATTCCTGGAGTTGGGTTGAGAGTTCGCGCATTTCGGACGGCGCAAGTCGGTAGGGAGCTTTGGCAATAGGGTTAGCTCCAGGAATGAGGTCGATACGAAAGTCGATATCACGACATGGCGGTAGTCCAGGAAGATCCTCTGGAAAAACATGAGAAAACTCACGAACCACAGGAACGTCTTTCACTTCCTTCTTCTCTTTCTTTTCCTTCTCCGCTACTACAATGTTAGCCAAGAAAGCTCTGTATTCCTTGCAGAGATACTTGCTAGCTTGGACACATGACATAAGCTTGAGACTCCTCGAAGTAGTATCACCGTATACACATAATAAGTCACCATTTGCGAGCGAAAATCGGATCATCTTATCATAACACACGACTTCAGCATGGTTTTCGCGTAGAAAGTCCATGCCTACTATGACGTCAAAGCTTCCGAGTTGCATTGGAATAAGGTCGATTGGGAAGATGTGATTGTTGAGCTCAAGGGTACAATCACGAAGAACAGAATGAACGGCGACGGTTCTTCCGGTAGCGACTTCCACATCGAACGTCGAGGAGAGTTTGGAGCGTTTACGACTAAGGAGTTTCTCGAATTCGAACGACACAAAGCAATTATCCGCTCCAGTATCAAACAAACAGGAAGCATAAATACCATTCACAAGGAACGTACCATTGACCACGTTGTTTTCGGCCTGGGCTTGACGCACGTTGAGGTTGAAAGTTCTGGCGCGTGCGGCCTGTTGCTGCTGCTGTTGTTGTTGTTGCTGAGGCTGCTGTTGTTGAGGCTCTTGTTTCACGACCCTGTTTGGGCACATGTTGGCGAAATGGCTCGGGTCGCCACATGCGAAGCAGGCTCTGGCTTTGACTGCGGGTGCCGGAGGAGCTTGTTGACCCTGTGGGGCAGTGAGTAGACCTTGATTGGCAGGAGCTTGACGAATATGGCAGTTGGCAGTAAAATGGCCGTATACATTGAAATGAGCACAAAAGCGGCAAGAAATTGCAACTGGGTGATGGTAGGTACAAGTAGGGCAAAGCGGATGTGGCCCAGTATATGCACGCTTAGCAAGAGGTGCATTGGTCACAGGCGCCGCTACTTGACGTTGTTGGGCTGGTACTGATTGAACTGGTGCAGCAGTGATCGCACAGTTCTTGTTGCTGGAGCTGTTCTTTTTCTTGTTCTTCCTCTTGTTGCTCGACGAGGTGGGTTCAGCAATTGGTGCGGTAGCGGTAGCTTGATGCAGATGCTTCGAAGTCTTATCCCAGACACCAGCCTTAACCCTTTTGTCGTTGATTTCGGCAGCCAGTAGGTAAGTTTCTTCGATCGTCGTAGTCTTAGCCGCTTGCACGAAATCAGCAACGCAGTCGGGCAAAGCTCGGATGTACTTCTTGATTGTAATCTCCGGAGTCTTGACTTGGTCGGGACAGATAATGCTGAGCTGTTTGAAACGAGCAGTGAGGCCAGCATTGTCACCATCTTTTTGCTGTATGTGCCAAAATTCATCTTCTAGATTTTGACGTTCGTGAGGAGGGCAGAATTCCTCTAGCATAACTTCCTTGAGCTCGTCCCACGACAGACTGTAGGCTGCATCGTTCCCTCGCTTGTTCCTCTCGGCCGTCCACCAGTCTAGGGCACGGGACTGGAAAAGGCCGGTAGCATTCAGAGTACGAAGGTCATCAGGGCAACCACTCTGTCGCAGAGTAACCTCAATGGAGTCAAACCAGTGAAATAGTGCAGTAGGACCTCCCTCGCCAGTGAATTCTTTTGGCCTACATGACTTGAATTGCTTGAAGCTGAAAGGCCTTGCGGCAGCTTTGGGAGCGTCGGTTCTTGATTCCTCAGATGATTTGCTGACATTCTCGTAAACATCACTCACGGCCTTTGCCACACTTTTAGCGATAATAGAAGCAAGGCGTTTGTCTCTCTTTTCTTGACGAGAAAGTGCGTGACGTGATCCAGATGACATTGTCTGCAATAGACATCGCCACGGAACTCAACACATTGTATTCGAATCTCACCTCACACGTTTACTACTTACTAAAGCTTAGTAACACGTACATTTACGTAAACACATAATACATGGAGCACAAATCACATAAGCACGTAGAGCACATAATCACATAATACCTGAGCACGTAGAGCAAAGAAGCAAGGAGACACACACGCATTTAATCACTAGAGGCAGTTAGAAAACAGAAACCTATCATTCAAAAGTCTGCGATTATCCGAGAATAGCGTAGCATAAGCGTATATCGTAGCATAGGTTGTCCAAAATTCAGCGATTTGTTAACGATGTGTAGTGTGTTGTGTAAGTAGCGAATGCAAGGGCGTTAGATCGAACCAGTGATACCTCAAAACGCTAACAAGTAAGCATAAAACACACAAAATACCTAAAATCAGCGAATCATCAAAGTCAGAAATTGCGGGCTTTAGAATCAAAACACATAAAATTCGAGATGTAGATTGTCTGCGGCTAGTAGACTTCGACTAACTAAAGTAATTCAACTATTCACAAGGATCCGTTGTACACGTTTGACTTCCAGGAATATGCCCTTGCCTCGATTCTTGGGCGTTGGCACACATCCCGTTAGTCTTATTGTGACTTCAGGTAGTTGGAGTCCGTTGAGACTTTGGTGAGAGTTTTGTAAAATGATCGGAACAAGTAGCCAAGGTTAGGGTTTCACCCCTATCTTAACCACTTCGTCCCTGTTTTTTGTAAAACAGAGGAGATTATTCATCAAAATATGGATTTCACTCCTGATTTGGTATAATTCCCCTCGTTTGTAGTTAAAATGCGGGTTGAATAAACAACTTTAGTCGAGAGTTTGCGGTTTTCACACGTATTCTCGACTTTATTGCCTATTCATAATTGAAAATTCGAGTGTAGTGATAGTGTAGAATAAGCGAGAATAGCGAGTGATAGCAACGAGCTCATGCATACTCCCTAACGGATACGCACAAGTCGGTCTGTTGGTTCTTAACTATAGTCTAGGTTTCTAAGACTTTGACCCGGACTAGGTCGAGTCTTGCCTAATTCCCTATAGTTATGGCTCTGATACCAATCTGTCACACCCCAACCGATGGCGGAATCATCGGGGCATGGCACTGAGCGAAACAGATTGTCCAGAAGTTTCCATAACAATTATCTATACTATTCAATTTAAATAATACGTCACATACCGTATCTCAAACAGCAAAATAATTATTACAGACAAAAATCCAGGCAAATATTCTGTTCCGACAACTCAGATTTCAAATAGACAGCAATTGTTTATCTGCTTCTAGAGACCCTTAGTTTGACCACTACAGACAACTATTTGTTGGGCTCTAAAGCTTTATTCTAGCTGCAACTTCCTATCATGTGTGCGTCCTAAGCACCTGTCACATACGTTAAAATAAAGTCAATACATATAATGCAAAGGTGAGCATACAAGTTTGATATAGCATATTGTTAGGACCGGTTTGACTCCGAAACGATTGCGAAACGAACGTGTGACGTGCGGAATCCGTACACGAACGCGACCTAAACACACATGACGTAATATAAACGTGATTCTATTCAAGATATGAAATTGTACAATCACTTGAATCACTTTTTGCCTTTCTCTCTCTAGATTCTCTCTCTAGTTTCTCTCTCTAGAACTAGATCTCTCCAAAGTGTGAAATGGCAAAAGTTCTATACTAGAAGCCCTAGAGATCTATTTATAGGCCAAGGCATTTAATGAGGAATCTCATTAATTACAGTTATGCCACCTTGCCTTTTTGACTAACTAAATCTAAAATAACAATGTAACTCTCATTTTCTTCAGTTTTCCACTACGGACTAGATTGACGAAGGCTATAGACATAAATGCACTAACAGACTCCCCCTTGGATATTGCCGAAGTCAATCTCGATCATTGAGTTAAACTCGTAGCGTCTTCTTTTTCTCTCTCTCTTTCTATAGACTCTTTTCTTCATCAGGCTCCCCCTTTCGTCAAGCTTCCGTGCTTTTAGGGATCGACACCTTGCTTTCCAGTTACAAGCTCCTTTAATCCACGCTTCCTCTTGCGTTGAGCTCGTCTTCAGACTCCCCCTTAGACTCTGCTATCGGGATCGTAGTCTGGACTATCATCTGCAATTTCTCAAACATTTATAAGTAACAACGTTTTCGAACATTCAATTTTCAGAAATCGTAATCTGGTAATATTCAACTTTCTAAAACACTTCCCCTATCAACAATCTTTACAGATTTGGCAATGTTAAAGAATCCAACTCCCTCACAGTTAATCATCCAAGTTCAAGTTAATGACCTTGGAGATATCACAAACTGTTTTTGAATTTTTGATTTTAAATCAAGTTTCAATTTAATGAACTTGTTTTATTTTCAGAAACACAATCAACATACTTAGATTTTGAAACTCAGCACTCAGATATCGGTCGTCGAAAATAAAGCAGAAATCAAAATCTTTTTGTATTTTCTGAAAATATAAAGCAGTAAAAAAAAATATATGTACAAACATATTTACAGACAATATTTTTGTTTGAGTATGCGTCAGAGGATCATATCAGTTTATGACAAGTCACAAGTACCGTTGAGCTTAATTTCACATTATGCATTAAACAATTCACTTAGATTGTCGATATACTGATCCACTTAAATTTTCATACAAATTTCAACTGATTCAGGATACGAATTAAATGTTTTAAGAACTTAAACTCATTCATGTGTCCCACCTCTTGAATATACTCCCGTATCCAGATCCCAATATTCAGTCTTACAGGCAATTAGAACACAAATGATATCTGTAAGGGGTTAATAAATTATGAAGAATCATGAGAGCTCAGGTCAGAACTACCGTTCAGCAGAGAGATCATGACTCAACTTTTGGGTGTGTCCCCTTTAGAGGATCTTTTTTACAACAACATTGCTAAGCAATTTTATTGTCTTATCATATATGCTGAGGGTGATGCTTATGTTTCAAAGCATTTGCAGAAAGTATTATTCGAGGACTAGGTCAGAACTACCGTTCAGCAGAAGTCCCGGAATAATACCCCAGACATCATTGAGTATAAAAACCTGTATATCAGAATACGAAACCTTTCAAACGAGATTTCAGGGGTTACCTATATATCCAAGTAGTGTTCCCCACGAAATAAGTAAGTTTGAATTTATGTTTATATCCCAAAAAAGTTTACTAAATGTGCAAAAACCTATCGACACATCCACGGTGAGATCGTTTAACACATTTAAACTTTCCATTTCTTTAGCATACTGTAACTGTCTACTGATGTACTATCATTTCCTCTTTTTACGCAAAAACTCAAATTTTTGAATTTTATCATGTTTTTGACTTTTTCAAATTTTCAAATGTTTTTGGATTTTCTAACAACATTACTCCCCCTAAAATGCAAAATCATATGAAGAAAATTTGACAACCAATACTGATAGCTTTGTCTCGCCATCCATTTTCTGCTTCAAGTGCTCTGTTTTACAGAAAAATATAACGTACCCCCATGATTTACAACACATTGATATTTACAGTTTGAAAACCGTTTTTCAATCTTGTGAAAATAATCATGTTTGTTCAGCCGTGAGGGTTTCGGCATATTCAATCAGAACTCCCCCTTACAACAAACTATTTTCCCATAATGATTTCAAAACACTTAAGTTTGTATTAATCAGAATGGTTTTTCCGGAAAAATTAGTTTGTTTACCCATCTCTTATGAATTCGGGGTTATCTCATCACCTTGTTCTCTTTTAACCATATTAAAAAATTTTAACAATATAAGAACAAATACCACTATCTCTTGTCGAAAATCAAGTACAATTTAATGTCCTTGATTAACCACTTGTAACACGAAATATCACAGTTACCATCCTGTGAATTTCTCAAGAATGATGCCGATACCTGCTTCACTCTTACCAACCTGGAAGCTCCGGCAAGTCAGATTTTTCTATTTGAAAAGTTTCACCCAAGACTGACTGTCCTTGGGTGTATTTTGAGCTTTTCTCTTTTCTTCATAAAACTCTTTCACTCCTTTTTCCTTACCATCAACCATCTTACTAAAAATATGTTTAACATTGCTATTAAACATTTTTCCAGCATCAACACCTTTTGATTTTGTGTTTGTGGCTTGTAATGGAGGAAATTTTTCATCATTCATCAAAAGAACAATTTCTTCCTTCTTTACCTCAACTTGTGGCTCCTCTGATTTTATGGAATCAGATTCATTGCACGATCTTGACTTATCTGACTTAGATGAGTCAGATTCATCGCCTGATGGTGGCTTGTCTGACTTTGAAATATCAGATTCATCGCCGACCATTTTCTTCTTTTCCTTTTTCTCTTTTGTCCTCAGATTTGTATCTGAAGAATTCGATTTGCTTGACTTTGCTGTCGAGTGAATCGATTCATCAGAACTTTTATTCGAACCAACTGGTGAACCCGAAGACAAAATTTTCTCAAGATACTCTCTCGCCTTCTTCCTTTTCTTTCGTAGTCTATCTTTCTGCCCCTGTGAAAGTTTAACTTTCTTTTCTTGAATTATCTGATCCTGAACTTTAGATTTTATAACCTTCTGTTCATGGGGCTTGACTTTGACTGGCTTCTTTACCGTTCTTTGAGATTCAACCCTCGATCTTCCCATAGATCTCCTTGGGCAATCTCTAGCAATATGACCTCTGATATGGCAATTATAGCATCTTCTCGTTTTATAATTCCAATTCTGGCAGTTAACAGCAATGTGTCCTTTCACACCACAGGTGTAACACACTCTGTTATCGTACCATCCACTTTGGTCAGTCCAAACCTTCAGATCATAACATTGTTTGGCTTGGTTATAATCATTTCTCCTCTTCAATGCTGGATTTGTCTTTTGAGCACTGTGGTCAAACCTGCACCACTTATTACCAACATTTTGTGAGTTTTCAATTTTAGATTTTTGTGATTTTTGATAATGATTGGATGACTTATCTGATGAGCTTTTATTTTCAATTTTAAAATTTTTCAAATTTTTATCTTTTTGTTTCTGTTCTGCATTCTTCTTAACAGGTTTTTGCTTTGAGCATTCACCTATTTCAGTAGATTGCAAAACAGTATTTTGAAAATTTTCTTGTAATTCTAAAAATATTTTTCTTTTCTTTTCTTTTTCATCATCAGATATTTCATCACAATCTTCAATTTTGACTTTGACTTTGTCAAAATTTGTGACATTGTCACTTATTGGAACAGAATTGATCGGTTTTGGACAAACATATGATGCAGAAGTCACAAAACTTTTCAACTTGTTTTCTAAATCAACAATTTTCTTTCTATTACCTTCGGCTTCATGCTCAAGTCGAATGATTTTATCAAGATGAGAATTTATCGCACATTGTTTTTCAAGATTATTTTTACCAAAAACATCTCTCTCATCTTCTAAAATCTTTAACTGACTTTTGAAATCATTTTCTAGTTTTTTAAAATTTTTGTTTTCTGATGACAAACTCTCTACATTCTCCAAAAGTTTGTCATTTTCAGATTTCAGTTTATCACAGTTCAAACGCAACTCCAGAATCTGTTCATCATCAGCTTTCTTCCCATCTTTCAAAGTTTTGTTTTCCAATGTCAAATTCTCCGCATCACTCAAGAATTTGACATTATCTGCTCCGAGTTTATCACATTTTGAGCACTTTTCATTCATCTTTTCAACATCGGCTTCTTTCTTTGTTTCCATCAAATATGTTCCTGCACAAAAGAGTTTAACGAAATCAAAAGGATTCATACTTTCATCAATATAACATTTCCTTTTAATATCATATTTCAGAATACTCTTTGTTTCAAGACACACACGAATTCTATTATCAATTTCAGTAATTACATCCAATTCCAATTTTTGTAAATTCTTTTCCATTTCGGTCAAAATTTCCTTCTTTTTCTTATATTCCTTACGAGACTCTCCATTAACCTCATTAAAAAACTGTTTTGGATAAAGTTCTTGGAAAAAATCTTCCCTTTTTAGCTCAACCAAAAATTTATCCCATTTAGCAGGTAATGCATTTGCCAATTTCGATATCTGTTCATCATTTGATATTCTAATATCCTTATTTCTCAAACTGTCCATTAAATTTTTAAAGCGTATTTCCAACTCATCCAATGTTTCATCCTTTTGACACATGAAATATTCAAATCTTTCAACTAAAACCTCCTTTTTCTCAAAAGAAGAACAACAAGTCCAATTGTTTATTCTTTCAAATTTAGTGTTTTCCAGTTCATCAAACATTTTGAATTCTTGGTATTTGTGCCGTGTAAATCACCTCGAATCACCTGCAAACAAACAATCAGTATACACAATAATATCCTGAAACAGACTGATACACAGTTGACGTGAAATAATCTCGACACAAAATTTCACTTTGTTGAACAGTTGAAGCGAAATCAACTATTGACCACTTAAAGCGAAATCAACTGTTGACAGACTTTCAAGCGAAATCAACTGTTGACAGACTTTCAAGCGAAATCCCAAGTTGAACAGTCCTGAAGCGAAACCTAGACTTAATAGACTTTCAAGCGAAATCTAGGTTAAACAGACTTTCAAGCGAAATCCCGAGTAAATCAGTTCTGAAGCGAAATCAAGTGTTAAATCTTCAAGCGAAATCTCAATATAATCAGTTCTTGAAGCGAAATCATCAGCTTTACTCAAGCGAAATCTAACTGATTAAAGATTTCGCTTGAATTTCAAGCGAAACCTTGCTGTAATCTTGCTGTTTCAAGCGAAACCCTGCTGAATGTTACGAGATCGGACAAAAAACTTTGAAATTCTCCTAAACGACAACGAATTTGAATCTGAAACTTGGTAGGGTTGTAAATCAAGTATTTTCGCACAACATATCAAAAAATCAACTGATTCGGACCGTAAACACCTGTTCAATTTTGACGATTTTCAGAAAAAACGTGAAATATATGAAAAAGATGAAGAATAAGATGAAATTCGGATCTGAAATTGATGTAATCTGTGTGTAATCGTGTGAAAGATCAGTGCAATCGAGCTCCTGCTCTGATACCACTTGTTAGGACCGGTTTGACTCCGAAACGATTGCGAAACGAACGTGTGACGTGCGGAATCCGTACACGAACGCGACCTAAACACACATGACGTAATATAAACGTGATTCTATTCAAGATATGAAATTGTACAATCACTTGAATCACTTTTTTCCTTTCTCTCTCTAGATTCTCTCTCTAGTTTCTCTCTCTAGAACTAGATCTCTCCAAAGTGTGAAATGGCAAAAGTTCTATACTAGAAGCCCTAGAGATCTATTTATAGGCCAAGGCATTTAATGAGGAATCTCATTAATTACAGTTATGCCACCTTGCCTTTTTGACTAACTAAATCTAAAATAACAATGTAACTCTCATTTTCTTCAGTTTTCCACTACGGACTAGATTGACGAAGGCTATAGACATAAATGCACTAACACATATAGAGTTCGAATTCATTTACGCATAACCAGCACGTACACATAGTGAAATGAAGCACGTTAGTTATCGACATAGATCCATCGATACCAATGACTGCGGGTTGACTGCCTGAGGCAGTTCGCAATACATGATTACCACCGTAATCCATGCAAATAAAAGATCCTTAACAACCCCCGTGTGAACGGGTGCTGAGTCCAAACTATAGTACTATCGTTGCTAAGGCAGGTAGACAGCATTCCATGTGTAAACATAACAAACAAGCATTCACAAGCCACGTATAACATGAATTAACGGTTAGCGTACAAATAGTTTTGAGTAGTGTGATTGTTGTAGTTTGAATATTCGTAACGTATGTAACACCCAAAAGTGCATAAAGCAAAAAGGGATCGAGTATACTCACAGCGATTAATGGATTGAAGGGAGCGCTTAGCAAGTAAGATTAGCCTGAGTAGATTAGATTGTATAACGATAAGTGAAACGTAAAACGGAAAACAAGTGTTGGAGAGTCGGACAGCTGGTCGATCGGACGGCTGACCGTTCGGTTGCCAGTCCGCTCGGACCGCTGTCCGGTTGGTCGGTAGGCCGGTCGGATGGCTGTTCGAGTGGATTGTTTCTTCCTTTGAGAAAGATGTGTTTGTGTATGATGGCTTGGCTTTGGAAGTTTTCGTTGTAGCATTTGAAAACATTGAAGTACCTTTGCCTTTCAGGTCGGTCGATCGGACGGCTGTTCGATCGGCCGGAAACCCGATCGGTTAGGTATTTGTAGTGAGTTGTCTTGGATCGGACAGGTGTTCGATCGGTCAGGTCAACAAGTGATGCAATAGTACGGCTTGCTGATCGATCGGTTGGCAAGTAAACAACTTTAAATGAAATGCAAAGTATGGTGCAGTGGATCGGCTAGCTGTTCGATCGGACACTAGTGCTGTTCGATCGGACAACATGCATGATCAACCTTGACGAGTTCTTAGCAGGGTGTCACCTGATCGGACGGCTGTTCGATCGGGTGGCACTCCTAGTGCATCAAACATGTTGAAAATCGATTAAGTATTGAAGCATAGTATCTCATGATCCGAAGAGTAATCCGATCGGACAGTAGTTCGATCAAACAACAGTTCGTCCAATACTAGTCTTCAAAAGAAGTTAATTGATTGCGTGGGACCATGTGTTAGCCGATCGGCTGGCCGGTCGATCGGCTGACTGTCCGATCGGCTGGCTGTCCGTTCGGTCAGCACTCTGACCTGATCAGCCTATTCGTTTAACACTTGGCTGTTCTGTTTGTTTGTCGTTTTGTTGAGGTATTTTTGACAACGAGTAGAACTATAGATCTCTCGTCCTTACTTGGTTCCCCGGGTCGGACAGGAATCACCCAAGTCCGGTCGATGGACTGTTCGGAACGGAGTTTAACATTCAACCCGAAATCGGTTAACCTCGTAGATAGAATCCGGGTCTTGAGCCATCCAACCACCGGAGTGATTTGTAAGCCGACTCAGGCTCTGTTTCTACCGGTTTGAAGTTATTGAGTGAAAAAGACTTGAAAGAAAGTTGGAAAATCCATATTTCAATGTAAAAGTTTAGATCTGTGAAAGATCTTTGTTTGTTTATGTGGAAATCGGCTGGATCCAAGGTATTCTTGGTGGATTTGAGGCCAAAACATGAAGTTCTTCAAGAACCCATGATGACATCATCCTAGAACACTTGAATCTTGATGATTTCACGGTTAAAAGTTGAGATTTGAAAGATAGAAAGGTGTAGGAGTGTGTATAGATCAAGAAAGTACAAGATTTAGGATGAAATCTTACCGAAATCGAGAGGAATCTGCGAAAAGGTGAGTTGAGCGTGCTGGTCGAACAGAGGTTTCCAAAAGTGGAAAGGATGACAATGACAGGGGTATTTATAGGATGACAAAAGAGGAAAGTGCTGGCCGATCGGCCAGGCAGCTCGATCCGACAGCCTGTCCGATCGGACAGCAGTCCGTTCGGCTGGCTGTTCGATCGGCTGGGAGCCTGATCGATCAGTCGCACGTTTCGAGTGTTTCGCGCAATGATTTTTGATGTTTCGATTTCGATTGCGAGCGGCTCGCCACGATAGGGTTTCCTAGTCAAATTACTTTTAGTCCCAACTACTAATTACCATAGTTTCGATTACGAGCTTCGATTTGAGTCCGATTGCCTTTCGAGTTAGATTGCGTTTCGATTGATTTCCACACATAACAAAAGTAAACATGCACAAGTAACACATAAGGCACACACACACGTATAACAATAACTAAGATGTAAAATTTGAGTTACGATTCGATTCGATGTCGATTTGATTTGCATAGTTTGATTATCGTTTCGTTAACTTTATCGCGTTGTTACTGCCTATTGTTCACAGTCGTAAGTCGATTAGATTTCGAATAACACACATCGATTTTAGCAATTAACAACACTTACTCCACATAATACAATTAAAATAAATAAATTTCTACCAGTCAAGTTAGTATAATCGGTCGTTGACTTTGTCCTTGACTTTGACTTTGACTTGTGAAAACACGGGGTGTTACAGTGGGACTCACCCATTGGCTATTAGAGATGGATTAAACAATACCCACATCGAGCCACTTTAATACCTCCTTTTTGACGACCTCCCGTATGTTTAGATTCAATCTCCATTGTACATCACGGGCGGGTGTTATGGTGTCTTCGGTGATGATCTTGTGCATCACTATCGAGGGACTAATACCCTTTAAATCCGCTATGGTCCACCCAATAGCCGCCCTATTCGATGCAATTATGACAGGGAGCGTGTTGCCTTCGCCAACATAAGCATATTTGAGATGCTTCGGCAACACCTTCAACTCAACTTCCGGAGGCTCCACCAATGACGGCTTCAATTTTGTGTCAATGGTTTCCGGTAAGCTCTCCACTTGGTGCGACTATATCGGTTTCCCTTCTTTTATCGCGAGCACCTCCAAACTCTTCACCTCCTCGTCTATGCTTCGATTCATCTCCACCTGTGACCTGTCAAACATAGAACAGTCCTCCATTGTGTTTTCCTCATCTACAACGGTGTCATAGAGAGGTATACACCTGTCAACAATGTCTGCCATATAGCATTCATCGTTGACTGAAGGATTTGTCAATCCCGAAAAAACATGCAACCTTAACCTTCGGTTTCCAAATGTCATGTCAACCGTTCCCGTTTTGCAATCGATTTGAGAGTTTGCGGTTGCTAGGAACGGTCGACCCAAAATCATCGTAGGTTGCTTGGTTGGGCCTTTGGTCACATAATCAAGTACTAAAAAGTGCACCGGATAGTAAAAATCCTCGATTTTTACAATCACATCCGAGATTATCCCGCGGGGTAGTTTGGGGGTCAAATCAGCTAACACCACGGTGGTGTTTTCCGCTTGAAGTGGACCAAACTTGTATTGATCATACAAACTACCCAGAAAAATGCTCACACTCGCACCAAGATCTAGAAGTGCCCGGTTGATTTTAAAATCGCCTTCTTGAATTGAAATGATAGGCGCACCTGGATCTTGGAGCTTAGGTGGAAGTGCACCCGAAAGAATCGAACTCACATATTCAGTTAAATCTAATTTTTTAGGGAATTTGTGAGTTCGCTTTTGGGTACACAACTCTTTCAAGTACTTAGCATATGACGGTACTTGTTTGATTGCATCCAAAAGAGGTAAATTAATTTTTACTTGTCTAAAAACTTCCAACAACTCTTCTTGTTGTGGACCTCTTTTGTTTACAACTTTTTTCACGGGTCCCTTCAATGCTCCGGGATAAGGGGCGGTATTAACCTCCACACCCTTTTCCTTAGCATTTGATACAGGGACGGTCACAACGAGTGTATTTTTATTAACTTTTAAATCATTTTTGTTTTGACTCGTTTGACCGTCATCACTTTCCTCAACACTAGCATCTTCCACCACCCCTTCAACAAACTGACTTAGTGATGTTTTGACACCATTATCAACGAATCAACCAGTACGTAAAGATATTTTATTAATTGGTACCTCTTGTGTATTCTTGCCGGATGACCCTTGATGCTTCGGATTTACCGTGGTGTCACTCGAAAGCCTCCCTACACTTCCCCTCAATTGAGCCATTTCTTCTGCAAGTTGGCCCACTTGCTTTGCCAATGCTTCATGTAATTTGTCTCGAATTTCATTCTCTTTCTTGGACTCTTGCATCATTGAGAGCATTGCATCCATCTTGGCATTCAAATCAATACCACCCCCTCCTTGATTGTTCGATCCATTCCCATTACCACCTTGGTTGTTGTAATTCCTTTGGTACCCACCTTGATAGTTGTTGTCCTGAATTTGGTACCCTTGAGTGTAATTACGTTGGTAACCTCCTTGACTACCACCTTGATGTTTTTTATATGACGACCCGCTTTGATTACCCGATTGAAAATTTGGGTTCATTTGATTCACGGCATTCCCATATCGGAAATTGAGATGGTTTCTCAATCCGGGATGATAGGTGTTTGAATTCATGTCATTATTTTTTCTATCACCGAACACTTGATTTACCTCTTCGGTGTAGTCACCCGTGCCCATTTGACATTGATCGGCCCGATGAGCAATCTCCCCACAATCTTCGCACACCGCAAATTGCACTGCACTCACCTCTTTTCTCTTCGCTCGAGCCAACTCTCTCTCCAATTGAGTAATCTGATCCTTAGAATTAGGATTGAGATCGGGAAGTGATCGAGAAATAGGATGATTTTTGGCTCGATCGGCCGACTTCTTCGCCTTTGATATCTTTCTCATTCTTTCTTGGAACTCCTAATCATCATCCTCATGACTGCTTAATAGAGTTCCATTACTAGTCGACTCAAAATGGTTCCGTGTCTCCGCATCCAAACCTCTCACAAAACATTTTACTAACTCCCACTTTTCGATTTGGTGATGAGGGCATTTTCAGATCAATTACTTGTATCGGGTGAAAGCTTCATGTAATGTTTCACTCGATAATTGTTTGAATGCTCGAATCTCATCACGTGCGTCATCGGTTTTGGCCATTGAATAGTATTCTTCGAGAAAGGCTTGTTGCATCTCGACCCAAGTGTAAATACTATTATTAGGAAGTGTCAAAAACCATTGCTTGGCCTTATCCTTCAACGAGAATTGGAATAGACACAAACAAACCTCATCTTGTGAAAAGTGGCCACCCCCGATGGTACTACATATAGCCAAAAACTCCGCTAAATGTGTGTATGGTTCGTCATTCGATCTTCCATTAAAATGAGGCAAGATGTTGATGTAGTTCGGTTTACAATCGAATGCGGCTCTACCTCTTGTTGGTGGTATAATCGGAGAATCGTTTTCGGTAACCACCGGTCTAAAGCGATCGTTAACACCCCTCGGAACTTATTGTCGGCGACGACGTGGACCATCAACTTCTTGCTCCAACGGTCTTCGATTTCCTCTTATATTGCCACCTCGATCCCCACCTTGATTACCACCTCCCACGAATCGGGGAATCCGGTTACGGTTAGAATTGTTGTTATTGTTGTTGTAACCGCCATCCTGGTTCCTTTGGTTGTTGTTTCGTGGTTGGCGATTGTTTCCGTACCCATCATTGCAGACATTCTCATAACCATAACCCTCATTGCCCACGTAGTTAGCATTTTTATACCCAAAATCCTTGTTCTCGTAACCCCTTGCATTGTAAAAGTTGTTAGCATTCACACCCCCTATATATCGTCTTCAACCCGTTCGTTATAATTTCCCCCGTCATCTGAGTATTCTGAGTGAATACTCACGTGTTCTGGCGATTGGTAACCGGGAACACTATATGGTTCATCGTCGGGGCTTGTGTTCCTCAAATCATCGATATTGAAGAACGGATCTTCATTCGCGGGATTGTCGTGATCTTGGTTGCCTCTACGATCGGAGTTGACATTCCGGTCATCGAGGTTAGTGGGTAAGGAGTTGTGTCGGTTGAGATTTTAATGTGGAGGTGTTCTTTGGTTATTGTTGGGACCTTGGTTTTGAAACAGTGGTGTAGGTGGTCTCGAATTGTTACCACCGCCCAGTTGATCTTGTGGTATGTTTTGTTGGATGTTTTGATTTGGGCGAAGGTTGCCTCGGTATTGGAATTGATTTTGGTTAAGGTTTTGGTTTGAATTTTGGTGCTCCATTGAACTGGGTTCAACGGATGGTGTAGATGGTGAGTTTTGGGTGACTTGATTAGAGATAATCATTGCCTCTAACCGGCTTGCTAAGTTTCTTCTTGCTACTCGCTCGATTTCTGGTTCGTAGAATAACGGTGATGTTCGCCCGGAATTCCGTGTACGCATGCACTACCTGTAATCTGCAGTAACACACCCTGCGTAACACAAAAGAAAATAAAATGAAAGAAACAAGCACTTAAACAGTTAATCACAATTATCAAACATAATCCAAACGCAATGTGCACTAACTCCCCGGCAACGGCGCCAAAATTTGATCGGAGTGTCGCGCTCCGGTCAAAGATACTATTTATAATCCCAAATTACCCTTAACAAATAGTTAGTGGTAGTAAGGGGTCGAACCATGAAGAGTATGTGGTTTGCGAATGGACTTGGTTGATTTAAAATGTTTGTCACAATTATGAAGTTTACTAGCTTGTTTTTATGATTTTTGTTTGTTTGAAAAAGATGTTGGAATGAACCAAGAAGTTTGGTTTGATTAATTAACTACTAGAACTTGAATGGTTACAAGAAGACTTTAATTAACGATCATAAAACAATGAATTGGAACAAGATTCACACCAGTTCGGTAATTGCAATCCTAGGGTTTCTACACGTTTTAGATTTGATTCAATTGCAAAAGTGACTAATGAATTTAGTGTTGCAAGGCTTAGGTGCCAATAGCTATCGACGTTACAAAGAACGGATAAAAATGCACTTCGTTACCAAGAACATGTAAATTCTAACCTAGACAAGGCATGAATGCACATAAACATTTCGTAAAGTCAAATTTAATCTTCACTTGACAATTTATGAATTCAATACAAATGCAAGACAATTGTCATAAGCTTAAAAATCAATTAGCAACTTGTCACAAAACAAACTAAAAACAATGTTTAAACCCTAGACTTACAAAAACCTACACCGGGGTGAAACCTCCAAGAATTTAGCCGCTCATGGAAGGACGAACGCGATCACCGGATGAAGGAAACTTGAGATTGAACATCTTGAATCTTGGAAATGGTGAATGATAATGATTAGGGTTTTGGGCTGAATGATGGTGATGAATGGATGGATGAATGAATGGGTTGTTTGATGAATTAGGGTTGTGAGAAATGAAAATGGGATAATTATTTGGGTCGTGGTTGATGTTCTTTTTAATTGGGAATGGAAATTGATGATGAAAATAGGCTCCAATATGATATTCAAGTTCAAAAACCAAGTGTAACTCCCATTTATGGGTCAAAGATTATGTTTTTAATCGTCCAACAACCAAAGAATCAACAAAACTCGCGGCTGCTAAACGACGGGTCGTCTCCGACGGCATGAAAGCCCGTCGCTGACGGTATGCTAAAGTTTTGGAACCTGGAGACGCCCAAATCTTCTGTCTACGGACATTTTTTAGCGACAGCACCTTTGTGATAGCGTCGCCGACAGTCCAATAGGGCGTCGGCGATGATGCCTTGAATTCTAACTTTCCATTTTCCAATGTCTTGGTCCCGGTTGACCCGATTCGCATCCCGGTGGTTTGTTTTTCGTCCCGGTGGCCCGTAAAGCTCCCAAATAGCTCCTTAAAATTTATTAAACCTGCAAAACACAATTTTAATTAAAAGTAGGCTATTCAAAATTAAAAACCATGTAAAAACATCAGTTTAAACAAATACGAACACCGGTTTTCGACCACGTATCATAGATCATGGGTTGTATAATTCTCCTCATGTTTCTTAAGCTGTATAGAGGCATAAGCTATTACTTTTTTACGTTGCATCAATACTCATCCATATCCTAACTTAGACCCATCACAATTGACTATGAAGTCTTCAGTTCCTTCTGGCAAAGCGAGTATGGGTGTGTTGGTTAACCTTTGTTTTAAAATCCTAAATGCTTTCTCTTATTTTGGTCCCCATTCAAAATTAACTGATTTGCAAGTCAGTTTGGTTAATGGAATGGCTATTCTAGAGAAATCTTGAATAAAACGTCTATAATATCCTGCCAATCCAAGGAAACTTCTTACTTCTGTTAGTGACTCAGGGACTTTCCATTTGGTAATCGCCTTGATCTTTGTGGGATCCACACGAATTCCTTCATGATTAACCAAGTGTCCAAGGAATTGCACTTCTGGCAACCAAAATTCACATTTTGAGAATTTAGCATAAAGCTTTTCTTTTCTCAACAATGTCAGAAGTATATGCAAATGCTTCGCATGTTCCTCCTTACTCTTAGAGTAAATTAGAATATGATCTATAAAGACAATTATGAATTTATCCAGGTATGGTTTACATATCCAGTTCATCATGTCCATAAATACGGCAGGGGCATTGGTTAAACCAAATGGCATGACTGTAAATTCGTAATGATCGTACCTTCTTCTGAAAGTAGTTTTAGGAATGTCCTCTTCTTGTACTTTTAATTAATGATATCCTGAGCGTAAGTCAATCTTAGAAAAGAATCGAGCTCCTTGAAGTTGATCGAACAGATCATCGATTCTCGGTAATGGGTGCCGGTTTTTAGTCGTAACCTTATTCAGTTCTTGGTAATCAATGCACATACGCATCGATCTATCTTTCTTCTTGACAAATAACACCGGTGCTCCGCACGGTGAAAAACTAGGTTATATGAAACCTTTCTCTAGTAATTCATCAAGTTTTTTCTTCAATTCCTGCATCTCCATTGGTGCTAGTCGATAAGGTTCTTTGGCAATCGGTGTCGTTCCTGGTATTAGGTGAATTCTAAATTCAACCTCTAGATCTGGCGGTAATCCAGGTAATTCTTCTAGAAAAAACGTCTGAGAATTCAGATACTACAGGAATAACTTTTAATTCTTTTCCTTTGGTATTAATGATTACTAAAATCATATACACCATTCCTCCTTTCCTTGCATAACTTGCAGCTTTCATCACATAGATGAACTTTGTGGTTTTTGTTGGCTTGTCTCCTTTAATTGTGATCTTTTCACCATTTGGTGTACTTACTTGTACCTACTTTTGATCGCATAAAATACTGGCATGATTGGCTACCAACCAATCCATTCCTAATACGACATCGAATCCGGCTAGATTCATTCGAAAAAGATTAGCAGTAAAGTTATGCTTTAAAATTTCTATCCTTGCTTCCTGCAAGATTTCACTTATCTTGATGGAACTTCCATTGGCCGTTTCCACCAGACAGTCTTGTTAAAGTTTAGTTAATGGTTGATTGAGAAGTTTACAGAAAGAAGTATTGATAAAACTTTTGTTTGCACCAAAGTCAAATAATACTTTAGCATAAACATCATTAACTAAAAACATACCGGCAATCACATCCGGAATCATCTTGGCTTCTTCAGCTGTCAGAACGAACGCTCTAGCATTTTTCTTGGGTACTTCGGTTGCCTTAGCCTTGTTGGTTGTCGCTAGAGCTAGTTTCAGATAGTTCGGTTTAATATGACCAGTTTCTCCACAATTGTAGCATGTTCTGGAACTAGCTTTCTTCCTACAATCTTCTTCCTTATGTCTTGGGAACTTGCAATAGTTGCAGGACACAGCACACTTTCCTAAGTAACGGGAGATTAATACTGGTTCCGGTGAGGCTAGGGTTGGTACTATCCTTGCATATTCAAAGAATATGGTAGTGTACTCCCTACAATCTACCCCACTCATTCTATGATTTAAGAACTTATTGGCAATCTGCTCCTTTTCATGAGGAGGATAGAACTTCCTTTCAACTATCTCCTTAAAGTTGGTACATTCCATGTTATATACCCTATCACTTCCTCTGGACTGAAGAATGGTATTCCACCACTCCAAGGTTGAATTCTTAAAGAGATTAGAAGCAAACATGATCTTATCTTCATCTGCACATTTACTTATTTTTAAAACTACTTCTGTCTTTTCTATCCAGCGCAAGGCTGAAATGTCTCCTTCATTGCTTGAAAATTCTATCGGTTTACAGGCTAAGGATTCTTTATAAGAACAACCATATGAGATGGTCCTTCTTATTTTTGGAATTGGAGCTTGGATAAGTGGTCCGTGATTTCCATTCACGTTGTGACTTGGTTCAGTAGGTGCACGTTTACTTCCAATTAAAGAATTATTTTCTGCCTTTTTAATAGTTTTGATAATTTATGGCATAGCATCTATGATTCATTAGGCTACTATATGTTCGATAGCACTTTATCCATTTAGTTCTCATTATTATTATTATTCTGGATTTCCTAATTTACTTCGTTCGACATCTGAATTATAAACATTTATCAGGTATTAATATCACATAATTTAAAAAACAAATGCTCAAGCACATTTAACCAAAAACGTCGATCATTGCGACTTACTCTTTTCATAAATCTATATATGCATCTATTACAAACTGCAACTGGAATTTAAATATTAGTAATTATGCATCGATATATATATATATATATATAGGTGATACATATATTAATTTATATTTATCTAAAATTTTTTTTTCTCAAATTAAAAGAAATTACACACACACACGAATATATATATATATATATATATAATGCGACTTTTTTCTGGTATAGCATCTCGTTCTCATCATACTTCCAGACGAGTTTCTCTCTGATTTGGCGGATTCAATTTCCTTCTTCGACCAACTCTTCACCGTATTGGCGAAGTTCTACTACATTTTCATGGCTCATTGGTGGCATTGGGGCTGGCACTGGGTCAAGGTAACGTGGTATTGGTTCTCCGTAAGGATATGGGATATTCAATATTTCCTGAATTGACCGGTTGTCGTCCCACCACGGGTCTTGATCTAAAGGGTTTGGTGTTGGAATGCTAGGTATCTCATTTGGGTCAAAGGCTGGGATTGGAAGTTGGTTTTCGTGGTTCTGTTCTACCTCCATGGGCAGATTAGGGAATAATGGTAGAAGTTGTGGGTCTTGGTTGAGATTAAAATTTCCTGCTACATTTCCAAACATATGAAGGTCAACTAATTGCCTATCTAATTCTTCTTCCCATAAGGTTTTAGCTTCTGGGTTCTGGGTATTTCTCTCTCTATTCACTATTCTTTGTTGTTGGAAATTTCTCATGATTTTTCTCCTCTCTGATTTTGCTCTACTAAACCAACCTCTCTTTTTAGGGGGAAATGGTTCTTCGGATTTAGCTTTGAAAACAATGATATCCTCAGAATCAACGGTGTATCCTGGGGTTGGCTGGGATGTTCCTTCATTCATTGGCGGATGAGGTAATTGACGATAAGCGTCAAAAGTACCCTGATCACTCATACTGTAAACTAGAAAATTGTCAAGATAACACCAAATAATAATATATTTTTACACAGAATAACACATAAGTTATTTCCTAACACAATTGGTTAAAATTTAGGTATTAAGAGAACACCTAAATGGCTTAAACCAGTGGCTCTGATACCACCTTCTGTCGCAACCCCTGACCCCTACCCCGGGAGCGGGAGCCGCGACCCAGTCAAGTGGTATCGGTTTTTATTAATTTGGCAGCGGAAATGATACATCAGGATCGTAGTTAGGAAATAAATTTCAGAGTTTCAAAACACCAAACTTTTATAATAACAAATAGGATAATATCCATGTTCTATTCATAACATCTTTATAGGGATAAACCCTAGTTGTTGAAAACACAAACTTCTTTTATTTAGGTAACTTTTATAGCCACTTTCTTTAAGCTTTCAGTGCTCCGTAGTTGGCTTCTAATAGCTTTCACATCAAGTTACCTGAAACGCGTTTTAAAAATATTTTATCAGCATGAAATACTGGCGAGTGCATCCCAGTTTAATAAAATAAGCTTTTATAACTTTACAGTTTTAAGAGCGATTACAGTGTTTATATCTACCCAATTACTCATTCAGTACTTGTCACTCGACGGATCTGTGACTATGGTCATATCACACATTGGATACCCGTGCCCAATTGTGAAGGTTATCAAGTACTGTATACAAACCCCATAATACTGGCAGCAATTGTAGAATACAAAGACTTAATCACTGTAATTATAACTGATAAACATTTAGGGTTTTGTAAAACATTTGAAATAATGGCATCACAAAATGTGACAAAAGGAGAATGACTCACAAACTGTGAGAAAAAGAGAAATGAACTCACATTGTAGACATGTATTTCTATAGCTTCCTGTTGATTTTTCCTGATTATTGTCTATTAAAAAACATACAATGCACACGTGTTAGTAAAATAACCCAAGTCACTATAGCCATACAACACGAGACAGAACCCCAACGAACTTAGTCAGGCAGAGCCTCGACATGCTTTGGTGGGTCCTAAATCAATCGGGTAGGGTAACGAATTAGTGATCGGGGGTTAAAATACTTGCAACGGGGCAGAGCTTCGAGTTTTAGCGGTATAATACCGAGCTACTATTTTGCACTATAGGCACAGAGAGAAAGAAAATTTGAATGAGATTGAAAGGCTGCACATCTGCTCAATTTATAGGTGAATCCGGGCACTCTCGCGCCCCGCGACCCCCTCCCCTGGTTGTCTCGCGCCTTACGAGGGCACCCTAGCTACGGCTAGGGTTGCCTGATCACAACCCTAGGCTCACCACATTACGGTATAGGTGGCGCAAAGGGTATCCGGCACATAATGGGTTGTCGCGCCCCGCGAGACACCTGGGTCTCCCTGTCGCGGCCCGCGAGTGAAAGAAAATAATTATTTTATTGTTTTTAATAAAAACTAAGGTTATACCGGCCCGGTTTCTCGTATACAGAGTGTTATAAGGTGTTTAAGGGTTGTTATAAAATCCACGTGTTAAAGTATACTAATCATGTTGCATACTAGCATGCATAACTACACAAAAATCCAAAGTTTCCACTAGCGTAATCTTATCAACAAAGTGAATAAGATCGTGAGCGTAATTTTGTCACCGAAGTAACAAGACCCTAAAGTATAACTTAACAATAACCACAAATGGGCGATGTGCTAATCCTATAGCGCTATACATGTTAAGGGAGGCTTGCAAGATTAATGATATAATAGTAAGCATGAAATGTCATGTATGGAATAATAGTAAGCATATCAATTTAAGTATGTATACAGATTGAGTATTTGCATGAGATTGTTTGTATGTGTGTGTATGTGAATTTAGTATGTTTACATGTTACAACCCAAATAGTGATTTAAAGCGAAAAATGGGTCAAGTATACTCACGGTTTGCGAAGATTAGTTCCACAAATGTGAGTGAGTGGTTTGAGGGGATGGAATCACCAAGTTACCCTAAAAAGGATCAACAATGGTCTATGAGTATAATAAGTTGGAGATTGGAAAGTAAACGGGAATTATATGTGTATGAAAGTATATAAAACACACCTTCTTTTGGACATACAAATAAATTGTGTTTTTTCATGGGAACTAAGTCACCCATTAGAAGTCCAACCTAAGGGTTTGGTTGATTTCATGGTTTGGTTTTGGAGATTTATAATATATATGCATCATTATACATATTATATATATATATATATAGTCATGTAATTATCAAGTCAAGTATTGTCAAGCATGGGTTGGATAAATCCATTAACCTCAAGATTTCGCCAATGCACAAATCATCCCATGGATGATTCAGATGGTCATGAATACAATATGAAGAATATAATTTAGTCATCTAATTCTCCAAATAGCTAATTGAGTTTAACTAGACGAGTGCTTCCAAACATGATTCCGGTTGGAGACTTGGTGTAGTTTATTCACTTGGAAGCTACTTGGTGACTAAGGTTGTATAAAATGTACGCATATAATCATTACATTTCTAGAACAAAAGTTCAATCCAAACCTATCCAATGTACGGATTTGTTGGCAACTTAAAGATGTTCTAAAGTTCAAGAAAGATGAACATGTTTTAAAGTTCTTAACAAAACAAAAAAAAACAAAATCCTAACTTTGTACCTCAAAATGGTGATGCACCATCTTTGTTTATCTTGGCAAACATGTGGTAACACTCCTAAAGGTTATCAAAGGAAGTAGAAGCAAGAAAATAAGAAGAAAAGTTGAAGAAACAAGCTTAAAACTCACTATTTTGGACCTTTGAACAATTTGTCCAAGTTGAGATTTTTGATGAAATGAGAGAGTTTGGAAGTGATTTAGAGGTGTTGAAAGTATTTAGGAGGTGGGGAAGTGTTATATTTATAAATTGGTATTAGGGTTTGGTGTTTAAAAAAGGTAGTTTGGAGTTGGAGAGGGGCGAAGTGGGAATTAAACCAAAATTCACGAGTTGTCAACAATCTGGCTGAAAAAAGGGTCATGTTGCATCGTGCAACGGGGAAACTAGTATCCCCTCGCGCTACGCAAGGGAGGCATTTTTCTATAATTTTGTAAAATGTGCAGTGCTCATAGTTAAGCATGCTTTTGGGTATTTAAGGTGTATGCAAGTATGTGTAATAATAATTCATGTATGATTAACATTCTGAAGGAAATGTAAACTCGATGTATGGCTTGTTTTATATAAAATGCACAGTTGTGAGTGTTAACGTATAATGCAAATTTAATTGTGCAAGAATGATATAAAATACGATTTCCATTATGATCACGGTATCGGATTACAAGGGATTGAAATGAGATAACGAATTACAATAAATTGAAAAGAGAATCGGAAAATATGGAACGTTACAGTCTCCCATACTTTGGGAAATTTCCTCCGGAAATTTATCCATGAGGAATACTCTGAGAAAAGATGCGGGTACTTGCTCTTCATTTCGTCCTCGTGTTCCCAAGTTAATTCGGCACCACGCTTTCCTTCCCAACGTACCTTAACTCTAGGAGTTCGGCGAGCACATGTGTCACACCCCGATATTTACAGCTCAGCCCGGTGGGGGTATCGTGACGTAAGATTGATACCGTCATAGTCAAACATACACAGAATAGCACAGCGAAAGTCTTGGATTATAAAATATTATTATTACAAACCCAATTGTAAAAAAATACTGAAATGATAAAATACATACGAGCTTGTAATATTAAATCCACAGGCGGATCTAAATCAAGTACAAAACATGTTCAACAGACATAAGGCATTTCGGACTTGCAAGATCCTCTACTTAACGCCCAGGAGCTTCCAGCCAATTACGTATAGTACATGTCACTTGGTCTTTTGAAAATACATCAGTTTACACTGGTAAATACAGTTAACCGACTCATTTGAAAGTGTTTATAAAATTGGTTTGGATGTACATGGAATAAAATCATTTATAACTTGGGACAATTATATAAAAATAATCTTGTATACAGATTTACATGTTTGTCGTACGTTCAGGGCCCGAGATAGAAGCCGAGACAGGATTAATAGACACACCACTAATAAAGTCCACAAGGAGTTATCCTCACGTGTGGTTATATCTTATATCTTAATTCCCCTTTTGGGGAAAAGAAACCGTATCGCAACTGTCAGGTGTATGCCTACACCCCATGCTTGGGTTGTGGCCATTTGCATTTAAATGATGCCAAGGATATCCAGGACACGGTCGTTAACCCCCAAATGTTTATATATCAAACAAAGCAGATTAAAACGGGTTATGTCAATGAAATAACACTAACCGATTAAATATTCCATACCCGACCAAGCAGTAATAATTTACCGTAACCCAAGCTCGTATAAGGGAAAATAAGTCAAAAGTATTTACCTGAGCTTAAAATGCAAGATTTGTCTACTCAGCCGTATGATCTATTCAAACTAGTGCAAGTAGCTTTTACCGGGTCTCCTAATCTGGAACGAAGGTTTTATTAACCTATTAGATTACTAACGGATCTTATTTAAGTTACAAACTTTAGACCGGTTAGTTTAAAGAAAGGTTTACGGTGCGAAACGCTAGATTAAGCGATGACCGGATTGGAATGTGATTTAGACCCGGAAAGTATGGAGACTTGTACAAAATGGGTAAACTAAATACATTCTGGATTTTGAAGTTAAAATGATAAGATTCGACCCGTTTCGGCTAATTTATGCAAACTAGCTACATAAACCGTACCGAACGCGTATATGCACAACGGGTAGCCGGATGAGTCATGTACAAGTTCCATAAGTTATTATGCTTTAAATATGTTATGATATCAGTAGGATATCAATAATTATTGTCACACCCCGACCGCGTAAAACAACAAACCGCAGCGGAAACGTCGGGGAGTGGAGTGGCAGAATCATTGTTTCATAACCATGGTAATTAAAGTTCGGTTTTATTTGAATTAAAAAGGATTACATTGTCTTAAAACAAGGGAAACAAAGAGTACATAACATAATTAAACTATTCTTGCTTCATTTTATGTCACTAAGGCCCAAGTCCGCCTAAGTGTATCTTGCTCAATCCTATGCATCAGCTCCTGAAAACACATGTGAAAATAGGTACGTCAGCATAAAAATGCCTATGAGATACATAGGTTTTATCGATGAAGAGGATTCATGACTTGTAGTTGAAAGAAATGTTTAACAAAAGTTAGTCATGAATCTTGTAAAATGTTTTTCATTTGTAAATCATATGAAAATCGAAAATTGTAAAAGTTATGTTGTTTGTAAATCAATGTCTTGTGAAAATATGTCAATTGTTGTAAAAAGTAATATGTTCCTGTCGAAATGATTTAGATAACGCTACGATATGTAATATCATAAAAGCACTTATATATAGGAAGTACCAGCGGCGTATCCACCATGCTTTTATCATATTACACACGCCTCGTTATTTAAATCACTTACCAATTAACCACCAAAATGTCTTGTTTAAATCGATGTCAAAATGTTTATGTGTAAGCAATGTTTAATGTTAAATGTAAACCATGCCTTGTAAAATCAAATGTTATGTATGGCAAGCGAAAAGTAACTACTCAAACCAAATGTATAATGTTTATGTGTAACCAAATGAAAAACTTATGTGGTAACGTTAAACGTATACATTCAAGCCTTGAGACTGAAGGATAAACCCTAGAACAAATCAAAGGTTTACCAAAAATGTTTTCGGATTGTCATTCCTTACGTCCAAACAAACCTAGGATTCCAGGAATGGGAGTTGTCAAGTCCTATGGTACCACTACATACTACCAAGCTGCGTGATCAATGTTAATGAATGTATTTCAGTTTCGTTATACAAACCAAATGTCATACCAAATGTAAGCATGTTATGTGAAAACAATGTACTAAGTATGCTAAATGAACATACGTAGCAAAAATGTGTTGTAAATCAATGTGTACATATGCTAAAATAAACATATGGAACAAATGTGTTTATGAAATCAATGTGCTAGCATGTTAATTAAACATACATAGCATAAACATGGATGAAATCATGTACTATATGCGTACTAGTGAACATAGCAAGTATATGTTATGAAAGCACGAAAAGCATGAAAATAACAAGTAGGCACATGTGAATCACTCCAAAATATTTAAAAACAGTAAAAGAGGGGACTATGTACTCACTTGATAATGCTTAGAAGTCCTGAGATAACAACCAAACAAAGCTAGAAGGATCACGGAATAAATTCGGCACCTAATATAGGTAACTACGTTAATAAACCGGACCTAAATCGGAAGATCGGATAGAATGAGGCTTCGTGAACCAAATGAGTATTAGAACTCATGTGATATGGTTTAACAAAGCCTATATTCTAAATCGGAACCTATCCTAAGTGCTTACGACCCACTATGACTCGTTTAGGTAGCTTACGCTACTTTAACGCGTCGTTCGCGTAAAACGCATTCGGACCGCCTAACTAGTCCTATGACAAGTATTATATGACTTAACAAGTCTAATAATATTGCCTAATCAGTTTAGATGTCAAAATTTAGGTTACATATGCTTAAAATGAAATTATGCGTAAAAAGGGCATTTTGGTCATTTTCCTAAGGCATATAAACTACCTATCATACAACTAACTAAACGAAGTGACCATAAGGTATAACCTCGGAAGGGTATTCCCTATACAACTATGGTCACAAATTGTGTTTGGTCGGACCCTAATGATCGACCAAACGGGTCGGGTTCGAAAGTCTAAGCGGTGATTTAGACCGCTTATCTTTACGACCCTATATAAGCACTAGACTAAAAGTGACGAGTTAAACATGTTAATACATGTTTAACTAAGTTTGAAAACAAGTTTGATATCAAAACAAAATGTTTTGATACCCAAAGATAGCTTCGTTGCAAAATACGCGTAAACACGTATTTTGACCGAAACTTTGACTCGTCACTAAGCCTAATCAACGTGGTAATCAGTAGGTATAGTCACAAAGGACTATAACCATCGTGATTACACTCACGTTGCAAAGTTCAAACGAACTTTGTGTTGCCATTGACTAGTAAAAGCAGAAAGTCAAACACTGTTTGACTTTCATGCTTGAAATGTATAAAAAGCATGAAAGAAGCTTACAAAAGGTCCAAGCCGTGAAGATTTGAACTCAAAATGCTTAGGTATGAAGCTTCACAAGGGAGAGCTTCAACTTAGAGCAAAATTGAGAGCAAATGTGTGAAGAATGCAAAAGAGGTATGTAACAACTCTCATTAAAAGTTATATTTATTTAATTAAATTGACCAATAGGAAACCCTAATTGAGAAACCCAAGTGATTCTGCATAATCCCTAAAATTTTCAGAATAGTTGGAATTAGAATCAGGGCCCCTAAAAATCAGGGGGGGGGGGGTAAACCCTAATTGATAATTATCTTCGAAATACGTTGTCAAAATTTAAATTTTGTTCGAATAACGACTCAGCAGGCCTATACCAGTGACTAACCTACCCAACCCTACTTTGACACTTCCCGCGATACGCGACAGAATCGGCGACACCCTCCGCGACACGCGGGGGAACCGATTTTCAAGTATAAATACAAGGGCTTGGGACTTGAACTGTTTACATGTTACGACGATAAAATTAGTTACGTACAATTACTTAGACGCTGTTTACTACAAAACACACATAACACGAAGTGCTGCCGCAAAACAGGGTAATAACTCGATCGCTATTATGATTCATTGTCCGATCGATCAATGTACTCAATGGATGTTTAAGTGCTGCCCACATTAGGGTGATGCTTTGTCATTAGTCGTTAATTCGATGGATGTTTAAGCATAGCACTTTGTCATTCGTTGTGAGGGTTGATCTCGTGAGTTATCGTAAATGCTGTATTGATTACTAACCCAGTTTTGTGTGCATTGTTATTTAAATTAGGTTAACAAGACTAAGCTATAGACTAGACTCTATCCGTGTTAAATCTGCAATGTGAGTCATTCTCTTTTTATCAAATTTATTTACAAAAGCATGTTATTTTTAAAGTTATAATTACAGTGATTAAGTTTATGTAATCACCAAGTTACAGCCGGTATGTGGGGTTTTGTATACATTACTTGATAATCGTCACCATTGGACAATGAGTTAGCCAAGGGGTGATATGACCATAGTCACAGATACCATTGGACAACGAGATAGCCAATGTGTAGTCAAGTGACAAATACTGTGGGTAGTTGGTTTGATATCTGAAACATTGTAATCTCTCTTAATACTGTAAATTATAACAAACAGGTCTGTTACAGTAACTAGAATGATTCACTCAGTATTTTCCGCTGACAAAACCTTTTTCAAACATGTTTCAAGCGATCTGCTGTGATTCAGGAAAAGTGCTGTGAAGCACTTCAAGCTTAAGAAAGTGGCTCATTATAAAATAAAGAAATATGTTTTGTAAAATAAAGATTTCTCTGTGAAATCATAGTAATGTAAATTACCGGGGTTTTATCACAAGTTATGAAATAAAATAATCAAGGAAAAATTTAGCTTTAAAAAGATCCTGATGATAAACTTCCGCTGTTAAACTCAATTAAATAAATACCACGGGATTTCTGTCCCACGGCTCCTGAAACGGGTTAAACCGGGTCGGGGGTCGTGACAAGGTAAGTGGGTATTTATAGAAAGTTAAGAACTGTTAGGATCGTTTCTTGGGTTTTGAACTTCAATCTTGGCCCTCCATGTGTTACCCACTGATTTAGTATACTATGGGAGTCCAAAACCAGCTCAATGTATTGCAAATGTTGCACAAAAGACCCTAGAAATCAAGTTGGTTGCTGAAAACAGGTCTGCTGTTGCTGAAACAAGGATTTCTGCCCAGATAGGGTGGTCGCGTACCGCCATGGCACCACCCTTATGTTGTGGTGCGATGCCACCACCTCCTATGTGCAGAAACTTTCAAAAAATGGCAGAAATGGTCCCTACAGCATGTTTAAGGCATTTTCGACGCGTTTAAACCCCATTAACCCATTTTCAAAGCTCAATAATGAAGTCTAAGTATAGGGTACTTGAAATATGCTTGAAAATATCTCGGATGTCGGTTCGTTTGGTCGTCCGGTTGCGTTGTTCTGTTAATTACGACGAAACTCGAACGGACGCGAAAAAGGATTCAAATTACCCGACGAATGGAAATTTATCATGCCAATCACTAAAATAAAATATTTTAATGATTACAAAAATTTTGGGATGTCTGGATATGTTCAGAACGTAAGATATGCGCGTAAATGCAAACTTATGCACTTTTTGACGCTTTTAGTCCCTGATTGACCAATAAGTTTATTTTCGCATACCGAACCCCTCAAAGCCTATTTCTAAGCTATGCAAAGGATATTTATGGTATGTTTAGCTTATGATCAAGTTCCAGAATGTTTGTTACTACACGAATTGGCATAGTTTCGCAGTTTGACGTAAATAGTCCCAGCGATCGAATAAACTTGTTTTTGCCATACCCAACCCTTTAAAACTTATTTCTAAGTTATGTAAAGGTTATTTAAGGTATGTTAAGCATATGTTGATGTTCTGGAGTGTTTTTCGCGTTAAAATGATTACGTTTACGCATCAGTTTGCGTATAACTCTCCAGAAAGCGATTTAGAGTTTGAAATCGAACAAAATCAAAACATGTAAAATGTCAAACATAAATAAACAAACATTGGGATCAAACCACATTGTTTTATTGATAATTGAACTATTTGGAGTTTGTACAATGATTACAAGCACAGATGTCACAGTCTCCCCTGCTTGTGGAAATTTCGTCCCGAAATTTATTTAGAGGAAACTTGTGAAAATAGATGTGGATATTTCACCTTCATTTGATCTTCACGTTCCCAAGTAAATTCTGGTCCACGTTTAGATTCCCAACGAACTTTGACCAATGGAATGCGCTTACGTTTGAGCCATTTGACTTCACGGTCCATTATTTCCACAGGTTTCTCGACAAAATGCATCGTGTCATCAACACGAATTTCATCAAGCGGTATGTGGAGGTTTTCATCAGCCAAACACTTTTTAAGATTGGACACGTGGAAGGTTGGATGAACATTTCCAAGTTCAGGAGGTAATTCTAGCCTGTAGGCCACTTTTCCGATTCTTTCGACGATCTTAAATGGTCCAACATATCTAGGTGCAAGTTTTCCTGTCTTTCCAAATCTGATCACACCTTTCCAAGGTGAAACCTAAAGTAAGACGCGATCACCGACTTGAAATTCCAAAGTCTTGCGTTGTCTATCCGCGTAACTCTTTTGACGGCTTCTAGCTGTCTGAAGGTTGTCGCGAATTTTCTTGATTTTATCAGTAGTCTCTAGAATGAGCTCAGGTCCAGTAAGCTGAGCTTCACCAATCTCATTCTAGCTGACTGGTGAACGACATTTTCGACCGTAGAGAGCTTCGAAATGAGCCATATTGATGCTGGAGTGATAACTATTGTTATAGGAGAATTCAATCAACGGAAGATACGAATCCCAACTACCACCAAAATCGATCACACAAGCTCTAAGCATATCCTCCAATGTCTGGATTGTTCTTTCAGATTAACCAACTGTTTGTGGATGATAAGCTGTGCTCAAATTAAGTTGGGTTCCCATGGCAGATTGAATGGTTCTCCAAAAGCGAGACGAGAATCGAGCATCTCTGTCAGAAATAATGTTCAAAGGAATGCAATGACGGGATACAATCTCATCCACATAGATTTTTGCCAGCTTGTCGTCAGATAGATCCTCACGGATTGGCAAGAAATGTGCTGACTTGGTAAGACGGTCAACAATTACCCAGATAGCGTCATGACCTCTTTTAGTGCGTGGAAGTTTGGTAGTAAGATCCATAGCAATGTTTTCCCATTTCCAAACTGGAATCTCTGGTTGCTCCAATAATCCAGAGGGATGTTGATATTCAGCCTTAACCTTAAGACAATTAAGGCATTTGGATACGTATAAGGCAATATCTTTTTTCATACCGGGCCACCAATACTGGGTTCGAAGATCCTTATACATTTTATCTACACCAGGATGAATAGAATAACGAGACTTATGAGCTTCATCCATTAGCAAGGTACGAAGATTGTCTTGACTTGGGACCCACAAACGGTCCATGAAATAATACAATCCATTGTCCTTTAGTTCGAGATCAGGCTTAATATGATATGGTAATTCCTTACCCATTAAGTCTTGTGTAACACAAGTATGTTGAGCCTGAGAAATGTGGGTTTGAATATTAGATCGAACTAGAACAGAATGAATCTTGACATGTTCTTTACGACTCAATGCATCAGCTACGACAGTCGCCTTACCAGGATGGTAGCGAATTTCGCAGTCATAGTCGTTTAAAAGTTCAACCCAACTTCGTTGACTCATGTTAAGGTCTTTCTGATTGAAAATATGCTGAAGACTTTTGTGGTCAGTGAAAACCATACATTTAGTACCATATAAATAGTGTCTCCAGATTTTGAGAGCGAATACAACTGCACCTAACGCAAGATCACGAGTCGTGTAGTTTTTCTCGTGAATCTTCAATTGTCTTGATGCATAAGCTATGACTTTGTTTCTTTGCATAAGAACACAGCCAAGACCCAAATTTGATGCATCACAATACACGACAAAATCATCGTTGCCCTCAGGTAAAGATAGAATAGGTGCATCACAAAGCTTCTGTTTCAAGGTCTGAAAAGCTTCTTCCTGTTTGGATCCCCAATCAAAGGGTTTATTCTTATGAGTTAGAGCATTGAGAGGAACTACAATCTTGGAGAAGTTTTTGATAAAGCGGCGATAATAACCCGCAAGACCAAGAAATGATCAAACTTCATGAGGAGTAGTAGGCGTATCCCAATCCTTAATCGCACTGATTTTGGAGGGATCTACATGAATACCTTGTTCGTTAACAATGTGCCCCAAAAAATTGAACTTCCTTAAGCCAAAATTCGCACTTGGGGAATTTGGCGAAAAGTCGTTCTTTCTTTAGGAGTTCCATAGTAAGACGGAGATGTTGTTCGTGATCAGCTCGTGTCTTAGAATAAATCAAGATGTCATCGATGAACACAATGATGAACTTGTCCAAATAAGGCTTACAAACCCTATTCATTAAGTCCATGAAAACAGCAGGAACATTAGTCAAACCGAATGGCATAACAGTGAACTCATAATGCCCATATCTTGTGCGGAAAGCTGTCTTGGGAATATCTTCCTCGAGCACACGAAGTTGATGATACCCAAAACGTAGATCAATTTTCGAAAAGCAAGTAGCACCCTGTAACTGATCAAAGAGATCATCAATGCGAGGTAGGGGATATCGATTTTTGATGGTAAGCTTGTTAAGCTCACGATATCGATGCACATCTTGAAAGATCCATCCTTCTTCTTGACAAAAAGAACGGGAGCACCCCAAGATGAAACGCTAGGACGGATAAAACCTTTGTCAGAAAGTTCCTGAAGCTGTTAGATAACTCTTGCATCTCAGACGGTGCAAGAAAATATGGAGATTTATCGATAGGATTAGCACCAGGTACAAGGTCAATACGAAACTCAACTTAGCGTGCTGGGGGTAAACCAGGTAATTCTTCAGGAAACACTTCAGGAAAATCCCGAACAACAGGGATATCTTGAATTGACTTACCTTTTCCTTTCTCCTCTACAACATGTGCCAAATAGGCCACATAGTTCTTTCGTAAGTACCTTTGAGCTTGAGTACACGACAGAAGTTTGAGACTGCTAATAGGTTTCTCACCACGAACCTCTAAGATTTCACCAGTCGAAAGAGGTATACGAACAATCTTCTCGAAACAAACTACCTCTACGTGGTACTTGGCTAACCAATCCATTCCCACTATAATGTCGAAACTTCCAAGTTGCATGGGTGTGAGGTCGATAGGAAAAAGATGGTTATTAAGGTTCAACTGGTAATTTCGAAGTATAGAATTGAGAACAATGGGTTCACCACTAGCAACTTCTACTGTCAAGGGCTTCCCTAGTTTCGTTCTAGTCATGCTAAGCAAAGGTTCAAAAGATAATGACACAAAACTCTTATCGGCACCCGAATCTAAAAGAACATATGCAGGCTGATTGTTAACAAAGAACACACCACTGACCACCTCGTTGTCTACTCGCGCTTCATTAGCATTCATGTTAAACACTCTACCACGAGCCTGTGCCTGATTTGCATTGGCCAACCTAGGACACTGATTTTTGTAGTGGGTCAGATCCCCACAATTATAGCAAGATCCAGGAGGATAGTGAGGTCGTGCAGACTGTGCTTGTTGTTGAGCAGGCGGTTGAGCAGCTTGCTGAGCTGGGTTTTGTGCAGCTTGGTTCTAATTAGCAGGAAGACGACATGTGGCGGCAAGATGACCAGATTTTCCACAATTGGTATAATAAGGACACTGAATGTGTGGTTGGTGATGACTGTTACACCTGTTGCACAGAGGTGCATTGCCAATGTATTGCTTCTTGGCAGGTGGTTGCGCTGGCTGATTTGGAGCTGCCTGATTTGCCTGTGCTGTAACAGCGAAATTTTGGGAAGCCTTGCGCTTCGTAGACCTCCTTGAAGATCCATCTTTCTTACCCTTCTTGTTTTCACTCTTTTCAGACGATTGTTTCTTATCACCCTTCCTATGAAGCTTACCCTTTCTGATTTGCGACTTAGTCAAAGTCGCAGCCAACTCGATTGCCTGACGAACTGTGGTAGGGTTGCTACCAATGACGATGTCTTACACGGAGTCAGGTAAACCATCGACATACCTCTTGATAGCTTTCTCAAGTGGGGTAACCATTGTAGGGCATAACAAACTCAACTCCTCGTATCTGTCAGTATAAGCCCAATGTTCACCACTATCCTGTTTCAGATCATCAAACTCTCATTCTAACGCCCTCTGTTCATGACGAGGACAGAATTCCCTCATCATAAGAGCCCTAAGCTCTTCCCAGGTTTGACCCAAAGCGACATTAGCACCACGATCTCTCATTAACCCATTCCACCAAGTAAGAGCCCTCTTTTGGAACACGCTAGAAGCAAACTTGACTTTGCGATTATCAGGACACTGAACATGACGAAAAGTACTCTCAATGCTTTCAAACCACTGTAGGAGCCCAGTTGCTCCTTCATAACCACCGAACTTGAGTGGTTTAGCCGAATTGAAACTCTTAAAGTTGCATGGAGCATTATTGTTGTTATTGTTGGCTTGGTTAACTTGAGAAATAATGTTTGGGAGTGCAGCAGCCATTTGCTGTGCAATGATTGCTGCCAGTTCGGCATTAGGTATCTGATTGTCGCGTCGAGGAGGCATTCTAAAAGAGGAAACATGAGAGAAAACGAGTGAGATCATAAGATGAAAAATGAGATGATACAAATATCGACAAAAAGCATGGATGATGGTCATTCGTTCGTACCACAAAGCAAACAAACGACACACAGTGACTAATCAAAGTAAATGGGTCATAATAATGTATCGCGAAGACATGCTTTAGCCTATAAGTGGACACTCACCCCAAGAGTTCACAGGTAAGAGTGACTAGTCCGATTATGTGGATTTGTACGAACACTCTAGCCTAGATAGAAAACTCGAGGTACAGGCACCCACCCTTCCAGATTGCACGTGTTCACATTATTTAGACCCAAACTTTGACGAGATTTTGAAAATTTAGAGGGTTCAAAACCTTATAATAAATCATCTAAGAGTAGATGATTGATTTTCAAAAATTGTTTTGGAAAGTTGTGTTCTTGTTTTGGTTGTCACCTAAAGATAAGCGACGGTAGTGTTTTAAGATCTAAACACAAGATAACTTGTGTTGGGGTCCTAGAAAAGTTATAGTCTAGGTCAAAGCATTACTAATAACCTAATTCCCTATAACCATTGGCTCTGATACCAACTCTTCTGTCACACCCCGACCGCGTAAAACAACAAACCGCGGCGGAAACGTCGGGTAGTGGAGTGGCAGAATCATTGTTTCATAACCATGGTAATTAAAGTTCGGTTTTATTTGAATTAAAAAGGATTACATTGTCTTAAAACAAGGGAAACAAAGAGTACATAACATAATTAAACTATTCTTGCTTCATTTTATGTCACTAAGGCCCAAGTCCACCTAAGTGTATCTTGCTCAATCCTATGCATTAGCTCCTGAAAACACATGTGAAAATAGGTACGTCAGCATAAAAATGCCTGTGAGATACATAGGTTTTATCGATGAAGGATTCATGACTTGTAGTTGAAAGAAATGTTTAACAAAAGTTTGTCATGAATCTTGTAAAATGTTTTTCATTTGTAAATCATATGAAAATCGAAAATTGTATAAGTTATGTTGTTTGTAAATCAATGTCTTGTGAAAATATGTCGTTTGTTGTAAAAAGTAATATGTTCCGGTCGAAATGATTTAGATAACGCTACGATATGTAATATCATAAAAGCACTTATATATAGGAAGTACCAGCGGCGTATCCACCATGCTTTTATCATATTGCACACGCCTCGTTATTTAAATCACTTACCAATTAACCACCAAAATGTCTTGTTTAAATCGATGTCAAAATGTTTCTGTGTAAGCAATGTTTAATTTTAAATGTAAACCATGCCTTGTAAAATCAAATGTTATGTACGGCAAGTGAAAAGTAACTACTCAAACCATTTGTATAATGTTTGTGTGTAACCAAATGAAATGTATGGTGAATAATAGTATTACTCAACCGCATAAGTAAAAATGTACAAAACAATGTATTTGAAATAAATCATTGTTTAAGTCAAAAAGATATGTTTTGCAAAATGCATGCTTTACTGATACAAACACTTATGTGGTAATGTTAAATGTATACATTCATGCCTTGAGACTGAAGGATAAACCCTAGAACAAATCAAAGGTTTACCAAAAATGTTTTGGGATTCTATCATTCCTTACGTCCAAACAAACCTAGGATTCCAGGAATGGGAGTTGTCAAGTCCTATGGTACCACTACATACTACCGAGTGGCGTGATCAATGTTAATGAACGTATTTCAGTTTCGTTATACAAACCAATTGTCATACCAAATGTAAGCATGTTATGTGAAAACAATGTACTAAGTATGCTAAATGAACATACGTAGCAAAAATGTGATGTAAATCAATGTGTACATATGCTAAAATAAACATATGGAACAAATGTGTTTATTAAATCAATGTGCTAGCATGTTAATTAAGCATACATAGCATAAACATGGATGAAATCATGTACTATATGCGTACTAGTGAACATAGCAAGTATAAGTTATGAAAGTACGAAAAGCATGAAAATAACAAGTAGGCACATGTGAATCACCCCAAAATATTTAAAAACAGTAAAAAAGGGGACTATGTACTCACTTTATAATGCTTAGAAGTCCTGAGATAACAACCAAACAAAGCTAGAAGGATTACGGAATCAATCGGCACCTAATATAGGTAACTACGTTAATAAACCGGACCTAAATCGGAAGGTCGGATAGAATGAGGTTTCGTGAACCAAATGAGTATTGGAACTCATGTGATATGGTTTAACAAAGCCTATATTCTAAATCGGAACCTATCCTAAGTACTTACGACCCATTACGACTCGTTTAGGTAGCTTACGCTACTTTAACGCGTCGTTCGTGTAAAACGCGTTCGGACCGCCTAACTAGTCCTATGACAAGTATTATATGCCTTAACAAGTCTAATAATATTGCCTAATCAGTTTAGATGTCAAAATTTAGGTTACATATGCTTAAAATGAAATTATGCGTAAAAAGGGCATTTTGGTCATTTTCCTAAGGCATATAAACTACCTATCATACAACTAACTAAACGAAGTGACCATAAGGTATAACCTCGAAAGGTTATTCCCTATACAACTATGGTCACAAAATGTGTTTGGTCGGACCCTAATGATCGACCAAACGGGTTGGGTTCGAAAGTCTAAGCGGTGATTTAGACCGCTTATCTTTACGACCCTATATAAGCACTAGACTAAAAGTGACGAGTTAAACATGTTAATACATGTTTAACTAAGTTAGAAAACAAGTTTGATATCAAAACAAAATGTTTTGATACCCAAAAATAGCTTCGTTGCAAAATACGCGTAAACACGTATTTTGACCGAAACTTTGACTCGTCACTACGCCTAATCAACGTGGTAATCAGTAGGTATAGTCACAAAGTACTATAACCATCGTGATTACGCTCACGTTGCAAAGTTCAAACGAACTTTGTGTTGACCATTGACTAGTCAAACACTGTTTGACTTTCATGCTTGAAATGTATAAAAAGCATGAAAGAAGCTTACAAAAGGTTTGAAGATTTGAACTCAAAATGCTCAGGTATGAAGCTTCACAAGGGAGAGCTTCAACTTAGAGCAAAATTGAGAGCAAATGTGTGAAGAATGTAAAAGAGGTTAGTGGGTATTTATAGAAAGTTAAGAACCGTTAGGATCGTTTCTTGGGTTTTGAGCTTCGATCTTGGCCCTCCATGTGTAACCCACTGATTTAGTATACTAGGGGCGTCCAAAACCAGCTCAATGTCTTGCAAATGTTGCACAAAAGACCCAAGAAATCAAGTTGGTTGCTGAAAACAGGTCTGCTGTTGCTGAAACAAGGATTTCTGCCCAGATAGGGTGGTCGCGTGCCGCCACGGCACCACCCTTATGCTGTGGTGCGATGCCACCACCTCCTATGTGCAGAAACTTTCAAAAAATGGCAGAAATGGTCCCCACAGCAAGTTTAAGGCATTTTCGACGCGTTTAAACCCTGTTAACCCATTTTCAAAGCTCAATAATGAAGTTTAAGTATAGGGGACTTGAAATATGCTTGAAAATATCTCGGATGTCGGTTCATTTGGTCGTACGGTTGCGTTGTTCGGTTAATTACGACGAAACTCGAACGGACGCGAAAAACGATTCAAATTTCACGATGAATGGAAATTTATCATGCCAATCACTAAAATAAAATATTTTAATGATTACAAAAATTTTGGGATGTCCGGATATGTTCAGAACATAAGATATGCGCGTAAATGCAAACTTATGTACTTTTTGACGCTTTTAGTCCCTGATTGACCAATAAGTTTATTTTCGCATACCGAACCCCTCAAAGCCTATTTCTAAGCTATGTAAAAGATATTTATGGTATGTTTAGCTTATGGTCAAGTTCCAGAATGTTCGTTACTACACGAATTGGCATAGTTTCGCAGTTTGACATAAATAGTCCATGCGATCGAATAAACCTGTTTTTGCCATACCAAACCCCTTAAAACTTATTTCTAAGTTATGTAAAGGTTATTTAAGGTATGTTAAGCATATGTTGATGTTACAGAGTGTTTGTCGTGTTAAACTGATTACGTTTACGTATCAGTTTGCGTATAACTCTCTAGAAAGCAATTTAGAGTTTGAAATCGAACAAAATTAAAACATGTAAAATGTCAAACATAAATAAACAAACATTGGGATCAAACCACATTGTTTTATTGATAATTGAAATAATTGGAGTTTGTACAATGGTTATAAGCACAGATGTCACAATTATGCCCAAAAAGATTTTTAAACCAAATTAAGTCCCGTAAGGGTATTTTGGTCCTTTTAAGATTTATAAAAGAGGTTTAAACATAAACAGATGTTCTGGTCTAAAATATTATGTAAAAATATTAATTTTATGGTGTTATAAAAGTAGGATATCATACATATATATGGTTTACCATTTATGGCCAAACTATGCACCATAGGGGCATTTTAGTCATTTCATATATGTTTTTAAGGACAAAATTGGAAGTCTAAGTTCATGACTTAAACATACTGTAAAAATATTAAAATTTATTTATAAATTCAGTAGGTAACAAGTCTTGGGTGCTAAATATGGTTTTAAACCATACTATGCACCTAATTAGCGTAAAAGTCGACAATTGACGATATTTGCGATGTTTATGAAATTCTGTGATTTTGATTAGCCTTGAATGTTTAAAATATTTTATTTTTCATATAAAATTAGTAGGAAAAGGTTTGGCATGTTAATCATAGGTAAATCTCATTTTATTAACAAAAAGGGCATTATCGTCAATTATAGAATTTATACAAGAACTCTAAGTTATGGTCAGTATATAATCTGACCCAACATTCCAAAAATCCCTAAAAATAATATCTTAACAGTAGGTAATGATTTTGGTGCCAAAATTTAGGTTTAAACATGATTTATGCACAAAAGCGTAATTTAGTAAAAAAAAATAATTAAGTTTTACGATATCTTGCATAACGTTAATTTGAGACCAGAAAATTATGTCAAATTAATTTAGACATCTTTATATATCAGTAACTAAGTTATTTATATGACCATATATTCAAAAATCTCATTTTTAAGCTATAAGGGCATAATAGTCAAAATTAAGCATAATAACGGAAACAAGCAAATAACTCAGATTTCTAATATGATCGTGTAATATAACCTTATAGGGTTATGCTACATTAAATTACGATCATAACGGAACCAAAAATCAGTAATAAACTAATCTAATTAGGTTTATAATCGAAAGTCAACGCAGAAGTCAAACTTCGCGACTTTCAGTTGTGAACCGACCCTAAAACTGGAATTGACAAGCCGAACATGTTTACACATGTTCTAATGATTATTACCAAGTTGTTTAAGTGATAAAACGTATTTTAGAACATTTCTAAACTCATATCGTAATTATTTCGAAAACTTACCCGTTGACTTTTTAAAACAATATTACGTTGACTCGTCAATTGACCAAGCAAACGTGATTCTTAGGAGGTGCCCTTTTGAGGGTTTAACACCTACCTAATTACGATCATGTAGCAATGTTCATTGCGAACAATGGCTTGACCATTTACGGTCTAACTAAAAGTCAAAGCGTTTATCGTAAACGCTTGACTTTTCGGCTTTTTAAGCCAAATAAAATAAACTAGTCACGAAAGGACACTTACATATGGTCCTATGGACTGAATAGAACTCAAGGGAGGTTCCAAAATGTTCAGGATCCTCCAGAATTGAGAGAAAGAGCAAGAATGGAATGAGATGCAAGTTTAAAAGTGAGAAATCCTCACCTATTTATAGTTTTCAAGGACTCCCATGATCTTGCCAAGTGTTTTTGGGATGCAATGAGATCATCAGATGTGTAAAACAGGTTTTAGAATCAGTAGGCAAGTCCATGGTTTTATAAAAATGGTTTGTGGTTATTGTGGGCTTCAAGTATTTAACAAAACAACCAACAAAAACATGTTGCTGCTGCTGTTTGTCGCTGGCGGCCCGCGAAGGCAGCAGGCCCAGCGGTCGCGGCCCGTGAGCTAACCCAGCCCAGCTTAAAATGTTTGGCAGTTGACTGTTTTGGTCCCTGTTTCTTATATATGTATTGTTTAAGGATTGGAGATCATGAGAAGTATAACAAACAATAACAATATTGTTTTGTTATTGTTGTTTACAGCTTGGTGGCCCATGATAGCAGGCCCAGACTTGGGTCACAACCCGTAAAAAGGGTCAGTCCAGCCAATACAAAATCAGCTTTAGCTGATTGGCAGATTTAGTCTCTAAATTGTTTTTGTTGCTTTAGTTAGGAACGATAATCGAGTATTAAGCGAACCAATGATTTAAAAGCAATTTGTTGCTGCTGATATCCAGCCTGGCAGCCCACGAAGACAGGCTTGGTCAGGCACCAGTTTCATCTTTTGTCAAAAACAGCCCCTCATTTCTTTTGAGCTTCTTTTATATATTTATTATATTGACACTTTTGGCGCGTAATTCCTAAACTCTCATAATATGTTAATACAAGGTACAAAACCTCTAACGGTCAACCTTAGGCATACTTAGGGGTGCGGCCGAGCGTTGCGGAGTTCCCGGTTTGTTCAAAAGGCCTCTCAAAGGGGCGGTTTCGCTTGTTGTCGCTTTTAACCCCTTAATTGCGAACTTGCGCGCATTAACACGAAATGGCATAAAAACCTTATATGGCTAGTATTAGATACTTCCCAAAGGTATGGCTGAATATTACGGCACTCCAGTTTTTTTAAATGATCGTTCTAAGGTGTAGTTTTTAGATGTTGACGCTTTTGGTCCCTCTAACGCGCAAATTTGCGCGTATTATCATTTTATTGCGTCAAAGCCCTATGTTATCCATATTAGGCATTCTCAAGAGTATGATTGCACTTCATAATACTTTGGGGTTGTTAAAAGGTCATTCAGAGGTATAGTTAAACATATTAACGCTTTTAACCCCTTTAACTTGCAAAGTTGTGCGTAACGTCAATTATAGGAACAAATGTCACCCCCCCAAAATCCACACGCGGAGTATCACCGCTTGGAGGCGTGACATGACCAAGATCGAGCCACCAATCATATTGAACATCGTAATTAAGTAAATAGGACCAACCACAATACGATTGGTGACCAAAGCTAGTTAACCATGTTTAGTTTAAACAGCGGAAGCATAAGAGTAAATCCAAAAGCATAAGTCCATAGTTTATAAGTTAAAGTTCAAATGCAAGTTTAATAAGTTCATAAGGATTTAAATAATTAGGCACGGGACATAACACTCACTATTCCACAACGACTCCTTCCTCGTGCAAGCTCCAAGCATTTAGCGACCTGTAAGGCATGTAACAACGAGTCAACAACAAAGTTGAGTGAGTTCACGTTTGGTTGTTTAGTTTTAAGTTGTTTCTGAAAAACGTGGTTTGACTTTCGTTGGCTTAATTGCCGTGGGGGTTACCCCGTAGTTGAAAGTATGTTTAACCAGTTCCTTTTTCATTACCCAAACCATAACCGTAATCAGTGGGGGCTTCCCATTATGTATGCTACTAGACTAGACGTATCCATAAGTGTCCTTCCCAATCCGAGGACGGTGTTAAGTATGAGTGTACGTAGGTTTTACGTACGTGCCCTTCTCAATCCGAGGACAGTAGTAAGTATGAGTGTACGTAGGTTTTACGTACGTGCCCTTCTCAATCCGAGGACAGTAGTAAGTATGAATGTACGTAGGTTTTACGTACGTGCCCTTCTCAATCCGAGGACAGTAGTAAGTGTGAGTGTACGTAGGTTTTACGTACGTGCCCTTCTCAATCCGAGGACAGTAGTAGGTAGTCTGGTAGTGTTGATAATATAAATAGTTATTCAATCCCATTCCCAACCACCGGGAATCCCATGCCTTAGTAAGGGTGTGAACTCACCTCGGTTTGCTCGGTTAGATTCTCAAATATAGCTAACAGTCACGGTCGGTCAATCACATCCTAATATGATTTCCAGTTAGTCATTTAGTGATTTTCAAATAGAGCACAAAGTTCCTACACGTATCTATCACATAGCATGCATTACTTTAATTGTTTATGCCCATATATACTTCCCATCCATTCCCCACTCATAAGCAAGCATACAATAATGCATATAACACATATAACATGTTAGATCATTCACAGATAGCATACTCGACATTTAGACACGCAAATTACAACTTATGTCGTTTCAGCTTAAATATTCAAAACCGGGCTGTTTTCGGACATTTTAATAAAATAGTTAACTTATTCCAAAAATTCCCAAATTTTTACAGAATGTCTTAAACGTTCCAAATTTTTATTGTGTAAAAATATCGGGGTCCAGTTCATTACCAATATTTTATAAAAATTCATTTTCCGGACTGATCTCAGATTTATCTATTTCTGACCACAGTCCACGGAACAATTTATTAAAAATTCATCGTAAGTCCGATTTACGAAATTCCAGTGGGGTAATTACAAATACGTCAGTGGTCATCTACAGTACAAGTTTCATGGTCCAACTCTACACAGAACCCAAGTTATGACAGAAAACAAAACATATATTTTCAGCAGAAAAATGCAGCTCTAGCTGCTGTTACGAAATGACGCTTTAAAAATAGTAAACGAAGTCCAAAAATTACGATTCTGGTGCCATTAGAACCGTATTTCGTAATAACACGTTTTAGACTCAAAATATCAGTTTTTCGTAGAGTTTATGACCTATTTACAGCCAACTGAAGTTGGCTGTAAAACTTGGACAGATTCTGTTTTCATTCTTTAATCTTCTAAGACGCGTTCGATTGATTCCGTTAGCATGATTAGTGATCGTAACAACATCAAACATCAATATTAACCAGCAACACATCAGATAATCAACCAAGAATCATAACATAACAAAAAAAGATCCAAGAGTTTTACACTAATATTTGCTCATTAACCACCATGTTCATCATTTTTAGTAGACTTTAAACTTTGATCTTATATGTTCATGATTTTTTTATCCGACAAATCTCTTATTAACCACTTTAGACAAGATCAATAGGGTGTTTAGAGTCACTTACTACTAGCTCGTGGCTAGGGAAGAAACTAGACGAAAAATGGGTGGTTAACAGCGTTGTGGTGAGGTCCTTGGCAATCCGTAAGCACCGGGTCTCCTTGTATGAGCTCTAACACCTTGGATTGTATGTAGAATTGCAAGATCAAAATTGAAAAGTGTTGGTGGGTGGGCTATGTTGTTCGGCCGAGAGAATCAAAGAAGGGAAAAGAGAGAGCCAACTTTGTTTAAGTGTTTTGAATGAAGGAAATGCTTATCCCTCATACCTTATTATAAACCATAATTTCCTAAGATCCATTAGTCAATATGTAAACTAGATATTAGGCAAACTAAAATAAAATATTCAAAAGTGTATGGAGGGTGTTCCCTAGGGGGAACCGATCGGTTGGGGATGGGGGTTTTATGGTTGGATTTCAATTGTGTAGATAGTGCTTAGTTAGAAGTTTAAATTAGTTTATTATGTGTGTTGAAATTTATAACGGGTGTTAGGGTGTTCGGGTACCCTAACTAGCTCAGAAAAAAGAAAAACAATGTCAATGTCAATATTTTATGTTCCGGGTAGAGTCCGGTTGTTCGGTTCGATATTGTTCCGTTAAAGTGTTTAATTAATTCGTAAAGTGTCTTTTATGTATATTTTTGTAACACTTTTAATTTCTAACACTTAGGAAATTATAACGGACTATTTAGTGACTTTTCGGCATACTACTAGTATGTTAACAAGCACAAACACAGATATCAGAAAGCAGTTAAGTAATTCCACAGTCATCAAACACTTTAATTAACATTAATAAACTGTACGGAATACATGAAATTTGAGGGTTGTCACATTCTCCCCCTGTTAAGAGAATTTTGTCCCGAAATTTAGCGCGTGGTTACTGAGGAAGCTAGTTAAGTTGCGTTGTTTTCCTGATTTTCCTGGGGTGTCACATCATCCCCCCGTTGATTTGGAATTTCGTCCCGAAATTCTGCAGTAGCTTCAGCCTCAGTAGTGGTTGCGTTTTTCTTAAACAGTTGGGGATACTTGATTTTCATTTGGTCTTCTCGTTCCCAGGTATACTCTGGGCCACGACGAGCATTCCAACGAACTCGGACCAGAGGTATCCTGGTACGCTTGAGGATCTTAACATCTCGATCCGTAATCTCTACTGGTTCCTCGACGAATCGCAGCTGATCGTCGATAGTGAGTTCCTTTAGAGGAACTATGAGAGTCTCATCTGACAGACACTTCTTCAGATTTGACACGTGGAATACGTTGTGAACTCCGCTGAGTTCTGCCGGTAGATTCAGCCTGTAGGCGACCTTTCCAATTTTCTCGGTGACTTCGAATGGTCCGACATAACGCGGATTGAGCTTGCCTCGTTTGCCAAAGCGGACTACACCTTTCCAAGGTGAGACTTTGAGTAGCACTCGATCCCCAACCTGGAACTCGAGTGGTTTTCTTCCTTTATCAGCATAGCTTTTCTGACGGTCACGAGCTGCCGCCATTTGCTGTCGTATCTGAGCAATTCTCTCGGTGGTATCTACCACAAGTTCTGGGCCAGTGATTTGGCTGTCACCAAGTTCTGCCCAACAGAGAGGTGATCGGCATTTGCGTCCGTACAATGCCTCAAACGGAGCAGCCTGGATGCTGGTGTGGTAGCTGTTGTTGTACGAAAACTCCACTAGCGGGAGGTGCTTTTCCCAGCCATTACCAAAATCGATTACACATGACCTAAGCATGTCTTCAAGGGTTTGGATGGTGCGTTCAGATTGCCCATCCGTCTGTGGGTGATAAGCGGTGCTCATATCTAAACGTGAGCCAAAAGACTTGTGCATTGCTTGCCACAGTTCTGAAGTAAAACGCGCGTCACGATCAGATATAATAGAGGTTGGCACTCCGTGCCTTGATACCACTTCCTTTAGGTAAATGTCTGCAAGAGTAGAAAACTTATCCGTTTCTTTGAAAGCCAGAAAATGTGCAGACTTGGTCAGCCGATCTACGATCACCCAAATGGTATCGTTTCCGCGTTGAGATCTGGGCAGGCTGGTAACGAAATCCATGGAAATTTGCTCCCATTTCCATTTCGGGATCTCCGGTTGTTGAAGTAGGCCTGATGGTTTCTGATATTCAGTCTTGACTCTCGCACAAGTCAAGCACTTACTGACGTAGGTTGCTATGTGGGCTTTCATGTCAGGCCACCAATACGTAGTCTTGAGGTCGTGGTACATTTTATCCGAACCAGTATGTACCGAATAACGAGACTTGTGCGCATCATCCATCACAAGCTCGCGTAGGTCTCCATATAGTGGAATCCAGATGCGTCTGTTAACATAGTAGGCGCCGTCTTCCTTTTGTTCTAGCCGTTGCCTCGATCCTCGTAAGGACTCAGCCCCGATGTTTTCTGCTTTCAATGCTTCAACCAGAGCATCGCGAATCTGAGCGGGAAGGTTAGATTGGATGGTAAGTTGTAAAGCACGTACACGCTTAGGTATAGTATCCTTTCGACTGAGGGCGTCGGCCACCACATTGGCCTTGCCCGGATGGTACTTGATCGCGCATTCGTAATCATTCAAGAGCTCGACCCATCGGCGTTGACGCATGTTTAACTCCTTTTGTTTGAAGATATGCTCGAGACTCATGTGATCGGTGTAAATGGTGCACTTGGTACCGTACAGGTAATGTCTCCATATCTTGAGCGCGAAAACAACTGCTCCCAGTTCCAAGTCGGGTGTAGTGTAGTTCCTTTCGTGAACTTTAAGTTGGCGCGATGCGTAGGCAATGACCTTGTCACGTTGCATTAATACGCAACCAAGTCCTTGGATGGAAGCGTCGCAATAAACCACGAAATCATCTGTGCCTTCAGGCAATGAGAGGATAGGCGCGCTACAAAGTCTATCCTTTAGGTGTTGAAACGCGGACTCCTGTGCATCACCCCAATGATAGGTGACACCCTTCGGAGTCAGTGAAGTGAGAGGTTGCGCAATCTTGGAGAAATCCTTTATAAACCTTCTGTAATATCCGGCCAAACCCAAGAATTGGCGGATTTCTGTTGGTGTACGGGGTGCAGGCCAGTTCTTGATCGATTCAACCTTAGATGGATCCACATGAATTCCATCCTTGTTTACCACATGGCCTAGAAAGTGGACTTCGCGAAGCCAGAAGTCACATTTTGAAAACTTGGCATACAACTGCTCTTTTCGAAGAAGTTCCAGCATAAGTCGTAGATGCTGCTCGTGTTCCTCCTGACTCTTAGAATAGATCAGGATATCATCGATGAACACAATAACGAACTTATCCAGGTAAGGTTTGCATACTCGGTTCATGAGATCCATGAAGACCGCTGGTGCATTCGTCAGCCCGAATGGCATAACCAGAAACTCGTAATGGCCGTAACGAGTTCTGAATGTTGTTTTGGAGACGTCCTCATCTCGGACTCTCAGCTGATGGTATCCCGATCTCAAATCAATCTTAGAGTAATAGCTCGACCCTTGCAACTGGTCGAACAAGTCGTCGATACGTGGAAGAGGATATCGATTCTTCACGGTTACTTTGTTGAGTTCGCGGTAGTCAATACACATTCTGAAGGTACCATCTTTCTTCTTTACGAACAAGACTGGAGCTCCCCAAGGCGAAGAGCTAGGACGTATGAAACCCTTTTCCAAGAGTTCTTGTAATTGCGTGGATAGTTCTTCAAGTTCTGATGGAGCCAGACGATATGGTGCTCGAGCTACTGGCGCTGCTCCAGGAGCTAGCTCGATTTGAAACTCAACTTGGCGATGAGGCGGAAGACCATGTAATTCCTCAGGAAATACCTCAGGAAAGTCGCGCACAATTGGAATGTCTTCAATTCTCTTCTCTTCCGTTGATGTGTCAGTAACGAGTGCCAGAATGGCAGTGTGGCCCTTTCGCAAACATTTCTAGGCCTTAAGGAAAGAGATGATGCCTTCGACAGCACCACTCTTGTCGCCATGAATCACGAGGGGTTCTTTATCAGAACGAGGAATGCGGACGATTTTCTCCTTGCAAACAATCTCTGCTTGATGATGAGATAGCCAATCCATCCCAATAACGACGTCGAAACTACCCAGTGTGATAGGAATAAGATCGATAGAGAAGGTCTGACCAGCTAAGACGAGGTTACAACCTTTGATTACGTGCGTGGCCTCGAGACTTTTACCGTTTGCTAGCTCTACTGTGTGTTTGGGGATCAAAAGTGTTGGAGTGCGCTTAAGCATTTGACTAACTTTTACGGACACATAACTAGTATCGGCACCCGAATTGAATAAAACAGTAACATAAAAGTCGTCGAGAAGGAACTTACCCATCACTACGTTAGGATCATTCCTTGCGTCACCCTGACCAATCACGAACACTCGACCCCTGGCACCGTTGCCATCATTGTTTCCTCCATGGTTGCCCCCATTATTGTACCAGTTTCCTTGGTTGTGATTCTGATTCTGATTTAATTGCAGGCAGTGTCTCTTGAAGTGATCTTCAGCACCACACTGAAAGCATCCCTTGTTTCCCTGTTGCTGTTGCTGATTCTGCGGTGCTCGCTGTTGCTGCTGACGATTCTGATTCGTAGGCCGTGGGCTCCTGCAATCCTTGGCTTCATGACCCATCTTGAGACACCTCTGACAGCGTCCCTTGTTGCACTGACCACTGTGGTGTCTGTTGCATTTGTTGCACTTTGGGTGGTTTCCTCGATATCCACCCTGCCCTTGACTACCAGAAGAGTGCTGACCAGGGCTCCTATGGTCCTCAGTCCTTCGTTGCTGAGACTGAGACTGAACAAAGGTAGAGCCTTTGCCTGAATTTCCGTCTCATTTTCGCTTGTGATCATTGGGGGTATCAGTAGTAGCAGTACCAATACGCTTGGGTAATCTGTTTTGTTCCACTGCCTGGTCGGTGAGACGGTGAGCCAACTTGATGATTTGTTGAATGGTACCCAGGTTAGCCGAAGTCACGTGACTCTGAATCTCGGGTACAAGGCCCTTGAGGTAAAGCTCAATACGTTTGATGGGAGGGTCCACCATAGTAGGGCACAGGATGGCCAGTTCATTCGACCTCTTAGTATACGCCTCAATCTCAGACCCCGCCATCTTTAGATTGAAAAATTCCACCTCTAGTTTGTGGATGTCATCACGACTGCAGTACTCTTCCTTGATCAGTTCCTTGAAGTTATTCCATGGGGTGGCATTAGCAGCAACCAACCCCAGCAGCTGAACCTAAGCGTTCCACCACGTGAGCGCTACCCCTTCAAGAGTACCAGTAGCATACTTCACCCTACGATCCTCAGGGCATTCACACATTTCGAAGACCGACTCGAGATTCTCGAACCAGTGGAGGAGTCCGACGGCCCCTTCAGTGCCACTGAAGGTACTAGGACGACAGTCCATAAAAGTCTTGAACGTGCACACAGGCGGTTGGGTAAGCTGGCCTCCTGCTTGAGCGGCTGCAAGTGCCGCAGTAACTTGTTCTTTGATCAAAGCCGCCAGCTGGGCTTGTGTGAGGCTGATTCGTCCACTCATGATCTTCACCATACGGAGAACACAAGTGAGAGGTGCGTCGTATCATTACGCAAGTGTGGAATGACAGAAGAGAGTGATCACACAAAGTTTTCAAGCAGTAGATACTATGTTATCTAAGCATATCATAAGCAATGTTCTATATAACTAACAAGTAGGTAATATAAACATGAAGCGTATCACCTATAGTGTCGAGTCTTGCACGTGAAGCGAAGCGTCGTTGTGGTTCGTTAAGCACTGTACAGGTTATAGTCTGGTTTAAATAAAAACTTTTTCCCTTATTAAACCCAAGTTCTCTATAACCAATGGCTCTGATACCAATCTGTCACACCCCCAAAATCCACACGCGGAGTATCACCGCTTGGAGGCGTGACATGACCAGGATCGAGCCACCAATCATATTGAACATCGTAATTAAGTAAATAGGACTAACCACAATACGATTGGTGACCAAAGCTAGTTAACCATGTTTAGTTTAAACAGCGGAAGCATAAGAGTAAATCCAAAAGCATAAGTCCATAGTTTATAAGTTAAAGTTCAAATGCAAGTTTAATAAGTTCATAAGGATTTAAATAATTAGGCACGGGACATAACAGTCCCTATTCCACAACGACTCCTTCCTCGTGCAAGCTCCAAGCATTTAGCGACCTGTAAGGCATGTAACAACGAGTCAACAACAAAGTTGAGTGATTTCACGTTTGGTTGTTTAGTTTTAAGTTGTTTCTGAAAAACGTGGTTTGAGTTTCGTTGGCTTAACTGCCGTGGGGGTTACCCTGTAGTTGAAAGTATGTTTAACCAGTTCCTTTTTCATTACCCAAACCATAACCATAATCAGTGGGGGCTTCCCATTATGTATGTTACTAGACTAGACGTATCCATAAGTGTCCTTCCTAACCCGAGGACGGTGTTAAGTATGAGTGTACGTAGGTTTTACGTACGTGCCCTTCTCAATCCAAGGACAGTAGTAAGTATGAGTGTACGTAGGTTTTACATACGTGCCCTTCTCAATCCGAGGACAGTAGTAAGTATGAATGTACGTAGGTTTTACGTACGTGCCCTTCTCAATCCGAGGACAGTAGTAGGTAGTCTGGTAGTGTTGATAATATAAATAGTTATTCAATCCCATTCCCAACCACCGGGAATCCCATGCCTTAGTAAGGGTGTGAACTCACCTCGGTTTGCTCGGTTAGATTCTCAAATATAGCTAACAGTCATGGTCGGTCAATCACATCCTAATATGATTACCAATTAGTCATTTACTGATTTTCAAATAGAGCACAAAGTTCCTACACGTATCTATCACATAGCATGCATTACTTTAACTGTTTATGCCCATATATACTTCCCATCCATTCCCCACTCATAAGCAAGCATAAAATAATGCATATAACATGTTAGATCATTCACAGATAGCATACTCGACATTTAGACACGCAAATTACAACTTATGTCGTTTCAGCTTAAATATTCAAAACCGGGCTGTTTTCGGACATTTTAATAAAATAGTTAACTTATTCCAAAAATTCCCAAATTTTTACAGAATGTCTTAAACGTTCCAAATTTTTATTGTGTAAAAATATCGGGGTCCAGTTCATTACCAATATTTTATAAAAATTCATTTTCCGGACTAATCTCAGATTTATCTATTTCTGACCACAGTCCACGGAACAATTTATTAAAAATTCATCGTAAGTCCAATTTACGAAATTCCAGTGGGGTAATTACAAATACGTCAGTGGTCATCTACAGTACAAGTTTCATGGTCCAACTCTACACAGAACCCAAGTTATGACAGAAAACAAAACATATATTTTCAGCAGAAAAATGCAGCTCTAGCTGCTGTTACGAAATGACGCTTTAAAAATAGTAAACGAAGTCCAAAAATTACGATTCTGGTGCCATTAGAACCGTATTTCGTAATAACACGTTTTAGACTCAAAATATCAGTTTTTCCTAGAGTTTATGACTTGTTTACAGCCAACTGAAGTTGGCTGTAAAACTTGGACAGATTCTGTTTTCATTCTTTAATCTTCTAAGACGCGTTCGATTGATTCCGTTAGCATGATTAGTGATCGTAACAACATCAAACATCGATATTAACCAGCAACACATCAGATAATCAACCAAGAATCATAACAAAACAAGATCCAAGAGTTTTACACTAATATTTGCTCATTAACAACCATGTTCATCATTTTTAGTAGACTTTAAACTTTGATCTTATATGTTCATGATTTTTTTATCCGACAAATCTCTTATTAACCACTTTAGACAAGATCAATAGGGTGTTTAGAGTCACTTACTACTAGCTCGTGGCTAGGGAAGAAACTAGACGAAAAATGGGTGGTTAATAGCGTTGTGGTGAGGTCCTTGGCAATCCGTAAGCACCGGGTCTCCTTGTATGAGCTCTAACACCTTGGATTGCATGTAGAATTGCAAGATCAAAATTGAAAAGTGTTGGTGGGTGGGCTATGTTGTTCGGCCGAGAGCATCAAAGAAGGGAAAAGAGAGTGCCAACTTTGTTTAAGTGTTTTGAATGAAGGAAGTGCTTATCCCTCATACCTTATTATAAACCATAATTTCCTAAGATCCATTAGTCAATATGTAAACTAGATATTAGGCAAACTAAAATAAAATATTCAAAAGTGTATGGAGGGTGTTCCCTAGGGGGAACCGATCGGTTGGGGATGGGGGTTTTATGGTTGGATTTCAATTGTGTAGATAGTGCTTAGTTAGAAGTTTAAATTAGTTTATTATGTGTGTTGAAATTTATAACGGGTGTTAGGGTGTTCGGGTACCCTAACTAGCTCAGAAAAAGAAAAACAATGTCAATGTCAATATTTTGTGTTCCGGGTAGAGTCCGGTTGTTCGGTTCGATACTGTTCCGTTAAAGTGTTTAATTAATTCGTAAGGTGTCTTTTATGTATATTTTTGTAACACTTTTAATTTCTAACACTTAGGAAATTATAACGAACTATTTAGTGACTTTTCGGCATACTACTAGTATGTTAACAAGCACAAACACAGATATCAGAAAGCAGTTAAGTAATTCCACAGTCATCAAACACTTTAATTAACATTAATAAACTGTACGGAATACATGAAATTTGAGGGTTGTCACAACAAAAGCCTTAGATGGCCAATATTGGGTATTTGCGAGAGTATAATCACACATCATGAAGCTCTCGGTTTGTTAAAAGGTCACTCAGAGGTAAGAATTAACATGTTGACGCTTTTGACCCTTCGACGCGCATACGTTCAAATAATTATGCAAACGGCTCCTCTCGACCAACGAGTGGCTTAATTCTAATTATGAATATCGTGTATTGTTATTCAGAGGCTTAGTTTAAGAATGTTAACACTTTTAGTCCTTCTACATTCAAAGTTTTTGATTTTTCACAAAATTAGTCCCTCATAGTCAACGTTTGACCTTATTAGGGTTTAGTACACGTGTCAACACATCATTGGACGTGATTTTACGAGGTGTTACATCCTCAACCCTTAAAAGAAATCTCGACCTCAAGATTTGCTCAAAAGATGGAAGTACTTTCCGTCGAATAATGGACTTAACCTCCACAACATATTTGGGGCCTCTATGGGCACCCCATTTGACCTTTATAATAGGTACATGTTTTCTTTCGGAGCTTCTAATCCTGTCGATCCTTAATCGATACTGGTTTCTCATCAAACCATAAGTTTTCATTAATCTGCATATCATTATGTGATAATGCTATTGACTTATCGGCGAGACATATCCTTAAATCACCAGTGTGGAACACATTGAATACCATCAAGTTCCTTAGGTAAGTTTTAGCTTATAGGCTACCGATCTTGATATATTCGATTTTCTTGAATGGTCTATTATATTTTAGAGTTTAACTTGTCCGTTATATCAAAATGCAGCACACCTTTCTAGGGTGGTACTTTCTATTGAATCTTGTTCCTTATGGAGAACTCAAGAGGTTTGCGACTCTCATCAACATTAATTTTCTGCCGATTACTAGCAGCTTTCAGATGATCACAGATTCCTATGATCCTATCCATTGTCTCCAGGGTAATTTCAGATCCTGATAATTGGACTTACTAATCTTCTGTCCATCAAACGGACGTTTGACATTCCTTTTTATACAAGGTCTCCAAATGAGCATCCTTAATGCTTCTATACTATCTATTAGTTATAGGAGAGCTTATTTAAGGCGAGATAGTCATTCCAACTACTGCTTAATCCAATCTTTTAAAGAATAGCTAACTTCATGGTTAGTCAAACAAATCGACGATCCTGGGTAGCTGATGGCGATTCTTAATCGTCACTAAAATAGGGTTGCGGTAATCAATGCATAAGTATAATGAACCGTCTTTCTTAATTAATAATACCGAAGCTCTCGGAATTTTTTTTTTTTTTTTTGAATTAGGCTTTATGAAACCTTCTCTAAAAGCTTATCTAATTGGCCCTTAGTTCTTCCATTTCCGTCGGTACTAACCAATATGGAGATTTTTCAATAGATGCAACTTTAAGTGGGATATTAATCTTAACTCTACTAGCCTCTCAAGAGGTAAACAGGGTAGTTCTACGAAGAGGAAAATCGAGATTCACAGAGATAACAGAGATATTCTGAATCTCAGGCTTCAGTTCATCTATCGTTACCTGTGTCATATAAATGACACATTTTCTTTACGTAAGCATGGATGCCTTAATTAGTGACACTTATTTGGACATTTCTATTCTGGATATCTTCTTTAAATACCATTAGCTGACTTTAGTACAATATGACCATTGGGATATCTCAGTGGTTCCATGCATTAAACCCCCATACTGATCAGGCATGGAAGCAATCTATGGGACACACTAAGGTACATCAATCCTCATATGGCGCTTTTATCATACATTCTGGCATTCGCAGTTGATAAAATCAATGAGAAAATAAAATAAATTAACATATATTGTCGTACTCCATCCGCAGAAAGAGTACTTTAGATTTTTGAACGAAGATTTTCCGATAAGAATAGAAGAAATGGTTCCTATGATTTGTGTCGGTAAGTTTTACCTTATACTTAATATCTGGAGTTCTTATGAGAAATTCTAAAAGTTTGCTAAGCTTACAATTTATGAAAGACTTATCAGTACCTGAATCAAAACAGAATTCTTAGCAATAATATCCTTGATTCATGATAAGGGATGTACTTGGTGTCATTATTGATATGAACCGCCTCTTGGCATTCATCAGGAGGGTTTAAGTGCCTCCATCCTTAGTCTTTCTATACTTAGCTATACTATCTTTGACAGTTTTAGAGCAGTCTCAGCTTTGACTGGTTTATTTCTTAACCCATATAACGTGAGTGGCTGAGATAGATCCATAATGGATTTATAAGAAGCAGGCTTTGAAACCTTAATATGCCCTCTTATTTCCGATGCTAAACCACCAATATTTAATGCATTAAGCTTAGATTCTGGGTTAACCGAAAAGGGCACTATCTCAGATAATGAATTAAAGTCTGTAACATATTGTCGACAGTCTAGATCCTTCATGGTGAGAGTCAGAAAATTCTTATTCCATCTTTTCCATTCCGTGTCGCAGACAACCGGTTTTTCTGATAAGTCTATAAACTTGGACCATCCCAAATTGTGTAAGAGTATCTTTCCTGTAACTTTATTAAAGTCTTCCACCAACTAAGGGCATTGCCCTTGAATGACTGTGATACATACCTCACAATGTCTTTCTCAGCACAAACGCTGATATACATAATGGTTTCCATTTCATCCAACAATTTTATGCAATCAATGGCTCTCTTTTTCTCCATTGAAGTCTCTTGGCTTGCAAGAGACAAAGTACTTTTAAGTACATCCTTTAGAGGAACGGGGCTCCTCACTATATGCCATCTTATTTGGTTTATTCTTCGCATTCAAAGTATGAACAAAGCTCTTCTCATGAGCAGGGAAATATGATTTAGAGCAAGTAGCATTCGGCTCTTTGAACCTTTTCATGACCTTTCTCATAGCCTTTCTAACAGTTGCGTCAATCACAGCTTGGAGATTAATTCCATTAACCTTGAGGTTCTCATTTGTTGCATCATTAGCATTTGTCGCATCATCAGTATCGCGATTGTTATTTGTCTCATTCAAGTTTGCCATACTTGAAGCTTGGCACTAAACACCAAAATCAAACAATTGTTTAATTGTTTTACAATAGCGAGTCATCATCATGACGACCTAACATACATTAGCCATGGTATCATTAAACCATATAGGCTAATAGGGTATGAACATTCCTAATGAATGTTATTTGAATGTATATCGATTATATTTATCCTAGGTCACAAAAAGGACCATCAATGGCATTTAAGGTTTGGACCGAATCCATTACCTTTTTGACAGGGAATCAAAATGTCACAACTGTCTTTATCATATTGACAATTTTGGATAGCTCGAAATCTTGCCACAGGGACTTTTAAATTATGAAGCATAATTTCGTCATGAAGGACTTATAAATGTGGTACATAGGCTTGTCATGAAGGACATTAATAGCCATAAGGCACGGAGGCCTTGTCGCAAAGGACATATAGGATATGGCATAAAAGGCCTGTCACAGATAACATTAATATATAAGCCGCAATCTTATTTGATCAGGGATTTTAAGGTTTGAACATAGTTCTTCACCTTTGGGCAGAGAGTCAAGACTACATCTGTCATTGCTTAAAAGACAATTTATTTTGCCACATAGGCCAATCAATGGACATCACTAATGGATGTTTATACATATATGTATATATAATTATTGTAATTGAGGATATTAGTCATGATCTTATCGATCTTATAGACTATAAGGCTTGGGCATTGCCCATCACCTTTGACGGTGAACCATAACGGTCACATTTGACAATGTCACTAATGGACAATATAGTATATAGCCCGTAGGCGAAACATCACTAAAGGATGTTAAATAATATGATCATCGTATCAGATGATATTAGTCATGATCGCATTGATCATATATAGACTATTAGGATTGAGCATAGCTTACTACCTTGGACAGGGGATCATAAAGATCACAATGTCAATGTCTCAAATGGACAATATGTTATAGCCCGTAGGCAAAACATCATTAAGGATGTTAAATAATATGATCATCGTATCAGATGATATTCATGATCGCATTGATCATATAGACTATTATGCTTGGACATAGTCCAATATCTTTAGACAGGGGGTCATAGACCACAACTGTCGTTGTCTTATTGGACAACAAGTTTAGCCCGTAGGCACTTCATCACTATTGGATGTTTATATTATGATCATCACATTGATGATACTTGCCATGATCTAATTCGATCATATAGGCTTTAAGGCTTGGACGTAGTCCAAATACCTTGACGGCTGGTGTGGTTTCTCATGTCACACTGCCAGGAGTGTTAACATGTTCTTAGATGTTAACAATGATTAATTTTCTTTAGAGGGTTTTACCATCATAGCATGTCTGTATTGACATATTGGCTAGGTTATACCATTAAAAAGATCTTTTTAAAAAATATTTAGCAGATCGATAAAGTTCGAATAAAATTTACACTATTGTTTGATAAAGGACGAAATGAATACCTATATAAAATTTTCAAAGCTTCCCATAAATTATTAGGAAACTTACAATAGTGCCTTAATCATGACTTTTAGTATCATATTTGTACACAGAGGACTTAAAAGGAAATTATAAGTCCGTATGGGGACTATAAAATATTATAAGTCCGTATAGGGACTATAAAATATCATAAGTCCGTATAGGGACTATATTAAAACAGTTTGCCCATGAAGGGACTATAATGAAATGTCATGTCCGCTAAGGGACTATAATGAAGTCTTGTGTCCATGAAGGGACTATTTCAAAATAGTTTATCCATAAAGGGATTTTAATGAAATAATGCGTCCATGAAAGGACTGTATTAAAATGTCATGTCCACAAATGGGACCTTGCTGAACAGATGTCCTCTCAGGGACTTAAGTCGAAAAATATGTCCATTAAGGATTATGATAAAGAAATGTCTATACTGGGACTATACAGAAGAGATAGGTCCTTATAGGGACTTTGTTGGGATTGAACCCTACCAAAGGAACAGCTGATTAAAGCCAAAACTGGATCAGATCAGTGGATCCAGAATAAGCAGTTGTTTGCATCAGTCTTTCCCCTTGAAAGTGGCTTAACACCTGATGTACCCTAAAGTACCGCCCTTCTACAACAACTGCTGATCTACAAAGACTGTTGAAGACAAAGCACTGATGCTCAATCTACTGTCATGGTTCAAGTATTGCTGAAGACACAAAGCACTGCTGGGAGTATAACAGTGGAATGAGAAGCAGTAGTTTAGTTTCTCTTTTGTATTCATTGTAATCAGTAGTTAGTAATAGCAGTAGTTGTATAGATCAGTTGTTAGAGTTTGTTAGGTGGTTAGATGTCACTTTCATGGTGACGTCAGCAAAGATGCCATAGTGGTTTGTTCTGTACTATAAATAGAGCAGTACCCTGTACTGTTCTATTAGCTCTCTTCACAGACAAGTCATTCAGTACGAACAATCACTGTGAGCTCAGGCTGAGGGGGAGACTTTGTTGCGTGCATGCATTGTAATCGGAGATTGTAATAAATATAATCTTTCGACTCTATGATAAACATGTTTGCTTAGAATTGTTCTCTCATTAATTGTGTTGAAAAGTTTGTTTTACTTAATTCCACTGAACTTAAATCTGTTTCATCTTCTTTCTAATCAAGCAAAGCATAATCAAAAGAAACTCAGATCCTAACAATTGGTATCAGAGCTTGGACAGTCAAATTTGATTTAACAATCTTTTTGACGTAAAAGTTCAGCTCAATTTAGTTGATACTTTCAATTGTTCGTTTCGTTGAAAAACAGAGTAAGGTTTAATCACGAGCAAAGTTGATTAATCAGTGCCTGTAAAACAACCAGAATGACGTCACAATCACAGGACATGAATAATAACATTGGTTCTCTCTTCAAACCACCTATGCTGAAGAGAAATGAATACAACATCTGGGAGCGAAGGATAGGTCACATCTTAGCTCAACAGAATACCGGATGTTGGAAGTCGGTTATCTTTGGACCACATGTTCCAATGGTGCCGAGTGCTGAGGATCCAAAAGTTTTTGAACCTAAGAAAGTTGAAAATTATACTGATCAGGACTTTCATAAAATTGAACTGGATGCCAAGGCTTTTAGCATCGTGGCATCTGCACTCCCAAATGAGATCTATGCTGGGTTGTTACACTGTAACAGTGCCAAGGAATTATGGGATGCACTTAAGGAATAATTTGGGGGAACTGAAGAAGTAATTGAAAATAACAGGGAAATTTTGAATCAACAGTATGAAACCTTTTGTCACATTAAGGGTGAAACATTAACACAACAGTTTGAGCGATTTAGTTGTCTTATAAGTGAACTTAAGCTTGTTAAAATTGAATTTCCTAAATCAACTATAAACAGCAGGTTTTTAAGATCACTTCCTGAAAAATGTGACACAATTGCTTTTGTAACCAGAAATTCGGTTGAGTTCAAAGATCTGACCCTAACCCAGCTTCATGGTAGACTTCTGACCTATGAAAGGGAGTGGAACCAGAAAAAGAAGTTATAAGAGTCTGGTAAAGTTGCAGATGATTATTCATGTGGCAGCACAGCTCTTTTGGGTCAGGAAGAATCTGGTAGTAGTAAGGATCAGAGTTATGATCATTATATTGACATGACTGCTGGTGGAGCCTTTAATAACTCTGATTCTTACTCAAACAACTATGCTTTCACAGCTAGTAGTGAAAACCAGAATTCTGACAATCTGTGCTTTGAACTCAATGATTTGCAGCATTTTGATCCAACTGGCTTAGAGGAGATGGACATTTTGCACCAACTTGCACTGCTGAGTGTTAGAACCAGCAAGTTTTACAAAAGGACAGGGAGAAAATTTCCAGGGTTACATGGGAACTTGAAAGTAGGGCTGGATAAGTCAAAGATAAAATACTATAAGTGTAATAGGTTAGGTCATTTTGCTAGAGAGTGCAGGAGTCAAAACACTTGACCAATCATCACACATCCTGGCTCAAACCCTAGACCACAAAATAACCAAAACACTATGCTTATGCCCAATATGCCCCTGCTGCTCATGTAAACATTGCTCACTATGCACACCCTGCAACCCCTGTTCCTGTGCACTATGTTCAAACCACTGTTCCTCAGATACAGTATGTCCAGGCCCCTGCTCCTCAGGTTCAGGTACAACAAGTTGCACCTCAACAAGCTACACCAGCAGTGGTTCAACTAGATCAGCAAAGCTTTTTCACCCAAGGTTTTGTTGACTGGAGTAGCTTACCTGAGGAGTTAGGAGATGAAAATTTTGCACTCTATGCTGAAAATAATGATTCTAGTAATGACTTTTGTTTTGTAGCATTGGAGTCCATACCAGAGGGGCTGGAAACTGAAGAGGGAAAATCAAGTGGAGAAACAGTGGATACAATTGCTGAAGCAGTGGTTACTGCTGTTTCTGATGAAATACTGTTGGGAGAAAATTCAAAACCCCTGTGGGAACCACTTTCTGACCCCTGGTCCGAAGAAGAGGAGAAGAAACAAGGTGAAAAAGAAGAGAAACCTCAAGAAGAAAGTGAGCCTACCTGTGACTGTGCCATGATGGCTGCAACTAAGGTATCACCCCAGGTTCTTAAAAACCTTTGTTCAGACAAATGCATCATAGCATTTGCAAACATTAAGGAGGTGAATGAAAACCTTAGAGATAGGTTGTTAAATGGTGAAGTACAATTTGAAAAAATCTGTAAAAGAATTGAAAAACAAATTGTCAGAAAAGGAAAATGAGATTTGCAGCCTTAAACAAGAGCAAAGCATAACCAAGGACCAACTTCAGACAATGATAGAAAAATATCAGGTCTGCAAAAAGGAGTTGGAATCCACCCAAATCACATGTGAGAGATGGGTGGAATCCTGCAAAGGTTATGAAGTAATGCTTGAAAAACAGATCAAAAGTAATGTAAAATTTGGTGTAGGATTTAGAAATTATGACCAAGTTGAAAAACTGCTTCAAATGAATCTGTTCAAACCACTGTTGAAATCACACCCATCAACAAGGATGGTCAAGAAGTCAATATCACTGACAAAAGTGGTAAGAAAATCACTCTGGAAAGATCTGTGGGGTCCTCACCATTTGAGGAGATTGAGAAATACCAATTCAAACCCACGTGGTCTGATGAGTGTGACATCCTTGAAAACTTTAAACCCATGGACTTCACAACTGTGGATGGTGTCAAAGCTCCAAAGGCCAAAGTTATACGTCTTAAGGACATCTCAACAGTAGTTCAAAACTCTGTTGCAAAGGAGTCTGAAAAGAAGAAAAGAAAAGAAAAGATTAAAAACTTGTTTTGTGATTTTTGTGAAAAGAAAAATCATTTGACCAAAGATTGTTTTCACTTAAAGGCTTATGACATTAACAAATCAAGTACCATTGTGCCTTCAAAGAGCTGCACCATCTATGGTAAATCAAACCATTCTACTCAACAGTGTGTGTACCTGAAATCTTTTGAGGACAAAAAGGAAGAGTACATTCTAAAACACCTATGAGTTCATCAAGTTCACAAGTCAAGAAACAACCAGTTTTTTTGCCTGTCCAAACAGCTATTACCAAACATCTGAACCAAAACTCTGTTAAAAGAGAGGTTCAAGTGACAGCAGCACCCCCTGCTAATCAATTCCATCAAAGAGGTAAAGGTCAACCTCCTTACCCAAGGGTCCCACATGTCTATGAGGCTTACAAAAAGCCTTCTAAACCAAGAGTGAACAGGTATCCCTTTGGGTACCAACAGTTAATGGGACAGGACCCCCAACAGTGGTTAGAGAAAAATGTTTCCAAAATTGACCTTATTCCTCAGCTAACCACTGTCCAACCATCAATACTTGACACAGACACTGTTGTGACCCCATCCAAAGCCATATTGGCTTTGGAGACCATCCTAAACTAATCCTTTACTTAATGTGTTAGTGTATTCATCTGTCGTCTTCGTCTTATGTCGAGTCTCGGGTTCATTGTGGATCAGTTCAAGCATGATGTCATCATATTGAATGATGACATCAATATGATGACATCATATTATGACATCATAAATTGCATCATCACACATGAAGACAAAACAAAGTTGTGATTATGGGCTTTCGCTTGAAGACAGATTGCATGGATTCGCTTGAAAGTCAATGTCATAGGTTTCGCTTGAACATGATTTAGTGGGTTTTGCTTGAACAAGTTCTGTCATATTTAAGCGAAACTTGATTACTATAAATAGGCTAGTTGCATTTCATTTGTAACAGTTCATAGAATTCCATACCGAGGTGCTGCCGGTGTGAAGACTGATTGTAACTGATATAATATCAATATAATCAGTGTTTAAAGTGATATTCAAGCTGTTTCGACTTCGGTTTCTTAGTTTCCGCCTCTGAAACTGATAAAATCTCTTCTGAACGACTCATTTGGGTCACAAAACGATCCTACAAGTGGTATCAGAGCTCAGGAGGAAGATATTTCGCAAAAACAGCTCGTTTTCATCACTTTTTCTGATTTCTACACCATTCTTTTCAAAATTAAAAATTTTTCACGGATAAAATCGACTCAAATTCACACATATTATGCGTAATCATGTTCTAACAAATCCTGGAAAGTTTCGGAACTAAAATCGTCTTAAAATTGATTCAAATTGAACTTTCGCTTGAAATATGTTCGACATTTGCTGACATCATCTGGCTTTCGCTTGAAACATAGGCTTTCGCTTGATAATACGTTGGCTTTCGCTTGAAAAATACGTGTTGATTTTGCTGATATCATTGACCTCTCGCTTGAAAATTCATCGACCTTCCACTTGAATTAAACCTCTCGCTTGAACTGACCGCTTGAATCACTTGTTCATTTAAGTGTGTACATCGTTTTGTGTGAAACATTAAACAAGGGGGTCAGTGCATGTGATATTAGTGATTGTGCTTTGAGTAGTGTGAACCGCTTAGAAAGTTCATCGATCTATGTGACACATTAAACAAGGATTGTCAGCTAGTTGGTAAATGATATCATGTGTCTTGGATAAGTCTACACATGTGAAAGGTCCAATGAGCATTTAGGGTTGATCAGGATTGTCGGTTCATTAAAGTCTTTATGTGACATTTTGTCAGCATTTGGGTTCAACTTCCGATACAGTACATGTGAATGTAATCAAACAAGATTGCATGTGATTTTTAAAGAAGTGTTTGCAGGTAAAGTTGTTGTCAGGTCACGTGAAATATTTTAAAAGGTTCAAGTTACAAGAATTTAGTTCACACAGTTTGTTGACCACTTTTTATAATTTCTAAATCATTGTTGGTAAATGTGAATACCGAAGTTCATGTGAATCATCACGAGTTGTCGAATAATTAAAAAGTTGTTTTCGATTGAGGTATTGTTTTTGCAGGTGTATTCGCTTGAACAAGTTATTTCACTTTAAGTGACTGTCTCGATAAAAGTGCTACCGAATCATGGATATCAATTTCTTTAATATGACTAAAGAAACATTAGATAGAATAAATGTATTAAATAAAGAATTTGATTCATTTTCTGGTTGTCCAGGAGAAAGTACAAAGAGTATCATTGAGAGGTATAGCCATCTTGTTCGCTCGATGTCTGAGAAGGGTATTAAAAAAGAATCAGAAGAATGGGTTGAAAAATTTGTCAGTGCTTTACCTCAAGAAGAATGGGAAAATTATATCTTAAACTTGAAGATTTCTGGAGAATTTTCCCAACTGACAATTTGTCCACTCATTAAAAAGATTGAAGAACAGATGGTGATCAATGCTGAGAAGAAGAAAAGTCAAAGTGGAAAATCAATTTTAAAGAAGAGCAAGAGTAAAGGTGTCCAAGTGGGAGAAGAACAGACTGAAGAGATTTCAGTTATGAAGGATGAAAAGAAATCTGCTGATAAACAGATTCTTGTTTTGCAGGAAAATTGTGAGAGGTTGAAATCTGAAAATGACAAACTGTTAAATGATTTGAACAGTTTGACATTAGAAAACGAGATTTTGAAAGAAAAGGAAAAAGAATTTGAAAATGAAAAATTAAAATTAAAATTTGAAAAAGATTTTCAAAGTCAAATGAAAATTTTAGAAGATGAGAAATCTGCTATTTTTAAAAATAATCTTGAAAAATAGATTGAAATAAACTCTCATCTTCAGAAAATCATTCGGCTTGAAAATGAAACTGAAATTGCTCGAAATAAATTTGACGAGCTTGAGAAGAAATTGAAAGGTTTTGTGACTTTGTCATCAACACCAGATTATCTGTGTCCAAAACCGATCAATTCTGTTCCAATAAGTGACAATGTCACAAATTTTGACAATGTCAAAGTTGAAGATTGTGATGAGAAAACTGATGATGATGAGAAAAAGAAAACATTTTTGAAATTAAAAGAAATGTTTAAAGAAACTGTTCTACATTCTACTAAAAAAGGTGAATGCTCATCGCAAAAACCTGTAAAGAAGAATGTGGAACAAAAACAAAAAGATAAAAAACCGAAAAATCTTCAAAAAGAAAATAAAAGCTCATCAGTTCAATCATCCAATCGTGATAAAAAATCACAAAAATTGGAAAATCAAAACTCAAAAAATGTTGACAATAAGTGGTGCAGGTTGGACCACAGTGCTCAAAAGCCAAATCCAGCAAACATGAGGAAGGAATATGACCAAGCCAAACGGTGCTATGATCTGAATGTTTGGACTGAAAATGGTGATTGGTACGATAACAGAGTGTGTTACCGATGTGGTTATCAAGGACACATTGCTGTTAACTGCCAAAGTTGGAATTATGAGACGAGAAGATGCTTTAATTGCAACATCAGAGGTCACATTGCCAGAGATTTCCCAAGGAGATCGAATGACAGATTGAGGGCTAATTCTCAAAAATTGGCGAAGATTCCAGTCAATGTCAAGCTCCATGAACAGAAGGTTCTTAAACCTAAAGTTCAAGAACAGACAATTCAAGATAAGAAAGTTAAACTTTCACAGGGGCAAAAAGACAGACTGAGGAAAAAGAGGAAGAAAGCGAGAGAGTATCTCGAGAAAATCTTGTCCTCGGGTTCATCTGTTGGTAAAAATAAGAGTTCTGATGAATCACTTTCCTCGACTGCAAAGTCAAGCAAAATGCATTCATCAGATACAAATATGAGGACGAAAGAGGATAAGAAGAAGAAGAAAGTTGATGGTGATGAATTTGTTTCTTCGGAAACAAAGGAGCCACATGTCGGCGATGAATCTGGCTCATCAAAGTCAGACAAGCCACATTCAGGCAATGATTCTGGTTCGTTAAAACCAGATGAGCCATTTGTTGAGGTAAAAGTTGAGAATTCAGGTCTAACAATGGATGAAGAAAATTTTCCACCATTGTTGAACAAGAATTCAAAATCACCCAAGGACAGTCAGGCTTGGGTGAATCTGTTTAAATGAAAAACCTGACTTGCCGGAGTTCCCAGGTTGGTAAGCATGGAACAGGAATCGGCACATTTCTTGAGAAATTCACGAAAGTGATATTTCGACGTACATGTGGTAAATCAGGGACATTAAGTTGTACTTGATTTTCTACAAGTGGTATTGTTGTTTTAAATCGGAAATGTTAAATCTTTACAAGTGGTTGAAAGAACAAGGTGATGAAACCCCATGTTTGAGAAATGACTTACAAAACTAATTTTTCGGAAAAACCATTTTGATTAAAACAAACTTAAGTGTTTTGAAATCACTATGGGAAAATGTTTTGTTGTCAGGGGGAGTTCTGATTGTTCAAGCCAAGTGAATGGAGAATTGAAGTGATTCTCATCATATTGTCACATTTCTTGTACAGCTTGTTTTCAAATTTTCCCAGAAAATCAAAATTGAGACATATTTTGATTTTAGGGGGAGTAAAATTTTAAAAAAATTAAAAAATTTGAAAATGTCAAAAACATTGAAAAATGAAAAAAATGAGTTTTGTTGTGAAAAAGAGGAAATGATAGTAGATCAGTTGGACTGTCACAGCATGCTAAAGAAATGGAAAGATAAAATGTGATAAGCGATCTCACTAAAGATGTGACGATAGGCTCAGCTAGACTAGTAGATTTGCAATAACGATACAAATTTAAATGATAAAGCCTAGTTCTAGTGGGAAACATGGTCAAAAGTATAGTACTTAGTTTTGTCCTTCTTGATTGTGTGCCTACTCGGTAATCGCTGATTGTCGAAAGACATAAAACTGGTTAAGTTTGTGAACTTTCACAACTTTGCTGAAAAGTCGCTGTGATTGTGCATTTTATTTTGCAAAGATTTAAACTTGTTTTATTTCTTTATTTTGTTTAAGCATCGGACATCCTCTGCGTATACGTGAGTATCGACCTGGATGTTGTTGCCTAAACGTTCTGCTTTATTTTCTTTGATGTTTCGTTTAAGCTTTGGATCACCTCTGCGTATACGGAAGTATCGACCTGGTGGTTAAAGCCTAAACAATTTCAACTTGTTTTATTTTTCTTATTTTGTTTAAACATTGGACTTTCTCTGCGTATACGGAAGTATCGACCTGATTGTTAATGTTTAAACATTCTGCTTTGTTTTTGCACAAATCACAGTTGATAAAAGTTTAAAGGCATTACTTGAGTCAGTGTATTACATGATGAGGGGATATACTGAGATCGTGGGGTCCATAAGAGCTTAGTGCAAAATTAATATACCTTAACGTATCGGTAAGCAGATTGAAAGTTTTTAGATTGAGCTTAAGAGGACAAACATATCGTCAATCTACGTGAATCGTTTAGAGCTTAAAATGTTTAAAGCTTAATTGTGCTAGTGATTGGTCACAAAAACTGATATGATCCTCTTACACAAACTCACAAAAATATTGTTTGTAAATATTTCGTTACTGCATTTCATTTCTGTTATAAAAAATCTAAAAAGATTTTCAGTGTGTTTTAGCATAAATTTTGAAAAATACAAAAAGATTTTCGACAACTGATGTTGGAGAGCTGTTTTTCAAAATTCCGAGTGCTAAACAAGATGAACTGGTTTGGGAGTGTGTGTATTGAATTGAAAATTTTTGATTTGAGAAAGAAATTGAGTTTAGTTAATCAGGGTCATTAATTTGAACTTGATTTAACTATTTCTAGTAAGTTTTTCTTATTGTTTTAAGTAAAAACTTATGTGGTGGTGAGAAGATATTGTGCAGGAAATGAGCTTAAACAGAGATAAAGCCAGGGATTGATCTCAAGGTGATAGCTAATTCCAGACGGCGATCCCATCATGATGAGAGGGGGAGTCTGACGAGGCTAGAGCCAAAGAGAAGATTCTGGTTTATGCTAAGAAAGAAGAGAGACTGATAAAGACTGAAGATGCGAAGACTCGACACTTAAGACTCGTCAACATCTGAGGGGGAGTCTGTTAGTGTATTCATATGTCGTCTTCGTCTTATGTCGAGTCTCGGGTTCATTGCGGATCAGTTCAAGCATGATGTCATCATATTGAATGATGACATCATATTATGACATCATAAATTGCATCATCACACATGAAGACAAAACAAAGTTGTGATTATGGGCTTTCGCTTGAAGACAGATTGCATGGATTCGCTTGAAAGTCAATGTCATAGGTTTCGCTTGAACATGATTTAGTGGGTTTCGCTTGAACAAGTTATGTCATATTCAAGCGAAACTTGATTACTATAAATAGGCTAGTTGCATTTCATTTGTAACAGTTCATAGAATTCCATACCGAGGTGCTGCCGGTGTGAAGACTGATTGTAACTGATATAATATCAATATAATCAGTGTTTAAAGTGATATTCAAGCTGTTTCGACTTCGGTTTCTTAGTTTCCACCTCTGAAACTGATAAAATCTCTTCTGAACGACTCGTTTGGGTTACAAAACGATCCTACATAATGTGCAGGGAGCTTCTGCATGCTTAGATAGTCTTTGGTATGTAGATAGTGGAGACTCCAGGCACATGACAGGATGTAGAGCCCTTATCAAAGAATTCAAAACACACGGAGGGGGTGATATATCTTTTGTTAATAATAGTAAGCGTAAAGTGATGGGTTCTGGTACAGTCCAGTCTGGAAATGTCAAGTTTGAAAATGTCAATCTGATTGACAATCTAAAATTCAACCTCCTGAGTGTCTCACAAATGAGTGACAAAGGTTATGGGTCATTCTTTACTAAGGAGTGTTGTAGGATTGTTGGACCAGACATGGTCAAAAAGATTGAAGAAATAATAAAAACTGGAAAAACTCAACTTGTTGCTCAAAGGAGTGGCAATGTCTATGTAGTTGATCTGTCAAAAGAGAGTCCCAGAACTGATGCCTGTCTGTTCTCAGCTGCCTCTAACAAAGAGACAGAATTATGGCACAGAAGATTGGGGCACACAAATCTCAAGACAATCACTATTTTGTCAAAACAAGGCCTTGTAAGAGGTCTTCCACAAAAAGTCTTCACATGTCCTGAGCATTGTGTTTCCTGTTTAAAATGAAAACAACATAAAAGCTCTTTTAAGTCCATTGAAGAGTCTAAAACGACCAAGTGTCTACAAATGCTGCACATGGATTTGTTTGGCCCAGTTAAAGTCATGAGTCTCAAAAAGAAAAGATATTGTTTGGTAATTGTAGATGACTTTTCTAGGTTCACATGGACTTATTTCTTACATTCTAAAGATGAGACTGCAGACATTTTGCAAGAATTTGTCAAACAGGTTGAAAAGCAATTTGACTTGCTAGTAAAAGTCTTCAGAAGTGACAATGACACAGAATTCAGAAATAAGGAGTTGGATGCCTTCTGTGTGTCAAAAGGAATTATAAGGCAGTACAGCATTCCAAGAACACCAAAGCAGAATGGGGTGGTTGAAAGGAAAAATAGAACTCTGATTGAAGCAGCCAGGACCATGCTTGCAGATTCGGTTTGCCATTAACTTTCTGGGCAGAGGCAGTATACACTGTTTGCTATGTCCAGAACAGAGTTTTAATTAACCCAGGCATCAAAAGACTGCTTATGAAATTCTGTATAAAATCAAACCACTGATCTCATACTTCAAAGTATTTGGCTGCCCATGCTTCATTCTAAATTTAAAAGATTCAATTTCAAAATTTGCAGCCAAGGTAGACAGTGGATACCATTTGGGATACTCAATCACTACTAAGGCCTACAAAGTGTTTAACACTAGGACTAAGATAGTGGAAGAGACTTTGAATGTTAAGTTCAATGAACTTTCTTCAATGAAAATCCCTACAAACCTTGCTGAATTATTTGATCTTGATAAATTCACCTTTGAAAATGTTTCTGTCAAGACTAACAGTGCAGGTCCATCTCAACCACCATCACCAGACAATGGTTATGAAGTGATCATACCTCAACAAACCTTCAAACCCATTGCCAGAGCAGCAGATGTTCAAAACAGCTGTCAAAGCTCATCCACTGATACATCAACAGTTGTTGACCAAAGTAGCTCTAAAACCCCTGTTTCCACATCCTCAAACACTGTTGTTCAAAATCTTCAAACAGTGGATAAAAGTCAACAGATGTCCACACCACTACCTCCTATTCCTCCACCTCCATTTCAAGACCCTGTTGGATCATCAAAGTCATCAACAGCGGTTAGCTCAGATGATTCACATCTGCAGCCCTCACCCTTAAATGCCATTGTTCCATACAAAGGAGATTTAATCTTCTTGAAGTCTCATCCACCTGACTAAATCATTGGCAACATCAGTGAAGGGGTGCTCACAAGAAGCCAATCCCAAAACATCTGTCTTTTTGCTGGTTTTCTATCACTCCATCAGCCAGTCAAGTACCAAGAGGCACTAAAAGACAACAGCTGGGTAGAAGCCATGCAAGAGGAGCTCCAACAGTTTAAAAGACAACAAGTATGGGAGCTTGTTCCACTGCCAAAGGATGTGAGTCCTATTGGCACAAAGTGGGTCTTCAAAAACAAAACTGATGAAACGGGCATTGTTGTCAAGAATAAAGCAAGGCTAGTGGTTCAAGGTTTCAGACAGGAAGAGGGCATTGACTATGATGAAACTTTTGCCCCTGTTGCAAGATTGGAAGCTATTAGACTGTTCCTGGCCATTGCTGTCAACCACAACATAAAGGTGTATCAAATGGATATCAAATGTGCATTCCTCTATGGTAAAATTCAAGAAGAGGTATATGTTTGTCAACCTCCAGGTTTTGAGGATCCATTTTATCCAGATCATGTCTACAAGCTAAATAAAGCTTTGTATGGCTTGAAACAAGCACCTAGAGCCTGGTATGAAACTCTTTCCACCTTTCTTCTCTCTATTGGTTTCACAAGAGGTAAAATAGACAAAACACTATTTTTAAAATGGAGAAGGAAAGACTTGATGATTGTCCAGATTTATGTGGATGACATCATTTTTGGAAGCACATGTCCCAAAATGTGTGAAGAGTTCAGACAACTCATGACAGCTGAGTTTGAGATGAGTGCAATGGGTGAACTACAATGTTTCCTTGGTCTCCAAGTGAAACAACTTCAAAATGGTACTTTCATTCATCAAGGCAAATATGCCAAAGAACTTTTAACAAAATTTGATATGAATGACTGCAAACCATGTAGTACACCCATAGCAACCACCAAGTTAGTCATGTCTGATAAAAAGGATGATTTGGTTGATCAAACTCTGTATAGAAGCATGATTGGGTCTTTACTGTACCTAACTACATCTAGGCCAGATATCATGTTTGCAACATGTGTTTGTGCAAGATCCCAATCAGCCCCTAGAAAGTCAAATCTTATTGCTGTAAAAAGGATATTCAGATACTTAAAAGGTGCTCCCACACTTGGTATCTGGTATCCAGCTGATGGAAATATTAAGCTTTCAGGTTTCTCAGACAGTGACTTTACTGGATGCAATACAACAAGGAAGCCCACTTCAGGAGGGTGCCAATTCCTAGGCAATTGTTTAGTGTCTTGGCAAAGCAAAAAACAAGCAGATGTTTCAACATCCACTGCTGAAGCTGAATATATTGTTGCTGCAAGCTGTACAGCCCAACTCCTGTGGCTTCAAAACCATCTGCTGGATTTTGGTATCACTACTTTGAAAACACCACTCATGTTGGATAGTCAAGCAGCAGAAAATATCATCAAAAATCCAGTTTCCCATTCAACAACCAAGCATATCGACATCAGACATCATTTTGTGAGGGATTGCTATGAAAAAGGTTTGATTTCTCTGCACCATGTTCCAACTAACGATCAGCTAGCAGATGTGTTAACAAAAGCATTAGACACATCCACCTTTGAAAGCTTGATCTCTAGGATTGGCATGCTTAACATGGAATAACAGGCAAAATCCTATTTTTCTCATGAATAAAGCATTAAAATGTTTTCAGAAAATCAAAAATTCATCCTTAAAAATAGCTAAAAATGAAAATTTTTCATTAATCCTTAAAAGTCTGCCATAACCACTGTTTTGGTTCAAACATCTGTTCTGTTTAATGCTATCCACTGCTAAAAGTCAACCTCTGTTCCTTCATTTCTTTTGTTAATCGCTGTTGTCCAAAATCAGTGTTTTAACCCACTGATAGTAAAAGTCTGCCACTGTTTTCATTTGTCCTTTCAGCAAACCACTGATACTTGTTCCATCGGTGGTTTCCTAAACAACTGTCTTCCATTATCTCATCAGAGGTTGGCACGTGGTCAGTACTTATCCGTCAGATCTTTGTAACCGCTGCAACGTCAGCATACACTTTTTCATCCTATAAAAACCTGATTAAAACCCCAAACAGGGTTTTCACTGTCGAATCGAATTCAAAATTCTTTTCTCAAAGCAGTTACCATCAACTTCTCTCAAATCTTTCATCGTCTTCTTCCGCTCACAAACATCCTCGATTCACCATGGCTCTCCCATTCAAAACCCCTCACAATTACTTGTGTATACTTGAAAAACCAAGTGAAAACACAACCTTTCATTCTGTCATAGACACACTTTCTTCCACAAAGTATAAAACTTTGTTAACCTACGATGCAACCATCTATCTGGATACCCAAAGAGAGTTCTGAAAAATGCAAAACTTGATACTCAGGAAAAAAAAAGCCTGTAGCTATCACTTCATCAATAAAGGGTATTCCAGTTACCATCACACCTCAAACCATCTCCGAGGTTTTTGAACTCAATGATATTACAGGTAAAACTTCTTTCCCAAAAACCGATTATCAAACTGATTTCATTGAGAGAGGGTATGTAGAAGAAATGAAAAATGATACTTTGCAAAAAGGAAGTTTTCCACCTGCTATGAGGTTTTTGTTTCATACCCTCCTCATGTGTGTTTCAAACAAGACCACCGCTTTTAATGAAATCCCATTAAAAATCCAATACTTGGGATATGCTATCTTGCAAAATGAAAATGAAAATTTCAATTACTCCCAAGAGATTTTTAATAATCTGTTCAAAAATGTTAATAAAAAATCATTTTTATTATTTCCAAGGTTTTTGAGTTATTATTTTAAAAAGAAATTTTCAAAGGATAATGCCCATGTGCTTATCCAAGGTAATCCTCTTCAAATAAACAGCTTAACTGCTGAAACATTCACAAGAATGTTAAAACCTTCAAAAACATAAACAGAGGAACCTGAGCAGAATTTAGCAGCAACCACTGCTCCTCAGGCTCCTGTTGTTGAGCCCACTGCTCAAGGTGATCACAGTAGCAAATCCACTGCTGTGAAACCCACACCTAAAATCCCCAAAAGAACCAAAAAGAAAAATGTCCAAAAGCCCCCCAAACCTACTAAAAAGGTAACTCTGGAAGATGAGATACCAGAGATTCTACCTGTGACAACACAAAAGTCACCAATAACCACTGCTGCTACTTCCTCACAGCAGTTGGATGAAAGATCTCAACCTGAGCCTCAAACTCCTCCTGCTTCTTCTAAAAAAGATCAGGTTGTATCAACAGGGACACCACATTATGATGCTCTGGAATCACTTGATTCCATCATCCACAGCCCAGCTCCCGGGGCAAATTCACTTTCTACACCCATACTCACTGCCCAAATTCCACCACAAATATTACCTTTGTTGGATGCACTTGATATAGCCCAGACACAAATCAGTTCTTCTCAACCACCTATAACCGAGAATATACCTCAACAAGTGACTGAGTCTGGGCTCCCTATCTCTGCTAACCCACCAACAACCGAGGAGGTTACACTGCAGGAAGTGCAAGTACTTCCTGTCAGTAGTTCAAGTGGAGCAGCAACTACAGGTGTTGAATCCACTGATTTACACCTGGCCAGTTGTTTCATTACTCAGACTCCCTTGAAGGCAATTTCTTCTTTTGGAACCAAAGTAACTACTAGTGAGTATCCAATACCTACTGGTGTGTTTACAATGATAACATCTGCTAGAGAAAGAAGTCCCCAGTACCAAGAAAAAGGGGCATTAGTGGATGACTTTTGGGAAACTTTCCCTAAGTCAACTGCTGATACAACCACTGCCAGTGGGAAATCAGATGATCACATTAAGTTGGGTGATGGTTTAAAATATAGAGAATTGACGGAGAGGGTCGACAAAATTGATACATCTGTTGCAGAAATCAAAACTATGCTGCAACAGTTGTTACAAGCTCAAAAGGCAACACCCACTGCTGTAACATCTGCTCCTACTCCCACTGAGCTTTGGGAATTGTTTCAACCTCTGCTTCATAAACAGAGACAATATGCTGATCAGAAACATGAGATTCAGCTTCAGATGTTCAGAAATGCTATGGAAGCTAGGTATAAAGATACACAAGCTGATATCAAAGCAATCAAGGCTCATTTACTTCAAACCACTAGCACTGCTCCTCCTTCAATCATTTATGTTGAAAACCCTGAAGATGCCAAAAGGGGGAGAAAGGCAAAATGGGAAAAGAAGGTTTGTATTTACCACCTGATAAACTGTCTAAACCTACTGTGGAAATCCCAAGGCCAGATGGTTCAAAAAAGGTTGATGTAACCGAAAATGCACTTGCTGATGAAAAAGCAAAACAGAAAAGGGATAGGGTGTCACACCCTGACTTTTGCGGAAGCGTATGCGTGTGACTTAATCGGTTCTCATTGCATTCGATTATAATAAACAACTATATGATCAAAATGATGTTCATCCATTCAAAGGTTTGAAATATTACAACACAAGTCATTTAAGTTTCAACCAAAACCCTCAAGTTATGATACAAACAAAAGTGGATGACATCTAAACATGAAATTTACGTCTTGAAAATAACACCAGTGCCCAAGATCCAACTTGTTCCCTAAAATACATGTATGTTTTGGAATATCGTCAACATAATGTTGGTGTGAGTTCATGCAGTTTTTGTATAAACATTTAAGCATTCGTTGTAGAAAACATGGTATGTAATTGTACTGAAATATGTACTTCTGTAAATGTAAGGAAATCGAGATCGCTAATGGTTTGCAAGGCCATTAACATGTGACATGACATAGGAAGCATCCAAACCATAGGCATTTTTAGTTGTCGATTCCACGACTGTCGATTCACGACTAGAGACACAAAAGCACTGCTTGGTACTAGAATGACCAAGAGTGTGGCTGCCTGAAACCCATTAGATCTAACCTTTTATTCCGCGGTCTTGGTATGTAACTGATTAATGGTGCTTATGGTACCCTATTCGTGACATGATCTAAAGTATCATTCCTTAGTTTTTGTATTCAGCATACCATAACACATGTATTTTCCCCAAGTTTAAAAAGCATGTAAAAGTTTAAAAGTGGGGACATGAACTCACAACTTTGCGTATCCTGCGCCGTAAACTTCACCGGTTGGTTTTGTAACGTCGTGACCTATACGTATTCTATGTATGTTAGTCACTAGACTTGTATCACACAAGTACAAGTCACCATCTTTTGTTTATGTATATGTTCTTTGTATGTTCAATTTTTGTGAGGGTCGTGCCCTTGTTTGTCGGGTCTCGCCCGTTTGTCATTCCTTTGCACTTTATGTATGTAATGTATTTTTGTAAATATATATTTTACTTCTCAAATATATATTCATTCATGTAGTCCCTTTTTAAGGTAATAGATGTTAAACATAATTTATATTTTTAACTTTTCATGTATGTTACTTATATTATTTTCCCAAAAATAAATATAAGTATTTCGTAAAATAATATCCTCAATATTATTTTGGTACAAGTATTCTTAGGAAAGTATACTTGTATTTTATGTAAATACTTGTGTATTTTGTATTTTTTTTCATAAAAAATCAATACTTTGATTTCTATTACTTTCCGGAATTAGATTTCTTAAAAATAATATATTTTTAAGACTTGCAAGAAATATATATATTTTGTCATGCTATAAAATATATATAATCATTCTCGTTATTCACCCAATTTTTGTATACTTGTATGCTTATGTATTCTCATGTAGTTCTATGTGTATTTTTGTATTCATACTCCTTGGGAGTATTTAGTGTATTTTCAAGTCCTTAATACACTATTACATATAATACACACAATATACACTTAGCACAAAATTTGGTGATCACTAAATATATATATTTTCCCCAAAAATATACATTCTTAATATTGATTTTAACTTGAAGAAATAACCATTTCTTGACTTGAAATTTACACAAAAACATTAGGGAAACCTTGGTAACATTTTTAGGTGAATTTTTAGGGAATAAGTTTCACCAAAACTTATATTTTTCTAAGTGTCAAAATTTTATAAAAATTTTGACATAGTTTCCCCTAAAAATGGAGGTTTTTCATGTTTTCAAAACACGTGTTTATTTTCTTTTCAACATCAAAACAATTTTCCAACAACAATCATCAACAATAAACACTAACTTCTTCATATGAAACATCATGGTGAACTTGTCTCTTGTTAAAAATGTGTAGTCTTTTAGATCTACACTTTACATATTATGATCTTTCCAAAAACAAGTGTTCTTTTGTATTTTAAACAAACTTTTTATGAAACTTTATTTCATTAACCAACTCATCCATAAGTTTAATGATCTTTAAAGTTTGTAAATCATGTTCTAAAAACACTTTTATGTTTATTAGAAGGATCATTATTTTTAACATCATGTTTAACCATGGATATTTCAAGATCCATGCTTAATATCTTTAGATCCTTCAAAAACAAGCTTTATGTTACATTTTAAACAAACTTTCCATGAATTTTAGTTTCAAAACTTAGTTCTACACACACTTTATTACAAGTTTGTGCATAAAAATTCATATTTCAAGTTCACATTATGCTTCACATGTTCATCTTCAAGTCTAACCATGGATCCTTCAAGATCCATGCTTAAACTTGGTAGATCTAAGCTTTAACATACTTGATCTAATCATAAACTCAAGACATAACATAAACACATTACATTCACTAAAAATTCATGTAATCACTTATTTTCTTCATGAATATGTTAGATCTTTTCATTTTTAACATTAGAAGTTAAGTTGTTTAGATGGTGAAGCTTGTTCATAACATAAACATGACTTAAATTAGTGATCAAGAAGCTTACTACTAGCTCTAATGGCTAGGGAAGTGGCACAAAAATGGAGATGATGAACAAGGAAGAAATCAAGAGGTTAAAAGCTCCACAAGGTGGTCCTTCAAGTTCTAGCACCATACACCTTCCTAAATGGCCTCCATACACCACTAGATCACCTTGGATTGAATGATTGAAGCTTGAAAATGGTGGGTGTATGTGTGTGGGTTTGAGCCGAGAGCAAGAGAGGGAGGAGGGAAGAAGAAGGTGAATGATGGAAGTGTGAGTATTTTAGGATTTATAAAGATCTTCCAAATCTTCTTTATGGTATATTACTAGAATATTCCCCACATAAAATCTAATAAAATCTAATGAAATCAAATAAAATCCATGTGTGGGACCCATTGGGTCCGGATTTGGTGAGGGGGGGGGGTAAAGTGTAATATTTTGGAAATTGAAGGTTTAAAGTGCAAATTAGAAGGTTTAAGTATGTTTAAGTGTGTTTAGGGGTTTTTATGATTTTTAAGGTGTTCTAGCATCAATACTAGTTTAATATCATAAAAACATTACTTCTAGTCAAATTTTGATGTCCCAGTTATTTTCCGGTTGTTCGGTTCTTACGGTTCGTTAAAGTGCTGAATTGCGCAGTTTCACTAGGTATAAAGCACTTTTTGTGGCAGTTTTAATTCCCGACACTTTGTAAGTTATTTTGGGCATTAAAACATAAATTCTATATGATATTAATGTGCTTAAAAGCTTATTATAGCTGATTTATAGCTGAATTATGCAGATTTCTGCATTTAAAGTGAGTTTCGGGTGCTTTTTAGTGCATAGTTTAGCTTCCGGAAAGTTTATATGTTAACCCTTGTATCCATACTTGGGTTTTAATGTACTTTAGATGTTGGACCTACTCCTAGGCTCTAATTCTATTGTCTGACTGCTTTCTGCAGAATTACTGACACAATGTGTCTTACCGGTGAGTTTACTAGTCTTTCTGACGCAACGCTTAAGTAATGCATAAAGCAATATTTGAAGTATAAAACGTGCATGAATTCACATGTATAGCATGAAATTAGACGATGTTGACATTTAAGCACGTAATTGTAGATATTTAATAATAATTAGACTGTACGGAAATTACCGGTTTTGTGCCAGTTCTCACATAGGGAAACAAAGGGTTCTAAAAGATTTGAAAACGAGAAGAAAGCTTTGATGGAAAAGGAAGAGCAGGGTACTTCTAAACCTAAAGAAGAGCAAGAAATTCCTGTACCAAAAAGAAGACAGCCTACTAGAAAAGTAAGGCAACCCAAAACCACACCTTCCAAAACCACAAAACATACTCCTCAAATCCCCAAAACTTCCCCTCATCAAACCTCCAAACCAACAAATGTTGTTACAACCACTGCTACACCAAAAACATCATCACCATCACAAAAACCACCTGCCAAAAAAGCAGAAGACAACTGATGACACATCAACAGTTGTAGTGACAACGGTGGTTGAAGCACCAGTTGTTTCAACAGCTGTTAGTCAGCCACCCATCACTCAAATCACCACCACTCAACCCACCAACACACCACCAACCTCTCCTAAACCCAAAAGGAGAAGGATAATACTGGAATATGACACTACCCCACCTCCAACATCTTCACAACCACTGACCCTTGCTACCATTCCAAACCCTGTTCCAATCTCTTCAGTATCAGCTCTTAATCCAAACACTGCCATAAATCCTGCAGGAGTCCTGTATCCATTAGATCTTCCAGCAGTAAGGGAGGAAATCAAATCCTTTTACTCTGAAGATGACCCTGCAAAAAGAAATCTGCAATCTCTTCAAGGTTATCCTAGGCCTAATAACATAGAAGAATATTTGAAGTTAAAGGCTCAACAAGAAGGCCTAATACAGAAGGAAAGTCTGACAAAGAGATTCAAAGAAACTACCATGCTAACTCAAGTCAGAACTTTGGAGCAGTTTTCAAAAGACCTTTGTCAGAAATCATCAGAAAGAGGTGATGAAAGCCTGAGAAAAGATTACATTGACCAAATTATGGCATTCAAGAAATACAAGGCAAAAAAAGCTCAATATAAAGAATGGACCATTGGTGAGCTTAAAGAGGAGTTAGCAAGAATACATAAGATGATCAAAGATAAAGTAAAACAAAATCCTGCTGCTTGGTCCAAGTATAAGAAGAATGTACCAGAAAGAGCTTTGAGATTGAAAAGAATGAAAGAAGAGCTGATAACAGCTGATTATGGGTCAAGGAATCAGGTCACAAGATGGTCAGAAGATAAAGTCTTAGCCACTTACAAAAGGTTGGAAGAGTTGAGAAAGAAAAATCTCAATGTTCCTCAAAAGCCTGATTGTCCTGAAGCAGTGGTTCCAGATAAACCACAAAAGTTACAAATCAGGAGATCCACTACTCCTCCTGTTGCCATCCTTTATCAAAGATGGAAACAAAAGCAGATGGATGCTAAAACAGAAGAAGATATAGCACAAGGGGACTATATTATAAAGATGGTTCTTCAACAAATGATGGCAGAAAATCCTGAATTGGCAAAAGCTGCAAACACTGCCCAAAGTGTTATAACCAAGCCTCCATCTCCAAACTCATCATCAATAAAACCTTTCCTAAGAAACCCACTGAATTCAAAAATACTAAAGTGGAAATCTAACAAACAGACCCACGTATTGACTTTGCTCAAATCCAGTGGTGAGGTGAAGCACATATCAAGGGAACAAGCACTTGGCCTGGGTGTTGAAGATCTGCAAAATCTCCTTGAGCTTACACTGTGCAGGGATGAGGATGATGAAGATTCCATGAACTTTGAATTGCAATTTAAAGGACAAGTTAGGGAACTTCTGATGAGACAATAAAGATCCAGCATAATGAAGAGTTTTGGCATCATCTGTTCCAAGGGGAGATTGATGGGATTGAACCCTACCAAAGGAACAGTTGATTAAAGCCAAAACTGGATCAGATCAGTGGATCCAGAATATGCAGTTGTTTGCATCAGTCTTTCCCCTTGAAAGTGGCTTAACACCTGATGTACTCTAAAGTACTGCCCTTCTACAACAACTGCTGATCTACAAAGACTGTTGAAGGCAAAGCACTGATGCTCAATCTACTGTCATGGTTCAAGTACTGCTGAAGACACAAAGCACTGCTGGGAGTATAATAGTGGAATGAGAAGCAGTAGTTTAGTTTCTCTTTTGTATTCATTGTAATCAGTAGTTAGTAATAGCAGTAGTTGTAAAGATCAGTTGTTAGAGTTTGTTAGGAGGTTAGATGTCACTTTCATGGTGACGTCAGCAAAGATGCCACAGTGGTTTGTTCTATACTATAAATAGAGCAGTGCCCTGTACTGTTCTATTAGCTCTCTTCACACACAAGTCATTCAGTACGAACAATCACTGTGAGCTCAAGTTAAGGGGGAGACTTTGTTGCATGCATGCATGCATTGTAATCGGAGATTCTAATATGTCACGACCCCTGACCCCACCCTGGACGGAATCGGGAGCCGCGAACCAGTTCAGTGGTACCGGTGGTTATTTAGAAAAGTAGTGCAGCGGAAATTTCATCAGGACCGTGAGTTAGGAAAAATATCAGAGTTTAGAAAACACCGGATTTTATTTATTAAATAGATGGGATAAAACCATGTTTTGAAAGGTAGCTTTAATATGGGATAAATCCGAATACATAAAACAACTTTTCTTAATTTAATTTAATTGATAAATTAAGCCACTTCTGTAAGCCTTTTGGTGCTGTATCCAACTCTTATTCCGATCTACTGTAATTACCTGAAACGCGTTTTAAAAACATTTGGTCAGCAGGAAATACTGGTGAGTTCATTCAGTTTGTACAAAAATGACACATTGTTATAGATTACAGCATAAGAGCGGTTACAATGGCTACTATCTTATTGTTATCTGGCGACGTGTCACACCCTGGTGACGATGGTCATACCACTATTGGGTCCTTTCACCCAAGTAGTGATGATTATCACAGTTAGGTTTGTTTACCTAACCGTGAGAAATTAGTAATGTGCATAATACCCCACTTGCCAGTGATTCAAGATAACCAAGACTTAATCCCTGTAATTATAACTCTTGAAAATAATTTGTGTATTGCAAAACATTGTTGATAAAAAGAGAATGACTCACCTTGTTAGCATATAGTCTTGATTAAACAAGCATCTACTTTACAGTTCTGAATCTTCTGGTGATTAAGCATCTTGTTTGATTGTAAGTGTATGGTTTGGAGTTTTCTGATAGTTAAACATATGGTTTAACAGAGTGGAATACGTTTTAGTGTAAAACCATATCAAACCTAACGATGGTCACGAGATCAGGACCTTAACGAAATTCACAAAGTATACTCTTATTTAGACAACGCTTTGGCATCCGTTTCAGAATCTTAACGAAATTCACAAAGTATAGCACTTTGGCATTCGTTAGTTGGTTCCCGAATCGATCGGACAGAATATCGCATCGGTGATTATTAGTTAGAACACCAACGTATAGAGAGAGAAGAATAGAAGGAATGAGCAAAGAAAAATGAATCCTAAGCTTCCTATTTATAGGTAGGAAATATGAAATTTCTAGGAAATTTCATATAGCTTTTCTAGGAAGTTACCTATACATTTTTTAGGAAGCTTCCTACCCATATATATATCTTCTTATACCTTCCTTGCACCTTCCTTTGATATTATCTATCTCATATATATTTATTTTCATGTATATCTATTTAGGTGTTTAATTTACTTACTTAATTAATCTTACTTAGCTTAATTAATCTCGCTTAGCTTAATTAATCTTGCTTAACTGATTAATTAATCATACTTAACTTAATTAATCATACTTATCTGATTAATTAATCTTACTTAACTTTAATTAATCTTACTTAACTGATTAATTAATCTTACTTAGCTGATTAAGTTTAACTTATCTATTAAGGTTTCTTAACCGCTAAGTTATCTTAACTACTAAGTTTACTTAACCGCTAAGTTTTCCTTAACTATTAAGTTTACTTAATCGCTAAGTATTCTAGCTTAGTAGTTCCCTGGTTACAAGTTCTAATTTCTAGCTACAATGGAACTCGTATTAGTGTATTACTCAATTCAACTTTAACGGTAATCACGAGATCAAAACTCACAGCGAATGACAAAGTATAGCCGTATACAGGCAGCACTAAAACATCCGTTGGATCAGTTTCAACCAATCGGATATAGTACCGTGTATGTGATTAGAGTTATTCCCATGATGACGAGCAGAGTTTCGGGTTTTAGAGTATAATACCCGAGCTATTACTTTGCTATAATAGAAGCTAAAAGAAGAAAAGAATTGAGCGACTTTCAACTGAACTCGAACTCCTTATTTATAGGGCTGGAAATGGGGCGTGTCGCGGCCCGCGTAAACTTGAAGGAACATCTACGCGGCCCGCGAGGAAGTCTAGGTCGGCTGAGTCATCAGAGGTTTCGACACGTGTCATGCCACATGGCCTTGATCATTATCCGGTAGTTTGCATTGTTTTCGCAGCCCGCGTAAGCTTGGCTTAACTCTTACGCGGCCCGCGAGCGAACCAAAAATCTTGTTTTTCTTGATTTCTCCAAGCACGAAGGTATTTCGGGTCCGTTTCTCACACTCGGGGTGTATTTAGGAGCGTTTAGGGTTACCTTAAGGGTCCTAGGAGAGTTGTTACATCCTCCCCACCTTGTTTTAAATCTCGTCCTCGAGATTTGGGCTACGATATCTCTTTTAGAGTTATGCCACGTCTTAGTCAATAAGAATAGTTTTAAGATGAGTTCGTGTTTTACAATAAATAGGGCTCAATGGTTCAACTGAATTAGTTCAAGAAGTTGATGTCAGATGAATGAGATGAAATGATATAGTTTCCAAGGTGATTAGGTTTAAGTCAAAAAGATATATGATCAATAGATGTGAATGTTTACAAGTTGTGAATGATTTTTGGAAACAATAGAATTCACTGTCAACAGAAAACTTACTTTGATTGTCAACTGAGGAAGTCTCAGAATCAACAAGCTCGAATGAAATAGAAGTACGAAAATGATTTGTCAACTATTGAATTATGATATTAGAAAAATCAATGGGTTGATATTTATCGAATTACAAGGATACACCGATATACAACAGAGTTTAGTGTATCATTGTCTTAACACATAATTGTATTAAGACCACTTTTAAGGATGAGTCAAGCGAAAGGTATATATAGATTAGCTCAAGCTACAAGTCTATACCGACGCCACAAGGTGTCGTAGTGATCGAAATAATAATAGCGGTGACTGGACGAGTTCACCGTGTTTTAAATCAAATGAAGTAAGTCCGAATGTTTGTTTCAAACAAATCTAGTAGGATTTCTGATGAAATTGAAACAATTGAATAATGTTTTTCGATTGAAGATGATAAAGCAATAAATATCACGAAAGGCTCGATCGATGCTGCAAGAACCATTAAGAGATACACTGAAATATGACATAAATTTGTGTATCATTATCTTAGCACACGATTGTGTTAAAATTGCTTTTATAGGATAAACCAACAAAGCGGATTCAATATAAATAAATAAATAATTAAATCCGTATATGATGTGTGCAAACGAGATTACCGCAAGCTTCAATTTTGTGAAAACGTCACCACAAGGTGATCGTGATCAAAGAAACGATTTAATGAAGTCGAAGACCAAACAAGCCTGTTATGGTTCAAAGTAATTGAAGGGCTTGTTAGGATTAATTCGAATATGATGACCTTAATCTATCATACGGGACCTTGAATTGAATACGTATTGTGTCACACCCCCAAAATCCACCATGCGGGGTATCACTGCTTGGAGGCGTGACATGACCAGGATCGAGCCACCAATCATATTGAACAACTCAATATGGTAAATAAAACCAAACATAATACGATTGGTGACCAAAGCTACTTAACCATGTTCAGTTTAAACAGCGGAAGCATAAACGTAAATCCAAAAGCATAAGTCCATAGTTTATAAGTTAAAGTTTCAAAACGCAAGTTTAATAAGTTCATAAGGATTTATTTATTAAGCACGGAACATAACAGTCCGTACACCACAACGACTCCTTCCTCGTGCAAGCTCCCAAGCATTTAGCGACCTGTAAGGCATGTAACAACAAGTCAACAACAAAGTTGAGTGAATTCACAGTTGGTTGTTTAGTTAATGCGTTTGTTTCAGGAAAACATAAGTTCGTTTCATAATCCTTTTCATAATATTTAGTGGGGGTTTCCCATGTTATATGCTACTAGACTAGTCGTATTTGTACGTGCCCTTCTTGATCCAAGGACCGTAGCGAGTATGAGTGTACGTAGGTTTTACGTACGGTACGTAGGTTTTACGTACGTGCCCTTCGACCCGAGGACAGGAGTAAGTATGAGTGTACGTAGGTTTTACGTACGTGCCCTTCGACCCGAGGACAGTAATGTAGCTAGTGTGCGTAGGTTTTACGCACGTGCCCTTCAACCCGAGGACAGGAGCTAGAAAGGGTGCGTAGGTTTTACGCACGTGCCCTTCTACCGAGGACAGGAGTAAGTAATCTAGTAGTGTTGGTAGCATAATTAGTCATTCAAACCCATTCCCAACCCACCGGGAATCCCATGCCTTAGAAGTGTGAACTCACCTCGGTTGATCGGTTTGACTCTCAAAAGTAGCTAACAGTCAAGGTCGGTCAATCACGTCCTAGTACGATTACCACTTAGTTTATTAGTGACTTCAAATAGAACACAAAGTTCCTACACGTATCTATCACATAACATGCATCACTTTAACGGTTTATGCCCATATATACTTCCCATCCATTCCCCACTCAAAATCAAACATACGATAATGTACATAACACATATAACACGTTATATCATTCACAGATAACATACTCGACATTTAGATACGCAAGTCACAACTTATGTCAATTTAGCATTAATATTCAAAACCGGCTGTTTTCGGACATTTAAAAAAAAAGTTAAATTATTCCAAAAATTCTCAAATTTTTACAGGATGTCTTAAACGTTCCATATTTTATTGTATAAAAATATCGGGGTCCAGTTTGTTACCAAAATTTTATAGAAAATCATTTACCGAACTGTGATCAGATTTGTCACATTCTGATCACAGTTTACGGAATAATTCGTCTAAAATTCCTCGTAAGTCCGTTTATCGAAATTCCAGTTCGAAGGTCACAAATACATCCGTGACCATTTTTGATAAAAGTTTCAGGGGCTGGTTCGGTTCAGGTTTTAAGTTGTGATCGAAAACGCACAGCCCAATTTTCTGCAGTAAAAATCAGCCTTAGCTGCTGTCACGAAAACAGATTTTTAAAATAGTAACCGACCTCAGAAAAATACGATTCCAGCGCCATTTTCTTCGTTTTTCGAAAAGACACGATTTAGGCTTTTGAAATTCCGTTTTTCAAGTTTTTAAAGTCTGTTTACAGCCTGTTGAAGGCGGCTGTAAAAATGCATCAGCATGTTATTTTTAAGTTTAAACATTACTAAATCGCATCAACGAGTGTCCGAACAATGGATTTAACAAGAAACCAACAATCAACATCAAGTATGATTTAACCAACCCTCAAACCAACAAGATTCCGCTTCATGATTTAGACATAAGTAAACTTTTATGTAGCTTATAAGTTCATAACTCATGTTTCATATTTTTCTAGTGTTCTTGTAATCTAGTAATTTAAACAACAATACACCATGCTATATGCCATAAATTTCGAACAAGATGAGATCAAATGTAAGGAAACTTACTACTAGCCTCTAGCTAGGGAAGTATCTAATGAAGAAATGTGATGAGAAAAGGTGAAGAACCAAGCAAGAACAATGCTCCTTTGTAATCCCTTCAAGTTGCACCTTCCATGGATGATTACTAAGCTTTGAAATATGAAGAGGATGATGATGAAATGAGGATGGTGATTTCGGTTTTGGGCAGCCGATCAAGAGGGAGAGAGAGTGAAATGGGAGTGTAATCTTGGTGAAGTGATGAATGAAATCAAAGTTCCATACTTTATTAGATTACTTGTATGTTTTGGATACTTACACAAGTAAGCAATTGCCATAAAATCAAGACAAGGAACCAAAATCGTTGGGGGGGGGGGGGTATAATGTAAATAATGTGACTAAAGTGGCTAAGTGTAAGTTAGATGTAAGTAATGTGATATAAGTTAGTTGGTTTATTTTTGGCGGGTGTTATGGCATACGGGGATCATGACTAGCCATAAATAATAAAATAAAGTATTTGACAAAAAATTTAGTGTCTCGGGTAATGTCCAGTTGTTCGGTCGGACACTGTTCCGTTAAATTGTTTAATTGTTCCGTAAGGCGTCTTATTTATATATTTTTGTAACGAAATAAATTCCTAACACATAGGAAAATACACCGGACCATTTAGTGACTTTTCTGTATACTACCAGTATGTTAACATGCTCATGTAAGTATAGTTCAGTAATCAGAGAGCAGTTAAATATTTCAACACGGTTACCAAGCACTTAAATTATTATTAAATAAATTGTACGGAATACATGTAAATTGAGGGTTGTCACATTCTCCCCCTGTTAAGAGAATTTCGTCCCGAAATTTAGCGCGTGGTTACTGAGGAAGCTAGTTAAGTTGCGTTGTTTTTCTGATTTTCCTGGGGTGTCACATCATCCCCCCGTTGATTTGGAATTTCGTCCCGAAATTCTGCAGTAGCTTCAGCCTCAGTAGTGGTTGAGTTTTTCTTAAACAGTTGGGGATACTTGAGTTTCATTTGGTCTTCTCGTTCCCAGGTATACTCTGGGCCACGACGAGCATTCCAACGAACTCGGACCAGAGGTATCCTGGTATGCTTGAGGATCTTAACATCTCGATCCGTAATCTCTACTGGTTCCTCGACGAATCGCAGCTGGTCGTCGATAGTGAGTTCCTTCAGAGGAACTATGAGGGTCTCATCTGACAGACACTTCTTCAGATTTGACACATGGAAAACATTGTGAACTCCGCTGAGTTCTTCAGGTAGATCTAACCTGTAGGCGACTTTGCCAATTTTCTCAATGACTTCGAATGGTCCGACATAACGCGGATTGAGTTTGCCTCGTTTACCAAAGCGGACTACACCTTTCCAAGGTGAGACTTTGAGTAGCACTCGATCCCCAACCTGGAGCTCGAGTGGTTTTCTTCCCTGATCAGCATAGCTTTTCTGACGGTCACGAGCTGCCGCCATTCGCTGTCGTATCTGAGCGATTTTCTCGGTGGTATCTACCACAAGTTCTGGGCCAGTGATTTGGCTGTCACCAACTTCTGCCCAACAGAGAGGTGATCGGCATTTGCGTCCGTATAATTCCTCAAACGGAGCGGCTTGGATGCTGGTGTGGTAACTGTTGTTATACGAAAACTCCACTAACGGGAGGTGTTTTCCCAGCCATTACCAAAATCGATTACACATGCTCTAAGCATGTCTTCAAGGGTTTGGATGGTGCGTTCAGATTGCCCATCCGTCTGTGGGTGATAAGCGGTGCTCATATCTAAACGTGAGCCAAAGGACTTGTACATTGCTTGCCACAGTTCAGAAGTAAAACGTGCGTCACGATCAGATATAATAGAGGTTGGCACTCCGTGCTTCGATACCACTTCCTTTAGGTAAATGTCTACAAGAGTAGAAAACTTATCCGTTTCTTTGATAGCCAGAAAATGTGCAGACTTGGTCAGTCGGTCTACGATCACCCAAATGGTATCGTTTCCGCGTTGAGATCTGGGCAGGCCAGTAACGAAATCCATGGAAATTTGCTCCCATTTCCATTTAGGTATTTCTGGTTGTTGAAGTAGGCCTGATGGTTTCTGATATTCAGTCTTGATTCTCGCACAAGTCAAGCATTTACTGACGTAGGTTGCTATGTGGGCTTTCATGCCAGGCCACCAGTATGTGGTCTTTAAGTCGTGGTACATTTTATCCGAACCAGGATGTACCGAATAACGAGACTTGTGCGCTTCGTCCATCACAAGCTCACGTAAGTTTCCATAAAGTGGAACCCAGATGCGCCCTGTTACATAGTAGGCGCCGTCTTCCTTTTGTTCTAGCCGTTGCCTCGATCCTCGTAGGGACTCAGCCCTGATGTTTTCTGCTTTCAACGCTTCAACCTGAGCATCGCGAACCTGAGCGGGAAGGCTAGAGTGAATGGTAAGCTGTAACGTACGTACACGCTTAGGTATAGTATTCTTTCGAATGAGGGCGTCGGCCACAACATTGGCCTTGCCCGGACGGTATTTGATAGCGCATTCATAATCATTCAAGAGCTCGACCCATCGGTGTTGACGCATGTTTAACTGTTTTTGCTTAAAGATATGCTCGAGACTCCTGTGATCGATGTAAATGGTGCACTTGGTACTGTACAGGTAGTGTCTCCATATCTTAAGCGCGAAAACAACTGCTCCCAATTCCAGGTCGTGCGTAGTGTAGTTACTTTCGTGAACTTTAAGTTGGCGCGATGCGTAAGCAATGACCTTGTCACGTTGCATCAATACGCAACCAAGTCCTTGGATGGAAGCGTCGCAATAAACCACAAAATCTTCTATGCCTTCAGGCAATGAGAGGATAGGCGCGCTACAAAGTCTATCCTTCAAGTGCTGAAATGCGGACTCCTATGCATCACCCCAACGATAGATAACACCCTTCTGAGTCAGTGAAGTGAGAGGTTGCGCAATCTTGGAGAAATCCTTGATGAATCTTCTGTAGTATCCTGCCAAGCCCAAGAATTGGCGGATTTCTGTTGGTGTACGAGGTGCAGGCCAGTTCTTGATTGAGTCAACCTTGGATGGATCCACATGAATCCCATCCTTGTTTACCACATGGCCTAGAAAGTGGACTTCGCGAAGCCAGAAGTCACATTTTGAAAACTTGGCATACAACTGCTCTTTTCGAAGTAGTTCCAGCATAAGTCGTAGATGCTGCTCGTGTTCCTCCTGACTCTTAGAATAGATCAGGATATCGTCGATGAACACAATAACGAACTTATCCAGGTAAGGTTTGCACACTCGGTTCATGAGATCCATGAAAACCGCTGGTGCATTCGTCAGCCCGAATGGCATAACCCGAAACTCGTAATGGCCGTAACGAGTTCTGAATGCTGTTTTGGAGACGTCCTCATCTCGGACTCTCAGCTGATGGTACCCTGATCTCAAATCAATCTTGGAGTAATAGCTTGACCCTTGCAACTGGTCGAACAAGTTGTCAATACGTGGAAGAGGATAACGATTCTTCACAGTCACCTTGTTGAGTTCGCGGTAGTCAATACACATTCTGAAGGTACCATCTTTCTTCTTTACGAACAAGACTGGAGCTCCCCAGGGCGAAGAGTTAGGACGTATAAAACCCTTTTCCAAGAGTTCTTGTAGTTGTGTAGACAGTTCTTTGAGTTCTGATGGAGCTAGACGATATGGTGCTCGAGCTACTGGCGCTGCTCCAGGAGCTAGCTCGATTTGAAATTCAACTTGGCGATGAGGCGGAAGACCAGGTAATTCCTCAGGAAATACCTCAGGAAAATCGCGCACAATAGGAATGTCTTCAATTCTCTTCTCTTCCGTGGATGTGTCAGTAACGAGTGCCAGAATGGCAGTGTGCCCCTTTCGCAAACATTTATGGGCCTTAAGGAAAGAGATGATGCCTTCGACAGCACCACTCTTGTCGCCACGAATCACGATGGGTTCTTCATCAGAACGAGGAATGCGGATGATTTTCTCCTTGCAAATAATCTCCGCTTGATGATGGGATAGCCAATCCATCCCAATAACAACGTCGTTCACCGATAGGAGTGTTACATCGATATGGTTGGCACAACCAGAACTAGCCGAAGGAGGATGACCGTCATACAGGTTTGTAGTGTTAAGGTTCACTGAAATTTCCGTCGAAGTTGTTGGGCTCCCCTCATGCGAAGGGGGATAATTCACCTTGATCGATGAACTTAGATGAGTTTGTAGTTTATCGAGTTGGTAAGCAACCAAATTTAGAGGAGCTTCCTTAGGTCGTGCGAATGAATCCAAAATACATCTGCGTAGTCATAAGGTTCCAAAGAAAAGACTTGAAAACGTGTTCAAGAGATTATGATCGTATCAACAATACATCACCATTCTCAGGGTTTTGAGGAGGGGTCACCAATGATCGGGAGTCGAGCCTTCCAACTTTTCTAAACCAGAGGGTGTTCGTTTCGGTGCCTCAGCATGGGGAAGCGAGAACGTAATGTCACTGTAGTGAGAGAGTGATGGTTTGGTCTAAGCCAATGGTAGAAATTGGACATATCATTAATCAACAATCATGTGTCGGTGCAAAAGCTAGCGCAAGGATTTTGCCTATTAAAGAAGACTATCATGGAATTTAAAATACGACTCTTGTAGTGTAGGAGGGGTAAGGTAGACGTATAGATCATCGTGTTTGCCTGTAGGTTGTGTGATCCATAACTCCGTCCTCGAATGTCCTGAAGACAATCCCATCAGGATAGGCATCCATTCGTTAAGTGGGGTATACGAGAGAGCTAATCAAGTAGAATTAGAATAAACCATTCAACAGGGTAGTAAGGTGGTCTTGTGATTGGTGAAAATCGTGGTATGGTTGTTGGTTTTCATTAAATCGGTTGTCAATCGAAGCGATAGGAAAATTAACGAGGTTCATGCGAAGAATCGAGTGAAAACAGGGATCCAACAATAACCGAAGGATTTGAACAGCTAATCTATTGTCTAGAGGTAATCTCCAGTAGTGGTGCGGGGTGGCATGGCACAAAAGGGAGGTTCATTGCATCGCGGTCACGCGAGTGTATCACTTGTCCAAAACAGAGTAAGGTTTCGTGTTGCATAACGACAAACGCGTGTAACTGTGACTGCTTCGCTTCTGGCGACTATGACCGGTGAAGGTAATAAAGTTTGTCAACCGGGATGCGTGGGTGTGGTTCTCCCAAGCCCGAGTTCGTGCAAGCCAAGTCTGGTCTTCGCGGATGTTGACGTACGAACCGGCTGTACGGAGGGTCTGATGGCGACGTCGTGTCGAGGTAAACGTGCGAGTAGATAGAATGCATAAGCAGTCGTTGTAGAGGGGTGACAAGAAATCAGGAAAGAATTTGATCACTACGCGTCAGTTTCAAGTAAACAGTTGGGTGTCATAAAGAACGCAGTAGGGCTAGTAGACAACATGTTATTACCTTAAATAAACATACCATATACAGCACACCATGCAAAAGTAATATAGGAAGTAGGCAATATAAACTTAAATCATACCACCTAAAGTGTTGAGTCTTGCACGTGGAGCGAAGCGTCGTTGTGGATCGTTGAGCACTGTACAGGTTATAGTCTGGTTTTAACAGAAACTTGTTTTAACAAAAACCCTTTCCCTTATTAAAACCAAGTTCACTATAACCAATGGCTCTGATACCAATCTGTCACACCCCCAAAATCCACCATGCGGGGTATCACCGCTTGGAGGCGTGACATGACCAGGATCGAGCCACCAATCATATTGAACAACTCAATATGGTAAATAAAACCAAACATAATACGATTGGTGACCAAAGCTAGTTAACCATGTTCAGTTTAAACAGCGGAAGCATAAACGTAAATCCAAAAGCATAAGTCCATAGTTTATAAGTTAAAGTTTCAAAACGCAAGTTTAATAAGTTCATAAGGATTTATTTATTAAGCACGGAACATAACAGTCCGTACACCACAACGACTCCTTCCTCGTGCAAGCTCCCAAGCATTTAGCGGCCTTTAAGGCATGTAACAACGAGTCAACAACAAAGTTGAGTGAATTCACAGTTGGTTGTTTAGTTAATGCGTTTGTTTCAGGAAAACATAAGTTCGTTTCATAATCCTTTTCATAATATTTAGTGGGGGTTTCCCATGTTATATGCTACTAGACTAGTCGTATTTGTACGTGCCCTTCTTGATCCAAGGACCGTAGCGAGTATGAGTGTACGTAGGTTTTACGTACGGTACGTAGGTTTTACGTACGTGCCCTTCGACCCGAGGACAGGAGTAAGTATGAGTGTACGTAGGTTTTACGTACGTGCCCTTCGACCCGAGGACAGTAATGTAGCTAGTGTGCGTAGGTTTTACGCACGTGCCCTTCAACCCGAGGACAGGAGCTAGAAAGGGTGCGTAGGTTTTACGCACGTGCCCTTCTATCGAGGACAGGAGTAAGTAATCTAGTAGTGTTGGTAGCATAATTAGTCATTCAAACCCATTCCCAACCCCACCGGGAATCCCATGCCTTAGAAGTGTGAACTCACCTCGGTTGCTCGGTTTGACTCTCAAAAGTAGCTAACAGTCAAGGTCGGTCAATCACGTCCTAGTACGATTACCACTTAGTTTATTAGTGACTTCAAATAGAACACAAAGTTCCTACACGTATCTATCACATAACATGCATCACTTTAACGGTTTATGCCCATATATACTTCCCATCCATTCCCCACTCAAAATCAAACATACGATAATGCACATAACACATATAACACGTTATATCATTCACAGATAACATACTCGACATTTAGATACGCAAGTCACAACTTATGTCAATTTAGCATTAATATTCAAAACCGGCTGTTTTCGGACATTTAAAAAAAAAGTTAAATTATTCCAAAAATTCTCAAATTTTTACAGGATGTCTTAAACGTTCCATATTTTATTGTATAAAAATATCGGGGTCCGGTTTGTTACCAAAATTTTATAGAAAATCATTTACCGAACTGTGATCAGATTTGTCACATTCTGATCACAGTTTACGGAATAATTCGTCTAAAATTCCTCGTAAGTCCGTTTATCGAAATTCCAGTTCGAAGGTTACAAATACATCCGTGACCATTTTTGATAAAAGTTTCAGGGGCTGGTTCGGTTCAGGTTTTAAGTTGTGATCGAAAACGCACAGCCCAATTTTCTGCAGTAAAAATCAGCCTTAGCTGCTGTCACGAAAACAGATTTTTAAAATAGTAACCGACCTCAGAAAAATACGATTCCAGCGCCATTTTCTTCGTTTTTCGAAAAGACACGATTTAGGCTTTTGAAATTCCGTTTTTCAAGTTTTTAAAGTCCGTTTACAGCCTGTTGAAGGCGGCTGTAAAAATGCATCAGCATGTTATTTTTAAGTTTAAACATTACTAAATCGCATCAACGAGTGTCCGAACAATGGATTTAACAAGAAACCAACAATCAACATCAAGTATGATTTAACCAACCCTCAAACCAACAAGATTCCGCTTCATGATTTAGACATAAGTAAACTTTTATGTAGCTTATAAGTTCATAACTCATGTTTCATATTTTTCTAGTGTTCTTGTAATCTAGTAATTTAAACAACAATACACCATGCTATATGCCATAAATTTCGAACAAGATGAGATCAAATGTAAGGAAACTTACTACTAGCCTCTAGCTAGGGAAGTATCTAATGAAGAAATGTGATGAGAAAAGGTGAAGAACCAAGCAAGAACAATGCTCCTTTGTAATCCCTTCAAGTTGCACCTTCCATGGATGATTACTAAGCTTTGAAATATGAAGAGGATGATGATGAAATGAGGATGGTGATTTCGGTTTTGGGCAGCCGATCAAGAGGGAGAGAGAGTGAAATGGGAGTGTAATCTTGGTGAAGTGATGAATGAAATCAAAGTTCCATACTTTATTAGATTACTTGTATGTTTTGGATACTTACACAAGTAAGCAATTGCCATAAAATCAAGACAAATATATGGAGTATGGAAGGTTGATATGGTGGGTCCACAAGGAACCAAAATCGTTGGGGGGGGGGGGGTATAATGTAAATAATGTGACTAAAGTGGCTAAGTGTAAGTTAGATGTAAGTAATGTGATATAAGTTAGTTGGTTTATTTTTGGCGGGTGTTATGGCATACGGGGATCATGACTAGCCATAAATAATAAAATAAAGTATTTGACAAAAAATTTAGTGTCTCGGGTAATGTCTAGTTATTCGGTCGGACACTGTTCCGTTAAATTGTTTAATTGTTCCGTAAGGCGTCTTATTTATATATTTTTGTAACGAAATAAATTCCTAACACATAGGAAAATACACCGGACCATTTAGTGACTTTTCTGTATACTACCAGTATGTTAACATGCTCATGTAAGTATAGTTCAGTAATCAGAGAGCAGTTAAATATTTCAACACAGTCACCAAGCACTTAAATTATTATTAAATAAATTGTACGGAATACATGTAAATTGAGGGTTGTCACATATTGCGAGCAAGTTCAAACAATGGAACTTGGCTTAAACACAACGAGTTCATGTATCAACAAGAAAGTTCTGACATGGTTACAACAAAAACCATGTATACCATTCAAAAGAAAATCGAGTTTTTCAAGAAATTCGTCGATTCGATATCAAAGAGTCATCATTTTGCAAAAAAACGCGGTTTACAATGCAAAGATCAAGTATAGCGGAATGATATTTGAGTTTTGATAAAACAACAAATTGGAATGAAGCCCTCCCATGGTCTTCATAAACTAACCACATGCGCAACAAACAGTGCATGTGTAACGTGTGGATTTACCAAGAAATGAAACAACCAAATAAATATTCGCGATTATGAAAGAAATCCTCATGATGACCATTAGGAGAGTAGAAATGAAAAAGTCTATTTACTATATGCAGAGGTCTGAATTTTAACAAAAGGAATTTAAGAATTTTATCTGGAATTTTGTGTGATAACCGTTGTTAAGTGACATTACCAGGGAATGTCGAATAAAATGAAATAGGGGGATTGTAAGGGTATGTGACTTCTTTTGAAGGGTCAAGAATTGGATTAGACTATGCACCGATTGTTGTGAAATCTTGTTCTATCGTACCTCAGCAAGATTCATGTCGTTTGTAGGATCACGTGGCCAAGTGCTGCTTTTTTTATTAGTAGTTCTTCCACTGACGGGATTCGCATTGGTGTTGTCATGCCCAATTATATTTTCCAAAGGTCTTGCCTTGAAAGTCGTGTGTGATATACTTCGACATCTGTGGACGTATAATTTAAGTTTCATGTGTTTTCTTGTGCACTAGCACAACTTTACATGCTTCTAACTTGCGTTAATAGTCTATGGTAACGCATTGGAAATTCTTATACTTTTGATGGCGTCCCAACTTAAAGGGTTTCCATTGTTTATATTGTCGCACGAGTTATGAGGTTTGATATCAGAATTATAGATATATGCAAGAGATTCCTGATAAAGAAATCTAGAATTATTATTGACACTTATGTTCGTGATTTATTTTAAATTGTCAATCGTTATGGCTTTTGGAATTCCTTTTAGATATACATATCTATATAATCATACATACCATTCATAAGGTCAATGTATTTAACAGATTGATTTTTCCAAAAACAAGTCAGACATCAGGTCATGGTACTATTTAGGGAATTTTGTCACTTGTTTGACATATTATACTCCTTCTTACCCGGTTCTAGCCGGAGAGGTAACCTCATCTTGCCCGGTTCTTGCCGGAGAGGTAATTATTATGTTTCCCATAAATAGTATCTTTTCAAGATTTTAAAAGTGCCTCTTTTATTAAGGCTTTCATCCAGAATCAAGGAAATTTGTATTCCCATAACATATCTTATTCTAGACCAAGTAGTATCAATAAACAAGAATTAACAGCAATTAAATGTTATTGCTTATTTATCGTACTTTGCAATGTTCTAATCGTTATTCTTACGGCATACCAATATCTATCACATTATACTTATACAAGTAATTAGCTCATCTTGAAGCTCATATTAAGGCATCTTTCTTAAGTTCAAGTCTAAATACTATCCTGAGTGCTACCAGAAAATATCAAGTTCCTAACTCTTCGTTTAAACTTAGGTATTTTATTACAACACCTAATTGCTTAAACTAGTGGCTCTGATACCACTTCTGTCACGACCCCTGACCCCACCCTGGACGGAATCAGGAGCCGCGAACCAGTTCAGTGGTACCAGTGGTTATTTAGAAAAGTAGTGCAGCGGAAATTTCATCAGGACCGTGAGTTAGGAAAAATATCAGAGTTTAGAAAACACCGGATTTTATTTATTAAATAGATGGGATAAAACCATGTTTTGAAAGGTAGCTTTAATATGGGATAAACCCGAATACATAAAACAACTTTTCTTAATTTAATTTAATTGATAAATTAAGCCACTTCTGTAAGCCTTTTGGTGCCGTATCCAACTCTTATTCCGATCTACTGTAATTACCTGAAACGCGTTTTAAAAACATTTGGTCAGCAGGAAATACTGGTGAGTTCATTCAGTTTGTACAAAAATGACACATTGTTATAGATTACAGCATAAGAGCGATTACAATGGCTACTATCTTATTGTTATCTGGCGCCGTGTCACACCCTGGTGACGATGGTCATACCACTATTGGGTCCTTTCACCCAAGTAGTGATGATTATCATAGTTAGGTTTGTTTACCTAACCGTGAGAAATTAGTAATGTGCACAATACCCCACTTGCCAGTGATTCAAGATAACCAAGACTTAATCCCTGTAATTATAACTCTTGAAAATAATTTGAGTATTGTAAAACATTGTTGATAAAAAGAGAATGACTCACCTTGTTAGAATATAGTCTTGATTAAACAAGCATCTCTTTACAGTTCTGAATCTTCTGATGATTAAGCATCTTGTTTGATTGTAAGTGTATGGTTTGGAGTTTTCTGATAGTTAAACATATGGTTTAACAGAGTGGAATACGTTTTAGTGTAAAACCATATCAAACCTAATGATGGTCACGAGATCAGGACCTTAATAAAATTCACAAAGTATAGTCTTATTTAGACAGCGCTTTGGCATCTGTTTCAGAATCTTAACGAAATTCACAAAGTATAGCACTTTGGCATTCGTTAGTTGGTTCCCGAATCGATCGGACAGAATATCGCATCGGTGATTATTGGTTAGAACACCAACGTATAGAGAGAGAAAAATAGAAGGAATGAGCAAAGAAAATTGAATCCTAAGCTTCCTATTTATAGGTAGGAAATATGAAATTTCTAGGAAATTTCATATAGCTTTTCTAGGAAGTTACCTATACATTTTTTACGAAGCTTCCTACCCATTTATATATCTTCTTATACCTTCCTTGCACCTTCCTTTGATATTATCTATCTCAAATATATTTATTTTCATGTATATCTATTTAGGTGTTTAATTTACTTACTTAATTAATCTTACTTAGCTTAATTAATCTCGCTTAGCTTAATTAATCTTGCTTAACTGATTAATTAATCATACTTAACTTAATTAATCATACTTATCTGATTAATTAATCTTACTTAACTTTAATTAATCTTACTTAACTGATTAATTAATCTTACTTAGCTGATTAAGTTTAACTTATCTATTAAGGTTTCTTAACCGCAAAGTTATCTTAACTACTAAGTTTACTTAACCACTAAGTTTTCCTTAACTATTAAGTTTACTTAATCGCTAAGTATTCTAGCTTAGTAGTTCCCTGGTTACATGTTCTAATTTCTAGCTACAATGGAACTCATATTAGTGTATTACTCAATTCAACTTTAACGGTAATCACGAGATCAAAACTCACAACGAATGACAAAGTATAGCCATATACAGGCAGCACTTAAACATCCGTTGGATCAGTTTCAATCAATCGGATATAGTACCGTGTCCGTGATTAGAGTTATTCCCCTGATGACGAGCAGAGTTTTGGGTTTTAGAGTATAATATCCGAGCTATTACTTTGCTATAATAGAAGCTAAAAGAAGAAAAGAATTGAGCGACTTTCAACTGAACTCGGACTCCTTATTTAGAGGGCTGGAAATGGGGCGTGTCGCGGCCCGCGTAAACTTGAAGGAACATCTACGCGGCCCGCGAGGAAGTCTAGGTCGGCTGAGTCATCAGAGGTTTCGACACGTGTCATGCCACGTGGCCTTGATCGTTATCCGGTAGTTTGCATTGCTGTCGCGGACCGCGTAAGCTTGGCTTAACTCTTACGCGGCCCGCACGAAGGTATTTCGGGTCCGTTTCTCGCACTCGGGGTGTATTTAGGAGCGTTTAGGGTAACCTTAAGGGTCCTAGGAGAGTTGTTACATAATAAATATAATCTTTCGACTCTATGATAAACATGTTTGCTTATAATTGTTCTCTCATTGATTGTGTTGAAAAGTTTGTTTTACTTAATTCCGCTGCACTTAAATTTGTTTCATCTTCTTTCTAATCAAGCAAAGCACAATCAAAAGAAACTCAGATCCTAACAGACTTTGAAGCAATACCTGTCAACGCGGGGACGAAAGGGAAAAATATAAGTCCGTTTAGGGTCTATATTGTAATATAATGCTCACGAAGAGACTATTTTGAAACATAATGTCCTCAAAGGGACTTTATTGAAATATAATGTCCTCGAAGGGACTATATTAAAATATAATGTCCATGGAGGGACTATAATAATTAAATGCCCATACAGGGATTTAGAGGAAAAACAAAATATAATGAAGGATCGATTTTCTAATGCCTTCCTTGCTTCATTCCGATTGTTTCTCTTCTTTGTTTGCCGTATGCTATTGCGATACTGAAGATTTCAGTGAATTAAATAAGCATTCCAATTCAGGATTGGTTACTACGAGTAGGATGCAAGGATTAATGATTTGAAAATTTTAAATTGGATCACGAATTGGGTTTTTGACTGGTATAGTCCAAGTTTGGGATTTCAAAACTTGGAAATAGGAAATAGGGATTAAAGGCTATCCACATGTATCATCTTCAATATGGAAGCCTCAGGGATCTCCTGCTATGGACTCCACAAGTACAGACTTCATGATTTGAGCCTCAGGGACCTCCGGTATGGACTCCGAAGTATGGTTAAGGGTTTAAACAAGTTTGGTTTTGGGAATAGGTCCATAAAGGTCTTTCCTCCAACCGGTTGCACGCTTATCCTACCCGTGGTACGAAGCTTGGCATTTCTAGGCTTCGGATGTGGAGAATTTCCATCAACGGCTTCTTTGCCTGGCGACATATTCAAAATACATAAAATCGAAAACAATGTTTACTTAATAGGGATGAGAGCATTCCTATGTTATGTCTAGACTCAGAAAGTCTAAGGAATACGCTACTGTGTCATTTGAGATTAAACACTAAAGGCTAGTGTTTAACTCACTCAAACCTTGGCTCTGATTCCAACCTGTCACACCCTAATATTTACAGCTCAGCCCGGTGGGGGTATCGTGACGTAAGATTGATATCGTCATAGTCAAACATACAGAGAATAGCACAGCGGAAGTCTTGGAATATAAAATATTATTATTACAAACCCAATTGTCAGAAAATATTGAAATGATAAAATACATGCAAGCTTGTAATATTAAATCCACAGGCGAATCTAAATCAAGTACAAAACATGTTCAACAGACATAAGGCATTTCGGACTTGCAAGATCCTCTACTTAACGCCTAGGAGCTTCCAGCCAATTACGTATAGTACCTGTCACTTGGTCTTTTGAAAATACGTCAGTTTACACTGGTAAATACAATTAACCGACTCATTAGAAAGTGTTTATAAAATTGGTTTGGATGCACAAGGCATAAAATCTTTTATAACTTGGGACAATTATATAAAACTAATCTTGTATACAGATTTACATGTTTGTCGTACGTTCAGGGCCCGGGATAGAAGCCGAGACATGATTAATAGACACACCACTAATATAGTCCACAAGGAGTTATCCTCACGTGTGGTTATATCTTATATCTTAATTCCCTTTTTAGGGAAAAGAAACCGTATCGCAACTGTCAGGTGAATCCTACACCCCGTGCTTAGGTCGTGGCCATTTGCATTTAAATGATGCCAAGGATATCCAGGACACGGTCGTTAACCCCCAAATGTTTATATATCAAACAAAACAGATTAAAACGGGTTATGTCAATGAAATAACCACTAATCGATTAAATATTCCATACCCGACCAAGCAGTAATAATTTACCGTATCCCAAGCCCGTATAAGGAAAAATAAGTCAAAAGTATTTACCTGAGCTTAAAATGCAAGATTTGTCTACTCAGCCGTATGGTCTATTCAAACTAGTGCAAGTATCTTTTACCGGGGCTCCTAATCTGGAACGAAGGTTTTATTAACCTATTAGATTACTAACGGGTCTTATTTAAGTTACAAACTTTAGACCGGTTAGTTTAAAGAAAGGTTTACGGTGCGAAACGCTAGATTAAGCGATGACCGGATTGGAATGTGATTTAGACCCGGCAAGTATGGAGACTTATACAAAATCGGTAAACTAAATACATTCTGGATTTTGAAGTTAAAATGATAAGATTCGACCCGTTTCGGCTAATTTATGCAAATTGTACCGAACACGTATATGCACAACGGGTAGTCGGATGAGTCATGTACAAGTTTCATAAGTTATTATGCTTTAAATATGTTATGATATCAGTAGGATATCAACAATTATGCCCAAAAAGATTTTTAAACCAAATTAGGTCTCGTGAGGGTATTTTGGTCCTTTTAAGATTTATAAAAGAGGTTTAAACATAAACTGATGTTCTGGTCTAAAATATTCTGTAAAAATATTTATTTTATGATTTTATAATAGTAGGATATCATACATATGTGTGGTTTACCATTTATGGCCAAACTATGCACCGTAGGGGCATTTTGGTCATTTCACATATGTTCTTAAGGACAAAATTGGAAGTCTGAGTTCATGACTTATACCTACTATAAAAATATTAAAATTTATTTATAAATTCAGTAGGTAACAAGTTTTGGGTGCTAAATATGGTTATAAACCATACTATGCACCTAATTAGCGTAAAAGTCGACAATTGACGATATTTGCGATGTTTATGAAATTCTGAGATTTTGATTAGCCTTGAATGTTTAAAATATTTTATTTTTCATATAAAATTAGTAGGAAAAGGTTTGGCATGTTAATCATATGTAAATCTCATTTTATTAACAAAAAGGGCATTATCATCAATTATAGAATTTATACAAGAACTCTAAGTTATGTTCAGTATATAATCTGACCCAACATTCCAAAAATCCCTAAAAATAATATCTTAACATTAGGTAATGAGTTTGGTGCCAAAATTTAGGTTTAAACATGATTTATGCACAAAAGCGTAATTTAATAAAAAAAATAATTAAGTTTTACGATATCTTGCATAACGTTAATTTGAGACCAGAAAATTATGTCAAATTAATTTAGACATGTTTATATATCAGTAACTAAGTTATTTATATGACCATATATTCAAAAATCTCATTTTTAAGCTATAAGGGCATAATAGTCAAAATTAAGCATAATAACGGAAACAAGCAAATAACTCAGATTTCTAGTATGATCGTGTAATATAACCTTATAGGGTTATGCTACATTAAATTACGATCATAACGGAACCTAAAATCAGTAATAAACTAATCTAATTAGGTTCATAATTGAAAGTCAACGCAGAAGTCAAACTTCGCGACTTTCGATTGCGAACCGACCCTAAAACTGGAATTGACAAGCCGAACATGTTTACACATGTTCTAATAATTATTACCAAGTTTTTTAAGTGATAAAACGTATTTTAGAACATTTCTAAACTCATATCGCAATTATTTTGAAAACTGACCCGTTGACTTTTTAAAACAATATTACGTTGACTCGTCAATTGACCAAGCAAACATGATTCTTAGGAGGTGCCCTTTTGAGGGTTTAACACCTACCTAATTACGATCACGTAGACATGTTCATTGCGAACAATGGCTTTACCGTTTACGGTCTAACTAAAAGTCAAAGCGTTTATCGTAAACGCTTGACTTTTCGGCTTTTTAAGCCAAATAAAATAAACTAGTCACGAAAGGACACTTACATATGGTCCTATGGACTGAATAGAACTCAAGGGAGGTTCCAAAATGTTCAGGATCCTCCAGAATTGAGAGAAAGAGCAAGAATGGAATGAGATGCAAGTTTAAAAGTGAGAAATCCTCACCTATTTATAGTTTTCAAGGACTCCCATGATCTTGCCAAGTGTTTTTGGGATGCAATGAGATCATCACAGGTGTAAAACAGGTTTTAGAATCAGTAGGCAAGTCCATGGTTTTATAAAAATGGTTTGTGGTTATGGTGGGCTTCAAGTATTTTGACAAAACAACCAACAAAAACATGTTGCTGCTGCTGTTTGTCGCTGGCGGCCCGCGAAGGCAGCAGGCCCAGCGGTCGCGGCCCACGAGCTAACCCAGCCCAGCTCAAAATGTTTGGCAGTTGACTGTTTTGGTCCCTGTTTCTTATATATGTATTGTTTAAGGATTGGAGATCATGAGAAGTATAACAAACAATAACAATATTGTTTTGTTATTGCTGTTTACAGCTTGGTGGCCCGTGAGAGTAGGCTCAGACTTGGGTCACAACCCGTAAAAGGGTCAGTCCAGCCAATACGAAATCAGCTTTAGCTGATTGGCAGATTTAGTCCCTGAATTGTTTTAGTTGCTTTAGTTAGGAACGATAATCGAGTATTAAGCGAATCAACGATTTAAAAGCAATTTGTTGCTGCTGATATGAAGCCTAGCAGCCCACGAAGACAGGCTTGGTCAGGCACCAGTTTCATCTTTTGTCAAAAACAGCCCCTCATTTCTTTTGAGCTTCTTTTATATATTTATTATATTGACACTTTTGGCGCGTAATTCCTAAACTCTCATAATATGTTAATACAAGGTACAAAACCTCTAACGGTCAACCTTAGGCATACTTAGTGGTGCGGCCGAGCATTGCAGAGTTCCCGGTTTGTTCCAAAGGCCTCTCAAAGGCGCAGTTTCGCTTGTTGTCGCTTTTAACCCCTTAATTGCGAACTTGCGCGCATTAACGCGAAATGGCATAAAAACCTTATATGGCCAGTATTAGACACTTCCCAAAGGTATGGCTGGATATTAAGGTGCTCCAGTTTGCTTAAATGATCATTCTAAGGTGTAGTTTTTAGACGTTGACGCTTTTGGTCCCTCTAACGCGCAAATTTGCGCGTATTATCATTTTATTGCGTCAAAGCCCTATGTTATCCATATTAGGCATTCTCAAGAGTATGATTGCACTTCATAATACTTCGGGGTCGTTAAAAGGTCATTCAGAGGTATAATTAAACATATTGACGCTTTTAACCCCTTTAACTTGCAAAGGTGCGTGTAACGTCACTTATAGGCATAAAAGCCTTAGATGGTCAATATTGGGTATTTGCGAGAGTATAATCACACATCTTGAAGCTCTCAGATTGTTAAAAGGTCACTCAGAGGTAAGAATTAACATGTTGACGCTTTTGACCCTTCGACGCGCATACGTTCAAATAATTATGCAAACGGCTCATCTCGACCAACGAGTGGCTTAATTCTAATTATGAATATTGTGTATTGTTATTCAGAGGCTTAGTTTAAGCATGTTAACACTTTTAGTCCTTCTACATTCAAAGTTTTTGATTTTTCACAAAATTAGTCCCTCATAGTCAACGTTTGACCTTATTAGGGTTTAGTACACGTGTCAACACATCATTGGACGTGATTTTACGAGGTGTTACAACAGGGGATATCGAAGATTGATGAAATATGAAATTGAAAGTGTTGTTATGTTGGGAAAAGGCGCAATAGATTGATACGGCACTGCTTTTATACCTGATGAACTCCAAAACGTGTGATACATTAAAATGGATTGTTTACCGGTAGTTATTATCGACTGGTTCGCTAGTAAAAAAACGCGTGCAAATTTATAGCAAATTTGACAAAAAATCATGTGTGCCTAAAATAGATTTTAATGGCTAATTTGGGTTACTCCGGGATATTATATATATATATATATATATATATATATATATATATATATATATAGGGTGGGGTTCTAGAGTGAACGCTAGTGTATTTGCGAACTGAGTGAACAGATCCTGGCCATTGATCTACACACGTGTATGGCCAGGATCTCATCATCAAATGGTAAAATACACTAGTGTATTTCAACATCAAATCCTGGCCATTGATCTACACACGTGTATGGCCAGGATTAGTTCACTCAGTTCGCAAGCTACACTAGTGTTCACTCTTGAACCTGATCATATATATATATGTGTGTGTGTGTGTGTGTGTGTGTATGTGTGTGTGTGTGCGTATGTATATAGAGTGGGGATCCTACGGAAAGTGTGTTTTTCCTAGAAAGTCTAGGAAGCGATCTGGGCCATCCAATGGGTGTGTTTAATGGTTGAGATCATCTTGGTGGCATTTTGGTAATATGTGTTTCTTAAAAATAGGAATATTTAATTAATCAGGGATAGATATGTCATTTAGCTTGTTTTAAATATGGAAATAATTGTCATTCCATAACCACCCCACATTTCTTGCGACTTTTATCTCTCTCTCTCCCTTTCTCTCTCTCCCTTTCTCTCTCTCTCTCTCTCTCTCTCTTCCTTCTATCCTTCATGAAGAAACACATCAAGAAAAAACATCGTATTAATCTGCTTGCTGTTAAAACACAGCGTCAAGAAATCCTCCAGCATTACCAGCATGGATGGTAAAACACAGCGTATGAATCTGCTTGCTGTTAAAACACAACTGTATGAATCTGAATGCTAAAACACAACTGTGTGAATCTGCTTGATGTTAAAACACAACTGTATGAATCTGAATGCTAAAACACAACTGTATGAATCTGCTTGCTGTTAAAACACAACTGTGTGAATCTGCTTGCTGTTAAAACACAATTGTATGAATCTGCTTGCTGTTAAAACACAACTGTATGAATCTGAATGCTAAAACACAACTGTATGAATCTGCTTGCTGTTAAAACACAATTATATGAATTTGAATGCTAAAACACAACTGTATGAATCTGAATAATAAAACACAGCGTCAAGAAATCCTCCAGCATTACCAACATGAATGCTAAAACACAACTGTATGAATCTGAATGCTAAAACACAACTGTATGAATCTGCTTGCTGTTAAAACACACTTGTATGAATCTAAATGCTAAAACACAATTGTATGAATCTGCTTGCTGTTAAAACACAACACCAAGAACAAGCTGATGGTTTTGCAGTTAAATGTTAATAACCATCTCCACAATCAACAAGTGTGTTTGAAGCCATGATTTTTCTCTCTGAAAAATTTATTGAATACAAATACTGCTGGTGAAGAAGAAAACGATAGAAAGAATTGTATATACATATGATTTGAATGAGATTTGGATTCGAAACACAACCAAAATTCCGAAAATCATGGACATAATCAGTTACCTTCGAGATCATGCAATGTTAGTTAATGAAATATAAATTCCAAAAATAAAATTAAAATGTGACATTACATAATTGCCCTCTAGTTAAAATAACTCAATGCCACATGTCCAACTCTCATTGCTTCCTAGACTTTCTAGGAAAAATACACTTTCTACCCAACTCCTACTCTATGTATATATATATTATATATATATATATAAGTGACCGCTAAAATGAGAACCACCTCGAGTTGTAAGAACCGTGAGAACTTTTTGATCCGGGGCGAGGTGGACCAAAAATTTTTTTCATAAACGTAGATGCGTGTTTTATAAACACATTTGTAAAAAAAATTCAAAAAAAAAATGTCGTGTGTGTAGTTTTGAGCACCACAAGTTTGTGTTTACGGGTACCGTAAATTTTCCGGTAAGATTTACGGTACCCGTAAACACAAACTTGTGGTGCTCAAAACTACACACACGACATTTTTTTTTTGAATTTTTTTTTACAAATGTGTTTATAATACACGCATCTACGTTTATAAAAAAAAATTTGGTCCACCTCGCCCCGTACGGTGTAATTCTCACGGTTCTTACAACTCGAGGTGGTTCACATTTTAGCGGTCCCCTATATATATATATATATAGGATAAGGATCCGAGAGGAACCAGCCTTTATTGCGAGAACCACGAGAACCAGTGTGAACACAACAAAAAATAATTAAAAACATGCAAAAAAAATTTATTCTTTTTATTAAAATCGCTAAATTTCGTCACTGAAAAAAAACTGAACAATAATTACTGCTACAAATGTGCATACGCATACACATATGCATTTGTCGTAGTTTTTATAGTGACGAAAATTAGCTATTTTAATAAAAAAAATATATGTTTTTAGCATTTAGTTGTGGGGTTTAGCTTTATGGTTTAGTTTTTAGCATGTAGCTTGCGTGGTGTGGGTGGGGGTTTAGGTTTTTGGGGGTGGGGGTTAGGATTTTTTAGGTTTTTGTGGGTAGAGGGTGGGGGGTTAGTTTTTTTTTAGGTTTTTGGTGGTGGGTAGGGGTGGTTAGGTGTTTTTGGGTTTTTTTTTATGTGGTAGAGTTTTTTTTTTTTTTTTTTTTGGGGGGGGGGGGGGTGTTTAGGTTTTTGGGTTGTTGTGGAGTGGTGGTGGGTGTTTAGTTTTTTAGGTGGTGGTGGAGTAGATTTATTTTGTTGTGTTCACATTGGTTCTCGGGGTTCTCGCAATAAGGGTGGTTCTCGCATGAACCTTACCATATATATATATATATATATATATATATATATATATATATAGGGATAGGGTAAAATAGGAAGCACCTTTAGATGCGAGAACCGTAGGAACCATTATCCACCCTAGATCTCTCATGTATGAGTGGTTGAGATTGAATTGTTAAAGTTTGATTTGTCTTGTAGTGATTTTGTTGATTAAAAGAGAATAAATAGTACAAGAAAGGTATTTTGAAAAATTTGACTTATGTACTATTCATGTCAACTTGTCAAACTGACAACCAAACATCATAGACTAAATCACTCTTTATGTCAACATTAATTACGTTTATCTATTTAAAAAAGAATTAATTATAACACGTGTTTTTTATACAAAAAAATTACACTACATATATAAAAAGAAAACATCTTCAATCTCTGATCTTGATCTTCATTTTTTGTTCATTATCCTCGTCGTTTGAACATAAAAGCCCCAACACCTACGAAAATCAAAGAAAAAAAACAGAGTGTTTACATTACACAAACGTTTAGAGGAGCTGGGCCGGCGATCAGGGCGTAAAAAAACATTTTTTTTATCGTGTGTAATAAAAAACATTTTTTTTAATTCGACACCATGCGTAAATTTTTTTTACATTCTACACCGTGCGCGTATTTTTTTTTACATTCGACAACGTACGAGAAACAATTTTTCAAACGTATGTAAAACCTAAAATTTACGCGTGCCATTTTTACATACGTTAAAAAATAGATTTACGCATAACGTTTAGAGGAGCTCGGACCGACGATTGGGGCATAAAAACATTTTTTTCATTCAACACCGTACGCAAAAAAACATATTTTACATTCGACAACTTACGTAAAAACATTTTTCAAACGTACGTAAAAACTATTTTATGCCTTCTGTTTTTACATACGTTTGAAAATTAGATTTACACGTGACGTTTAGAGGAGCTCGGGTCGGCGATCAGTGGCGTAAAAAAACTTTCTTTACGCACGTTCTCAAAACATTTTTTTTATTTATTTTTTTTTACATAGCGGCGTTCTCATGCTTAGTTCGTGTAAATCTTTACGCACATTGTCAAACTTTTTACGCACGTTATCAAAACTTTTTTTATGTGCATTGTCAAAACTTTTTTACGCACGTTGTCAAAAAAAAAATTACACACGTTGTCGAATGTTTTTTTAAAAGTTGTAGTGCAAAGTCATCAAACGTTAACGAATGAAATTGAAATTCTCAATAAACATTTAAGACAAATATAGCTTGCATTTTATAAAGAATATTATATCTGAATTAGGGAAAATAGAGCAAAAGAAATAGATATCGTTTTCAATAATTTTGTATTTTCTAATAAACATATAAGACAAATATAACTTGCATTTTATAAAGAACATTATTTCATAATTTGGGAAAATAGAGCAAAAATAAATACATATCATTTTTTATATTTTTGTATTTTCTAAATTACATAATACTTTTGGTGTATGAATTTAAAACCTACGATCTTTTTTCCCAATTTTAAATATAAAAAGTATAAAAGAGCTTAAAGAAGAGAAATATATTTATGTGAGACCTATAAATGATGATATGATGTGTTTTAGAGATAAGAGAGAGGAGAGCGACATTTAGAGAAAAAAACTAAAATACCTTTTGAGTTAAATTGATTATAGGTGATATGTTAAAATTCTGTTGGATGGAAGGATTGCTCATGGTTCTCGCAACTGATAGTGGTTCCTCCTTGAACCGAATCCTACATATATGTATATATATATATATATAAATATATACATATATACTAGTATAGAGCCCATGCGTTGCAGCGTTTGTCATAGAACTGTATTAAGTAGTAGCAATACTATACCATTGTCAGCGACCACCAACACCGAAAAAGCTCGTAAAAACAAAATAAATAAAAACGGGAAAAAAAATAACGCCTAGCGAAAAGCAAACGTAAAATCTTTGAATCACGCACGCTCGTTGCTGAAAAATTAAACCGAAACGTAAAACATAGAAAAAATAACTAAGTCTATCCAGTACCCACGTGTTGGACGAATTTTTCAAATGAAGAAAAATAGATGTGACGCGACGGGCCAGTCAAACGAGAAAAAATATACGAAAAAATGTTGAACCCCACACGCACGTTGCGGTGCGTTAACTCACAAAATTTAGAACGAAACGAAAAACTTGGGAAAGATGAAAAGTATGGTGGACTAAAATTGAAAATAAAAAAGAGTTGGGATTAAATTGGAAAAGATAAAAAACTTTGGGTTAAAAGTAAAAAAAAACAAAAGGATTTAAATTGAAAAATTGAAGTTATTTATTAATTTTAGATAAAGATAAGGATAAAAATAAGTGATATTTATATATTGGTGATTAATTAATATTAAAAGATATTTATTAAACAAATATAAATAAAATTTATGATTTTGAAGGAGAGGAGGACATGTGTCATTATTTGAAGTCTTTTATTATAAGTTAGATTAGATTAGATATATATAATGTTTTTGTAAACTGGAGATATTTCATTATTATATATTATTTTTTACAAATAAATAATATAGAATAACCATGTGATAAATCGGAATTTTAAAATCAAACATGTGTGAAACGTGTGATAAAATAAATAAGTGGAAAACAATCTTGAATAATAATTGAAGTGTGTGAATCTTTTTAGGATAAATAAAGGGTCGTATTATTGGCACACCTTGGGGGTTAAATCGACACCCTCAATACGCATCGTATAGGCCTATACGATGCGTATTGAGGTGGGTTCAAACTTCTATGCCTGCCAAAGGCTGCCATTGTCCCCCCACCAAAAAGTAATACGCATCGTTTAGGCCTATACGATGCGTATTGAGGGTGTCGATTTAATTTTTTAATTTTTGCAAGGTAGCTTCCTGTCAGGCGGTAGCTTTCCGTCACGCGAACGAAGAAGCAGCACTTTGGACATTTGTTCGTCTTCAAACATCTAGGAAAACATTATTTGAGAATACCCCTTAAATTAACAAGGCGGTCTCTTTGCTTCGTCCACTAGAACTATTTGTGTATGCATTCTTAGGGTTTTTATTATTTGATCAATGGAAGTTGAAATCGGCTTTGTATTTAGCACACGAAAGTACTGAACAACCAAGATAACAGCTCCGGTTTCATTTGCTTCGTCCACTAGAACTATTTGGGTATGCATTCTGTTGGTACTGAACAACAGAATTAGGTTCTCAAAAACAAGGATCGTTCTAATAGATTAAAGAGAACTATTTCAGTTATTTCTGTTGATCGACAAATTACAACAAATTGTGTCTAATGCAAGGATCTTCGAATGCGGTGTGTACGTTAAATACCGTTCACCGCTTTTTTAGTTGCTTCTCCTGTTAAGTTTCTGAACCAACCGAAATCCACAAATTCAAACAGTTTCTCCGTCGCTAATTTCTCCACTCACCGTGAAATCGAACAGTTTCTTCGTAGATTCCGTCCGGTTTCAAAGCCGGTTGAGGATTACGAGTGTTCTAGACTCATTCAAGGCGTGCAATGTTTCCTCTCAATTGAATAGACCGACACTTGCTTCATAGGACTCACTTGAATCGTCTTGGAAGTGGATTTCTGTTGGTTCAGATCTCTTTGGGTATATTCGAAACCAACTAAAATACGTTGAAGTACTGAATCAACAGAAATAACTGAAATAACTTGAATCGTCTCGGAAGTACTGAACAACAGAAGGATGAGATATCGGCGGTTAGCTCGAAGGAGTTTCTCTCAATCAGGTGTTCCATTAGACATCCCTTTTTATCATGTGTCATACGTTACGAGATTCTTCGAGAATTAGAAAAGGAGAAAATGCGGAACGACAAGGGTAGTATGAGTCTGAGTCCATTGTGGTTCGTGTCAGGTTTGTATTTCCCATAGCCACCATTTCCGTAGTAAAAAACGGTTGCGGTTTTCATCTTGAGATACAAGGATCTTCGAATGCGGTGTGTACATTAAATATCGTTCACCGCTTTTTTAGTTGCTTCTCTTGTTAAGTTTCTGAACCAACCGAAATCCACAAATACAAACAGTTTCTCCGTCGCTAATTTCTCCACTCACCGTGAAATCGAACAGTTTCTTCGTAGATTCCAACAAAGTTAATATTCACTGTGGTGGATGCAAGCATAAAGTTAGAAGTCGGTGGTATTGAACCAACATTTCCTTCAAACATTCTAAACAAGGATCGTTCTAATAGATTAAAGAGAATAAACGAAGTACAAAATCATCTGCTTTCTAAATCTGAATCTGAATGTTAACTTTGACTCATAAACCCTTGAATCCCAATGCTTCTATGATGATATCAGCGTTGTTTATCACCCTGTGTGAGCATTGGCAGCCCGACCACTAGCAGAAGAACCCGACACGTCTCCTATGATGATTCAGAGGTCGGTCTCGGGTGGGCATAAGATCCGTGGGCCCTATTGTCGGATATGTGACTCAAGAAAGTCATTGGACTGCCACCAATGAAGTCAAATGTGATCAAACTTGGACATCAGACGTAAATCTTGAAGAAACAGAACATAATCCCAGATTGTCTAAAGAAGCGCTTTTATCATGTGTGATCCAGAGGTCGGTCTCGGGGTGGGCATAAGATCCGTGGGCCCTATTGTCGGATATGTGACTCAAGGACAAGCCTTCGGTTTACTTTGTGTAATAGAACTTCCGAGCTAACATCTGACGTAGCAAGTACAAGGAAAAACATGGACATGAATGATTTACACCAAGTTTTGTTGCTGTGCCAGGGTCCAATGCACGAGCTCACCCTTGTTATGGATGATTACTGGGAAGATTACAATTGTTTTGAGTTTTGTCAGATAATACTTCATTTGTCGAGAAACCATATTGTCAAGAAACTAACATCTTTTAATACTTCATTTGTCGAGAAACCATACTGTAAAGATCTCTACATAAACTCTTCTACATCTTTTAACCAATTGTTCCTCACTTAAGACCTTAAAAGATTTGTTGAAATCGAATTTGTGTATCTGAATCAGGTTCTCTGCCTTAGATCGGTCATTCCTTGTGATACATGAACGTTTGATTTGAATTTTGAAAGTGACAAATTGATGTATCTGGTGGGGGTGATATAGTAATTTTCAATAATGTAGGAAGGATTGTAGTAGTAGGACATTGGAATCAGGTTCTCAAACAAACCAACAAAAACCTGATAGTGAAAAACATCAGCAACCATTTTTCCTTTTCCTTCAATTTCGAGAACATTCTCCCTGTGTACGCAAATCTTTTCAGTAATCAGTACGCAACAAAGAGACCGCCTTATTAATTTTAGAGTATTTTTATCTTTTTTTGATGGATAACGCAAACAAGTTCTCCACAGTTTGTTATTCAGATCTCTATTCGGTCATCTTTCCAAACTGCAACACACGATAAGTTTAAACTTTATAGTGTGTGATTTGACCAGGAATACGTTAAAATACGCTAAAATATGTTACAATACGTTAAAATATGCTAAAATACGTTACAATACGTTAAAATACGCTAAAAACGTAAAAATACCCTAAAATACATTAAAATACGCTAAAATACGTCAAAAATACTATTAAATACGCAACAATATGTTAGAATACGTCAAAATATGCAAAAATACGTCAAAGTACGCAACTAACGATATTTCCACACACGTATACATATAATACGACACTATGGAGTTCAAGTGGATTTCAAACAAAATTGTACGTAATCATAGAATAAGATATTCGCACGCAACCGAACGGCACCGAAACGACTTATGTTGAAGGTATACGTAATAAAACGACAAAATATGTGAAAGTTCGGCAAAAAATGAGACGTATACGCGTCGAACCGAGGGAAACACGATAACACTAAATTTGAAATAATGTCATATACGATCGTATAGGCCTATGTTGTATCGTATATCAGCTTAATACGAATCGTATAGGCCTATACGATTCGTATTAAACTTTGAATTTTCTCAAAAATACCCCTGAATTTATCAGAAAACCAGGGGTATTTCAGTAAAATCATCGATTAATACGCATCGTATAGGCCTATACGATGCGTATTGAACTATAAATTTCTCAAAAATGTTTTTTCAAATCAAGGGTTCCATCATTACAACCACTTGTTTTCAACGGAGATGTAATGCAATGATTCCTCTCAATTGAATAGACCGACACTTGCTTCATAGGACTCACTTGAATCGTCTCGGATGTAATAACAGTATCAGGTTCTCAAAACAAGGATCGTTCTAATAGATTAAAGAACGCTGATATCTTGGAATTTGATCTTGGAAGTTTGAACCCACCTCAATACTCTTGTTACCATCAATAATCTTTGGAATTGATCTTGGAACAACATACTTTTGTTAACAAGGCGATCTCTTTGCTTCGTCCACTAGAACTATTTGTGTATGCATTCTTAGGGTTTTTATTATTTGATCAATGGAAGTTGAAATCGGCTTTGTATTTAGCACACGAAAGTACTGAACAACAGAATCAGGTTCTCTTTGCTTTGTCCACTAGAACTATTTGTGTATGCATTCTTTTGGTAGTTAACAACGCTAATTAGAAAAAAATCTGTAAAATTAATCATATCGATTGCTATAACAGAATGGATGTGACACACATAGATAGATAAGCTGTCACAGTTGTCAAGACTGTTTGTCGGGTTTCCAATGCTCACACAGGGTGATAAACAACGCTGATACGAACACATGTGTTTCGAAATAGGGTTTGTTCTTGGTTTAATGAAATTACACGTAACATCTAGTTAATATTCACTGTGGTGGATGCAAGCATAAAGTTAGAAACCGGTGGTATTGAACCAACATTTCCTTCAAACATTCTAAACACTACAAGGATGTTGGGAATTAAACGCATGTACGTGACAAAACAAGGATCGTTCTAATAGATTAAAGAGAATAAACGAAGTACAAAATCATCTGCTTTCTGAATCTGAATCTGAATGTTAACTTTGACTCATAAACCCTTGAATCCCAACGCTTCTATGATGATATCAGCATTGTTTATCACCCTGTGTGAGCATTGGAAGCCCGACCACTAGCAGAAGAACCCGACACGTCTTCTATGATGATTCAGAGGTCGGTCTCGGGTGGGCATAAGATCCGTGGGCCCTATTGTCGGATATGTGACTCAAGAAAGTCATTGGACTGCCGCCGATGAAGTCAAATGTGATCAAACTTGGACATCAGACGTAAATCTTGAAGAAACAGAACGTAATCCTAGATTGTCTAAAGAAGCGCTTTTATCATGTGTGATCCAAAGAAGACGTATCGGGTGAGTTGTGGTTGATTTATAGGAGGAGGTTATGAAACGAATATATGTTTATGCAAATTTAAAGGACAATACTGACAGAGGTGCTGGTCTTTTCTCTCACTGTGCAAACTTAAAAAATCTCACCATAACACATCTAATATGACACATGATAAAAGCGCTTCTTTTATCAATCATATCATCGACCAACTGCTCGAAATCCCTTTCGTTTCTCGGGTTCGCATTCGACACAACACAACAAAAACTAAATTCAAAAAAAAAAGCGGCCTGATACGCATCGTATAGATATGATGCGTATCAGGCCCGCCGCCAGACATAACCTGCACATGTCAGTCTGCCATGTTTTTTACTTTAATTCAATACGCATCGTATAGGCCTATATATGATGCGTATTGAATTGAAAAAGTGTGTAGATAGACAGGGGGTGTGCCAGCCCTAAATAAATGTAACATGATGACTGGTCGATAAAATAAAATAAAATAAAAATTTGGAGTCATAAATGAGGGTTGAAATTTTATTAGGGTTTTGAGATTAATTAGGAATTAGACCCGCGCGCGTTGCGACGCGGGTTCATTGCAAACATCGAACGGATTAATCTAAGCATTATGTGATGCATACACCATATGAAACGTGTGTTTTGACGTATACAATTTAACTCAATAGCAATGAGGTTGGATCAAAATGTAAATTAATATTATGTGAATATATATTGTACAATAATAACGTATTTATATACGACCCGACTCATACATAGAAAACGTACAAGAATAACCATGTGATAAATCGGAATTTTAAAATCAAACATGTGTGAAACGTGTGATAAAATAAATAAGTGGAAAACAATCTTGAATAATAATTGAAGTGTGTGAATTTTTTAGGATAAATAAATGTAACATGATGACTGGTCGATAAAATAAAAATTTGGAGTCATAAATGAGGGTTGAAATTTTATTAGGGTTTTGAGATTAATTAGGAATTAGACCCGCGCGCGTTGCGACGCGGGTTTATTGCAAACATCGAACAGATTAATCTAAGCATTATGTGATGCATACACCATATGAAACGTGTGTTTTGACGTATACAATTTAACTCAATAGCAATGAGGTTGGATCAAAATGTAAATTAATATTATGTGAATATATATTGTACAATAATAACGTATTTATATACGACCCGACTCATACATAGAAAACGTACAAGAAGCATACAACATGTATAAATGGAAAACTGACACGTGTAATCAGAAGACATATTCACATCAAGGGTTGAAATTTTACCCCTAGCGCATTGCAGCATAGCCAAAATGTAGAGTAACTCGAATTTATACCGTTGAATGAGAACGTATTATATTTAACCTCATTCAGTTTAGAACTAAATTTACGGTGAAACGTAGACCAACCGAAAACGTACATAAAATAAGCACGAAAACGTATTATATTTGACTAGGGGTGTGCACGATTCGGTTCGGTTATTAGCATTATCCGTATTTGTAACCAAAGTCACCGGCTATCGGTTTGGTTTATTCGGTTAATTTATCGGTTTTTGGTTCGGTTCGTTAATTTCGGTTAATAACCAAACCATACATTGGCTAAATTTTTTGTTTAGAATCACATATAATTAGGGCTGTTCAAACTGCTCGACGATCGACGATCGCTCGAAAAATGCTCGAAAAACGCTTGAAAAACGCTCGTTCGATTCCCGCTCAGTTTGTAAATGAGCCGCTCGTATCGGTTCGATTCAAATTCAATCCAAGCATGAGCAAAGGTCCGCTCGCTCGTCGATCGCACGGTTTCGCTCGAATTATTTTTATTAATAATTAATGCTTGTGTTTATAGGTTATATGTTGATTTGAAGTTGTATCACACCCCGAATTCCACGTGTCACCGGTGGGCCCGGTGGGGAGTATCGTGACGTGGTTGGCAACATAATAGTCAAACAACACAATATTTAAATGCACAGCGGAAGCAATTGAAAGATATATTTCAACCGAATAAAATATTGTAATATCGTGTATCACAAACAGTTGAAAGTTTATCCACAGAAGGATCGAAATAAATAAGAAACAGTAGTTCAACAGACGATAGGCATCTTAAGCTTGCGAGACTCTTTATTGATGCTAAGGAGAGAATCCAGCCTATTACGCTTAGTACCTGCATTTAATCTTTTTGGGAAAATACGTCAGTTTACACTGGTAAATACAATCAACTGACTCATTTTAAAATGATTAAAATTGGTTTGGATGCACATGGCATAAACATTTTATAACTTGGGATAATTATTTAATTATATAAACTTGTAAAAGAATTACATGTTCCTTATGCGTTCAGTAGCCCGGATCGTGCCGGGTTAAAGATCAATAGACACACCACATTCTTTATTTATGCACTGACGAGTGTACGCCTACACTCCGCGCTTAGGTCGTGGCTATTTCGTAAAATGATGCCAAGGATATCCGGGACATGGTCATTAACCCCCCAAAGGCTTTAAGTAAACAAAACATATTTAAACGGGCCGATCAAATTGTTCAATTAACCACCATACGATGGAAGATTTAATGCCCGACCAAGCGGTATTTTATATACCGTACCCCAAGCCCGTATAGGGAAAATAAGTTAAAAGTATTTACCTGAGCAAAGTAATAATCACAATAAGCAAATGCAAGTGGCTTTTACTGGTCCTCCTAATCTGGAACGAAGGTTTATAATAACCTATTAGAGTCCTAACGGGTCTTTAATTAAGCTTAAGCTTAGACCGGTTAGTTTCAAAGATACGGTTCGTACGCACGATTAAGCGAAGACCGGATAGAATGTGATTTAGACCCGAAAAGTTTGAAGACTTGCTTAATATGGGTACCTTATACACATTCTGGATTTTGAGATAAAACCGAGGAGGTTTGACCCGTTTCGGCTAATTTATGTAAACTAGTTACATAAACCGAACCGAACGCGTAATAAGCGTAACGGGTATCCGTAAGAGCCATATACAGGTTTCCTAAGTTAATATGCTTCAAATATGTTGGGACATCAGTAAGATGTCTTTTATTATGCCCGAAACGAATTTAAACACAAACTATGCCCCGTAGGGGTAGTTTGGTCATTTACAAGGTTATAAAAGAGTTTAAGTATTAACCTGAGTTACAGGTCTGATATAATCAGCAAAAATACTTATTTTACTAAGTTATAACAGTAGGGTAGAGTATATATGTGAAATTTATCAATTATAACCAAACTATGCACCGTAGGGGCATTTTGGTAATTTCACATAAGCCGTAAAGCTCAAAACTGAAGTCTGAGTTAAACAACTTTTGCTTACTGTTAAAATATTATAATTTACCTAAAATATCAGTAGGTATCAACCCTTGTATGTTTAAAATAGTTTTAGTACATACTATGCGTTAAAAACGCTTAAAAAGGCGATTAGAAGCCATTTCCGGGTTCTATACATAAAGCTGATATTTTTATTATTCCAGAAGGCTTAAAATAATTTATTTATCATATCTAATCAGTAGCAAAAGGTTTGGAGTCAATTAGATATGTAAAACTCATTTTATAGCCCGTAAGGGCAAAACCGACAATTACCGGATTAAGCCTATGACTATAAGTTATGCTCAGCCTAAAATTAATTAAAAATCTTCAAAAATCCCAAAATAATATATTACATCAGTGGGTAATAAGTTGGATATCAAAAAGTAGGCTTAAATAGGCTATACGCTAATTACGCCGTTTAATCGCTAAAGAAGCTTTCTAATTACGCTAATGAGCATAACTCTCAATCTACACCTCAAACTGATGTCAAATTTTGGGTGCAAGTTTATATATCAGTAATTAAGGTTTCTACTCTTTTACATTTTCAAAAATCACGTTTTAAGGTGAAAAGGGCATAATGGTCAACATATGAGCAATTAACGGAAACATGCATATTAATTGGATAACTAATGAACCAAGGTGTATAATCACAGAGGGTTATACTAGCATGTAACCTAGTCCAATTAAAGTTCTAAGGTATTTCTAAAACATACCAAAACGGGTCAGAACTGAAGTCAAAGCAAAAGTCAAAGCTTTGCGACTTTCGGTTCCGAACCGGGTCTAAACAGAAAATTGTCGGGTTGAACATGTTTAGACATGTTATTACATTAATTACCAGGTTATATTAATGATCAAACAGATTGTATGGGTCCTACATTGCTAATTATGCATAAATTAGAAATTAAGCATTCTGTTGACTTTTTAATAACAAGTTTGACCCGACATTTGACCTAGTTAGAGTGGGAATCAGAGGGTGCCCTTTTAAGGGTTTATTGCCCACATAATTACCAACTTATAACTACTTTCAATTCGACTAATCACTGGACCATTAGTGATTAATCGTTAAGTCAACCGTTAATTACGACGGTTTGACTTTTAAGCTAAAACTAAGCAAAAACTTAACTAAGAAAGGTTAAGCATACTTACTGAAGTCCTATGCACGATTTGTGAAGCTTAGAGAGAAGTATTGAGCTCCAGAAATGTTCCAAAGTGCAGATGGAAGGTGTGAGAAAATGGTTGCAACCTTGTGGCCTTTTATAGTGTTCAAAAACACTTAGATCATTGACAACAAGTGCTACAACTGATAATGGATCATCAACAGATGTCCCTAAGTGCCTAGGACTGTTTAGGGGTCGCCCATGATGTGAAAATATCTGTTTTGGGTCGGTTATGCGCGAATACAGGCTGCTGTCTAGAGTTTCTGTATCTGGGCGTCTGACGCGGCCCGCGTAAGATCATAAGGACTCTTACGCGGCCCGCCTAAGCCTCGTTTTCAGGTTTTCACATTTTCAAGTTTTTGCATATTGTCCCTTGGCCTTTCGAAAGGTCAACTAAGCTTATTTCTTGCAATTTGACCCCTTCACATTTACCTACAAGGGCTTCAAGACTTATACCCACTTTGCCAAGTCCTTGGTCACTTCTGGTTAACCCGAAAAGTCATGTTTTTCAACGTTAACGCTTTAACCCCTTGTATACGAATTTGATCATAACTTTCTCATACGATAACGAAACTTTATGAAATTTATATCGTTACAAAGCTTCGGGTTTGTTAAAAGGTCACTCAGTGGTATAACTTAAACATGTTGACACATTTAACCCCTGTAGTTTGTAATCTCTCACTTTCATTCACAATTAGCTTCGTATGATCCATGATTTATTCGTTTGAAGGTATGAGCATCATGTAGGGTTAATGTATAATATATTTATTCACTGTTGACATTTAGAACTCGTATATTCACATACTTTCCATGATTGCCAACTTTAATCCTTCTATAACATTCGTTCACACGTTCAAACATATGACACGTGTCAACTCATTATAGGACGTGAATTTTCGAGGTGTTACAAGTTGAATTTTGTGGATGGAGATGATTAAGCTTAAAGAAGAAGTTTATGGCTTTTGAACTAAATAGCAATTTGTATTTCGCACTTTATTTTGTGCTTCTTGATATTGTTAAGAACATATTTAGAATCATGATTTTAGTTATGTATTGCTTTTGTTAGTAAAGTGTTGGACATGTTTTAATTAAGTTAGGATTTGTTTTTGGTGAACACAGCCTTATAATTCAATCGAGCGAAACGATCCGCTCAATTTTAGTTAGGATTTGATAAAAACCGAGCGCAAACGATTCGATCGATTCAAAATCAATCCGAGCATGAACATCACTTTTGTGCTCGGTTTTGCAAATTCGACCCGATCGGATCGGATCGGTTGTAATTCAATCCAAGCATGAGCAGACCCTCGATCGGATCGGTTCATGAACACCCCTACATATAATGGAGGTATAAATACATGAATTGGATGTATAAATAAATAAAATGAAGGTATAAACACATGAAATGGAAGTATAAAACATGACATGGAAGTATAAAACCTAGAAATATATGAAGATTTAAATGTTTCGGCTCGGTTAATTTTGGTTAACCAATGGTACAGAAAATATCCGTTAACTGATTTTCGGGTATAGGATTAAAATTGCAATTTTCAAAAGTTAGGTTATTTGAATTATGATGGATTAAAAAGACAAGAGACTAAAGTTGTAATTTAGTGACATGTAGGTGGAAAAACCACGGACTTTGAAGTTTAAGATAGTTTGTAATTTTCAAAAGTTTAAAGGTTATTTGAATTATGATGGATTAAAAAGGCAAGAGACTAAAGTTGTAATTTAGTGACATGTAGGTGGAAAAACCACCGACTTTGAAGTTTAAGATAGTTATAAATTATTTATTAAAAAAATAAGTTGTAGCTAATGTTCACATTACGATTTGCATAAACATGATACGACAAAACAAAATAAATATCAAAGTTGAATGAAGATATAAGTGATTTGTTATTCGCTTATAACCCAATTTCTAAGTGTGATTATTAATATAAATAAATATTTATTTGCTTAGGTCAAATAGCCTAATACAAGAAAATCACCTAAAAGAAATTAATTATTTAGGGTTTTAAGAATTAATATTATAAACTTGAAAAGATATTTAAGTTTATATAAAAAGTCCTTACAATTTTAGGTAAAATACGATTGAACAATCGTTTAGTCTTTATAAAGATAAATTGATGAATTCTAATCTTTTTATAAATAAGATTTATGATTCCTGTTTTTTTTTTTTTTAATTCCAAATAATAAAAGAGACTAAAAGGATAAAGGATCATGCATAAGGCAACATTTTGTGGGAAGCATAGGTGAGGAGGATATGAGGATATGTGTCATTGCTATAAAGGCAATTTGATCTTTTCCAAGTGAACAATATCTCCGTTGATTTTCAAACGACTTTAACTTTTTCATACGTTAACATTTTTTTTAAATTACACTCTATTAACGAGCATTTAATTATTTTTAATTCGAATAACCTATTGCTATAATTTTCTTACAAAAAAAAAATTATAGGATTTTGAATACCCATTAGTCCATTACGTGATTACGTGATTTTGTATATCTAACACATGACTACGTGATTTTGAATTATTATTATGTGATTACACATTTAATATATAAACAGTACGTGATTACACATTCAATATAAATCCATTACTTGATTACACATTAATATGATTTGTTATGAATGATGTTATTATAATTATGCTTATTACATGATTATACATTCAATAATAAGAACTTGATTGTCTATGCTTAATTATGTGATTAAATCTCTAATATACAATATTATGGGTTATTATAAGTTGATTTGGCTAATGTTTTGTATATAATTTATCCTTAATACGTGATTAGACCTGAAATATTTAGTATTTTATATGAAATACTATGTATTACACATTTTTGTTTTTTACGTAATTACATAATCACTCAGTGTGGTTTCACATAAAATACAATAATAAAATCATGTAATCACGATATGGGCATTCAAAATCACGTAGTCACTTAATAATACATAGTCAACTATTGTTACGTAATTACGTAATCACTTAGTGTGGTTTCACATACTATAATGAAATCACGTAATGGGTATTCAAAATCATGTAGTCATGTGTTGGGCATTCAAAATAACGTAATCAAGTAATGAGTATTCAAAATCATATAATGGGTATTCAAAATCATGTACATTTTTTTTTAAAACTATAGCAATAGATTCCTCAAATTAAAGAGAATGAAATTCTTGTTAATACGGTTGATTTAAAAAAAAATACCTTTAATGTATGAAAAATTTATAGCCGTTTGAATATAAGCAGGGAATAAGTTAAAGTGAGAAACGACAAGAATACCCTTTCTTTATATGTTTCTTCAATTGTTTGAATCTTATATTTATGAAAATGTTACCGCCAAGATCAATGGTTGAGCTAGTCTCCTATACTTCGTACACAATTTTTGTCTTGTACAAAATCTTCTCTATAAATTTTAAGAGTAAATTTTAATCAAAATAATGGTTTGACAACATAAAATAAAAAGCTGCATAGTAGGTCAAAATAAAATAAAAAGGAACGGTTTTTTTAAAGCCACTAGTGTTTAATATGGCCATATGGGTGGAACATTGCAATTAAAAAAAAACATATAAAATGATGGTTTGACAACATAAAATAAAAAGCTGCATAGTAGGTCAAAATAAAATCAAAAGAAAAGTTTTTTTTTAAGCCACAATTGTTTAATATTGCCATATGGGTGGAACATTGCAATTAAAAAAAACATATAAAATGATTCAGGTCGGAGTCGAACCAACGACCCAAGGCGGTTCAACAGATTAACACAGTGGCGGACCCAGAAGAATTATTCAGGGGTATCCTAACTTTTTTTTTATCTAGGTCCGTCTCTGAGAATTTAAGGGTCCCTAAGGTCCATGTGCGGCTTAAAAATGGGCCCTTAAATTTTTTTTTTTACCAAAGGTCATCAATGAGAATACGAGAGCCCTTAGGGGCCCTATGCGACCAGTGTGTGTATATTTTGGAAACCCCCTCCGGTTGAGCAATCCCTGCAAATTCTATGTTTCGAATTGTTTTTTTTTTTAAATAGGACATGTAATATATATAATTTTAAGAATTTTGAGCCAAAAAAGCACTAAGTGAAAATTTTTAAAAAATTAAAAACCAAAAAAAATTAAAAAAGTATAAAATTTTAAAAAATTAAGCTTTCTATTGTTTTAAAAAATGTAGGTGCATAACATTTTCAACGAAGCTTTTGTACAAGTAAAATTATAAATAAACAAAATAAAAAGTAAAACAAATAATTAATGTTTAACAATAAATTAAATAAAGTAAACATAATATTATAATTTAAAGTCTGACTTTGCAGTATTTATGTTTTCATTCCCAATGTATTAATATAATATAACTTTATGTATCTTTCATTATTAATATAATATAACTATACTTCATCTTCTCCGTTCAACCAGCCGCTGCAAGTTTCTTCGAAAATGGTGAATGTGTAATTTATCAAAAACCAAAATCATCTTCTTCTTAGCCACTACGGGTGGTCTTAGGGGTGTCCTTGTAGTTGTTTATGGGTATCTTTGTATAAAAATAAAAAAATAAAAAATAAATTTACACTACCGGTTCAAAGTTGAGCACAGTCCCGTGACCGAGCTGTTGAATGCTAGGTCCGCCCCTGGATTAACACGCACCATAACAACAACCTGGAGTACGAAGAAATCGTTTAGGTGTTAAATTCATTTAAACATATACAGCGAAAACGCCTCTAGATCCCAAACATGTTCTATAAGAATACTAATTCATGTTACTTCCAACCTGAACACTAACCATATACTGATATCATTATTAAGCAAGGGGTTTCTTGATGAGTGTTAAAAGGTGGACAACAAAGCACATAACATATAAAAAAATATACCGATCACCAGCGATGGATGAAAATCGAGTAGCCTTTGGCCGAGAGAGAGAAAAGAGAGATTGTGCGTGACGTTCTTGAGTCTCCTATGGGATTTTGACGAGCTATTGATGCGCCGTTTTAGTTCTAGTTCGTTGCCTAAGTTCCGTCAAGTTCAGCGAGCATAGATTGAAAGTGCTGTTATGTTGGGAAAAGGTGTAATAGATTGATTTGACACTGCTTTTGTACCTGATGAACTCCAAAACGGGTGATGCATTCAAATGGATTGCTTCTTGAAAGTTAGTATCGGCTGATGATTTGCTGGAAAAAAAAAACGCGTGCAAATTGATTGCAAGTTTGACAGAAAATCATTCGTGCTTAAAACACATTGTAACCGCTAATTAGGGTTACTCCGGCTAATTATATATACCTAAAATCATTTATAAATAATAATGAACAGGTGGTGATGAATGTGTGATAAAACAAATTAGTGAAGAAACAAAATCTTGAATAATAATTTAAGTATATGAATGTTTTTAGGATAAATGTAACATGGTGATTGGTTAATAAAATAAAATAAAAGTTAGGAGTTAAAAAGGAGGGTTGAAATTTCATGGATGTTACAGTCTTCCCTAGTTTTGGGAACTTCGTCATGAAATTATTTTTAAAATAGGAGATCCTGCTAAGGACACGTTTTGGGATTTGGTTTATAGAATTGATTTTTATTCTTGAGATCGAGAATATCGAACTATACAAGACGTAAAAAAAAAATCCATCCCGCACTTTGAGGAGCGGGTCTTCTAAGGATAGAAAGTCACGAAACTCGTTTAAATTTAAAAAAGTATATTTTTGCTAAAAAATTGAGTTTAAAAAGTGAAATATTTTTTGGGCTTTTGATGGGTTTTTTGTTTAATGCGTAGATTTAGAAATGAAGGGCTAAAAATAAAAATCCTATTGTCTCTATCACTTGTTTACTCGCATTCGGTTTTGGCTTTTTAGATCGTATACCTTTGTCGATTTCTAAATTTTTAGGGAACGTTATAACAAATAAATGAAGGAGCATATATATATCTATAGGGTAAATTACTTTTTGAGTCCCTGTGTTTTGGAGGTTTTAACCACTTGAGTCCAAAATCAAAATGTTTAACGCCGCCCTGAGTCCCTATAGCCACTTTTCTTAACCATTTGAGTCCAAATTTCTAACTCTGTTTGAATTTTCTGTTAGTGTTTCACTAAAAGACTAAAATACCCCTGCATATTATTATTATTATTATTATTATTATTATTAATTTGAATTCTTCATGAATAGTAATTCAAACTAAATTTAATAATAAATCATTATAAATTCATCATAATTCCATCAATGTGATATTTCTAAAATTATGAATGTAATATGGTTTGTAAATATTTAGTTGTTCTATACACATTAAAAACAAACTCATATTTTCTTATGGTATGGGTTTTGATAATTATGATACAACTTCGTCTGCGATAATTGAACCGATATCTTTACCGATACCATGATGAACCGAACCAATATCATCCAAAAAACATCGGTACCGATGTTCGTTTTTATGGTTTCAATCGATGTAAAACACGTGTTGATTGTTATACCGAGTGCATGCTTCGCACGTATCATATCGTATCTCTAGGGTAGCAAATTGAACCTATAACGATCGAAATCCCGTCGTGATAGCGCGAAAAAACCCCATTAACTTATATATATATGATTTTACAAATGACATGAAAAATAATATAAATTTTATATGTAGTTTTATTAAAAAAATTATCGTTTTTTAAAGTGGCATGATCAAGAAGCTCGAATATTGTCGCATGTGGTGATCTTCCAAATTATATTTTTTGTAATTATATTAGTTTTATCAAGCTCTAAATGATAAATAGTGATTAAACATTCTAAGTACTTATTTTTTTAACTTGATTATGACTTGCGCTCATTAACTTTAAAAAAAGTAACTTCGAAGTTATGTTTATTATTTTCAACATTGTAGTATAATTAATTTTACTGAGAATAGAATTGTTCGGCTATCATACAAAACCCAACTGAAACCAACAATATATTTGATTTTTTAGTAACTTGCATTCTATTTTTATTTTATTTCAACATTGTTATATAAATTTTATTGAAAATGAATATGATGACGATCTCAATCGATCGACACCATTGGAACAACATTGGTGTCGGTACCTATGTTTGTTTTATCATTTTCGATCGATGTAAAACAAGCGTTGATTTCTTTATAAAGTGCATGTATCGTACCAGTATTGTAACGAACCGAACCCAATATCAATCGAATGCCAACGGTAACGTACTGTCGCAACACGGCGGGCATACACCCAAGTACATATTAATTTCAACTGATGATGAATAGTATCATTAATTTTAAATTTAAAATATATTAAAGTGTGTTTTCTTTCTTGATTTACAACGATTTACATGAAATATAAATATATTAGACCATTCGTAATGGTTTATGTCTCCTAAGGGGCATTTTTCGTCACATCAGCATCATAACGTCCCTTTAAAAATGTGTAATGGTTAACGCCCCTTAGTGCCCTTTCAATCATTACTTTTCGTTTTGTTTTCTATCCTTTGGAGAATATACTAGAAACGTTTCTCCCTCTTCAAGCCCCTATAACGCCTAGATGGACGGTGTTGTAGGCGTTATCAAGTCCCTTTACGCCCATATAATACCCATTACGCATAGTCTTAAGGTGTGTATTCTTCTTTGTTCAACATAACGATTTACATGAAATATATGTTGAGTCTTTCTAATCTCTCGCTAACCATGTTCTTATTACATTTTAATACTAAAACTCTTCAGTTTTTATTTAATTCATTTAAATGCCTATTAAAAAACTACAATTTATGATTTTCTATAAACTTTTATTAAATTTGAATATATCAATACGTCGTACTTTTTTATCTACGTTTCATTGAAAGTTTTGTTTAAAATCGAAGTGTCAAATATTATTGACCTTTTTTTTTGTTTTTTTATCATGAATAAGCAATACCGTGCAAACAACTTCCGTAACGATATAGAGTATCTTTTTTATATTGTAAGCTATAGCAAGTGTTGGTCCCAACAATATTGGTGTCACGACTATTCGAACCGAACAAGATACTCACTTTTATGGCTTTTCATTGATGTAAAACTCATGTCTGTATACTTTTGGGCATATAATACCTAATTTGGGGTTTTATCTTTCAGTTGCTATAAAGAGTGTCGGAACGTACCGATACCCTAATGAACTGAACTGATACCGGTCGAATTCCCAGCGCAACGCGTGGGGAGAATTCCACTAGTTATTATTAATTGTTAATAATACATAAAGTATCTCACACACACTCACACAACACAGACATTACTCTCTTCCTCATCTCTCTCCCTCTTCTCTCTCAACCACACCACCATCACCACCACCATCCTAACGTTACCGCCACAACCACCATAAAAATGTTATGGTAGGAACAATGCAGGTACTAGATGCCAAGAGCTACTTCAGTTATATAAACGTGGAGCAGCCTACCCATGTATTTCGTGTCTCTTTATTCATTATCATCACCACTCTTTATTATCTCCTTCATAACAACCCCCAAGAACTTAAACATTCGGTTCCAATGGCCCTACTTTCAGATCTCGTCAACCTACAATTTACGGATTTCATTTACCTACAAAATCTCAACAATACATTTTCCAACCCGAAGAGAAAAGAAGAAGAAACATTCATTCATCAACAACACACGACAATTTAGGGATTTCATTTACCTACAAAATCTCAACAATCCATTTCCCAAATTTTTCAACTCCATCTCTGCTCTTATGTCTGATCTCTCACTCTTCTTCTTCAATTTACTTCTATTTCCATCATTTTCCTCTGTTTTTCACCGATTAAAACTTCCTGTCAACGAATCTGCCGTTGATTTGCTCATTCCTTTGTTCAATTTCATCATCGAAGCAAAGGTTTAGTTGTAGTTGATCTGTGTGCTCGTTTGAAGTGGTTTCACGAGTTGATTTGTTGATTTATTCCCGATCTAATCCAAGTTTGATTGCTAATGGTATGTGTGATGTGTTAGATATTCATTTTGTTAAGCTAGATCTACGTTTTTTTTGGGAGTTTTGTTGATGTGAATGCTGGTGGTGGCGGCGGCGGCGTTAGGATGGTGGTGGTGATGGTGGCGGCGTTAGGATGGTGGTGGTGACGGTGGTGTGGTTGAGGGAGAAGGGGGAGAGAGATGAGGAAGAGAGTAACCGTGTGTGTTGTATGAGTGTGTGTGAGATAGTTTATGTATTACTAGTCTGTGAAATTTTCCCTTAATAATAATATGGAGGCGCATTTTAGTCTTTTAATGAAAAACTAACAGAAAATTCAAACAGAGTTAGAAATTTGGACTCAAATGGTTACGAAAAGTGGCTATAGGGACTTAGGGCGTTAAACATTTTGATTTTGGACTTAAGTGGTTAAAACCTTAAAGCACAGGGGCTCAAAAAGTAATTTACCCATATCTATATTTTGGGTATGCTCGTAAGACCATGCGTAGTCGTTGGGGTGAATAATGCCCCACCCTAGGGTGTTTTACGCCATGTGGCAGCCCAGTCAGCAATGAGGCATTATTGGGCGTTTTTACAAAATGGGTGTAGTGAGGATGTGGGGGTTGTGGGGCATTATGTTTTGTAATAAAATAAAACATTTAAAAATCTTATTGGCCACCAAATGGAAGCTCAAATGTGATTGGCCAAGAATCCCCCCATTTGGCGTGATTTATAACACGCCTCAACAACAAAAATGCCAAAAACGCCCATGCGTAGTGGCTAGGGGGCGAGATTGGGCGTTATTCGTCACAAAAACGCCCTTTTGGACAACCACTACGGGTGGTCTAAGGCTCAAGCTATCACATGAAAGTGAGTGCGAATTAGTGTGATTTTGGCATAAAAGGAGATTTTATTGTTTCTACTTGTTAGTACCTAAAAGTTTCCTTTTATATCTACAAATTGAAAACATTTATATAGGTGTTTTAACTTTTGAAAATCGTTTTGATGCGAGTTACTTTTAGACGGATTATAAATTTCAACAACAATAAAGTTTATTTTTGTATAAATTTTGAAAAAAATTTGGGTAGCAACACGAGAGTTTTGTGAACAATTAAGATAATGTAAATGAAAAGTGTAAAGAGGAAAACGAGACTTCCTTTTGGTTGAAGTCATAGAGAATCTAGGCGGTGTATGTTTGTCCACGTGTTGTCTCCATTATCATAATTAGCCCCCAATTTCTCTTGCACATCTTTCTTGTCCACTAGGTTCCTTCTTTTTTGTTCCTATAAAAGAAAAATTAAAAGAAAATGATAATATCCGAGTTTGAAGACTTATCACATAACTAGAATATCCGTTGGTTTTTGAAAATTGCATTACTACGATGTTATCTTCTTATAATTAATTGCCATTTTAGTCCCTGAGTTTTGTCCAAATTTGCCATTTTGATCCAAATAGTTTTATTTTCCCCCCTGGGTCCCTGACTTTTACATTTTGTTGCCATTTTGATCACTTTGCCTAACTCCATCCAAAAACCCAGTTACTCTTTTCAATTTAAACCTTTTCAGTTGCCATTTTGATCCAATTCCAAAAAATCAAAAAAATTCCAAAAAATTCAAAAAATTCTAAAAAATCTAAAAAATTCAAAAAAATCTAAAAAATTCTAAAAAATCATAAAAAATCATAAAAATTCTAAAAAAAATATAAAAAATTCTAAAAAAATCATAAAAATTCTAAAAAATTCTAAAAAATATAAAAAATCATAAAAATTCAAAAAAATCTAAAAAATTCAAAAAATTCTAAAAAATTCTAAAAAATCATAAAAATTCTAAAAAATTCAAAAAAATATAAAAAATTCTAAAAAATCATAAAAATTCTAAAAAATCATAAAAACGGTTCTGGTTCGAAACGGTACGGTTCGGGTTCGAAACGGTTCGCGTCGAAACGGTTCGGTTCGATACGGTACGGGTCGAAACGGTACGGTTCGATACGGTACGGGTTCGAAACGGTACGGTTCGAAACGGTTCGGCTCGAAACGGTTCGGGTTCGAAACGGTACGGTTCGGGTTCGAAACGGTTCGCGTCGAAACGGTTCGGTTCGATACGGTACGGGTCGAAACGGTACGGTTCGAAATGGTTCGCGTCGAAACGGTACGGTTCGATACGGTACGGGTTCGAAACGGTTCGCGTCGAAACGGTTCGGTTCGATACGGTACGGGTCGAAACGGTTCGTGCCGAAACATTTAATGATTTTTGGATTTTTTAGAATTTTTTTGATTTTTTAGAATTTTTATGATTTTTTAGAATTTTTTTGATTTTTATATTTTTTTGAATTTTTTAGAATTTTTATGATTTTTTAGAATTTTTTATATTTTTTTGAATTTTTTAGAATTTTTATGATTTTTTAGAATTTTTTAGAATTTTTTGAATTTTTTAGATTTTTTTGAATTTTTATGATTTTTTAGAATTTTTTATATTTTTTTGAATTTTTATGATTTTTTAGAATTTTTTATATTTTTTTGAATTTTTTAGAATTTTTATGATTTTTTAGGATTTTTTAGAATTTTTTTGGATTTTTGGAATTTTTTAGAATTTTTTGGAATTTTTTTTATTTTTTGGAATTGGATCAAAATGGCAACTGAAAAGGTTTAAATTGAAAAGAGTAACTGGGTTTTTGGATGGAGTTAGGCAAAGTGATCAAAATGGCAACAAAATGTAAAAGTCAGGGACCCAGGGGGAAAATTAAACTATTTGGATCAAAATGGCAAATTTGGACAAAACTCAGGGACTAAAATGGCAATTTACTCTATAATTTATTTGTTTCTTTTTTTTAGTTTTTTTCTCATAAAGTCAGGTTTCACTTAGAAATGCTTTAAAGGATATTAAAAAAATTAGAAGTCTGGAAATGAATCTCTAGCCATAGGTTTCACTTAGAAATGTTGATTTCCTCATATTACTTTCGAAAATTCTTTTTTCATTTTATTTATCCATGGTAAGCCGCCATGGCACGCCACGTTTTAGGTTTTTGGCTAGATCAAACGTGGTTTATCATGCTAAGCATCCCATGACTTTTCTTCTTTTGATGACGTATTCCAAGCTTGTATCAATGGCTTCTACACTTTGCAATGGGTCGTCCTCCATTCTTTGAAAGGCTCCAAATTTTAAATCTTTTTCTCTCAAACTTAGTGTGAGCTTACCGTCACTCGAATCAACCATAGCTCGTGATGTGGAAAGAAAGGGTCTCCCCAAAGTGAGTGGCACTTCCTTGTCTTCCATATTTAAGATGACAAAAGAAAAACAAAATCACATACCTTGATCAATACGTTTTCTACTATTCCTTCTAGGTATTTCCCTAATCGATATGCGAGTTGGGTAGTCATCTTTGTCAGGACTGGATCTCCAATTCTCAGTCTTGTGAAAATGGAAGCAGACATAAGGTTGATACTTGCCCCTAAATCCGCGCGTTCTTTACTTCTAATCCACCTACAGAGCAAGGAATAGTGAAGCTACCTGGATCAAGCTACTTGTAAGATACCAAAAACTGGGTGTCTCATAGTTAGATCGTCATTGCATAAGCAGTCCGAAATACTTGAACATATTTTTTTTATAATACAGAGAATACGCAGCAGAAAACATTAAACTCGAAATTCCCGAAACGGGAGAAACATCTAAATTAAATAAAAAATTTAATGTACAATAATTGAGTTCTTAAACAAACGTATTCAACTAGAAATGTCGTCTTCAAATGACAGGTAGCTTCATACAACATTCAAGAGGTCGTCGTTCATCCAGCTTAGCGAACCTGAAATCAATCTAACGTGCATGCAAAAGTCAGCTAGGCTAAGTGACTTTATGTAAATAAATAAAAACTTGTAAAATATCTTCATCACTATAATAAAAATTGTATTTAATTTTTACTCAAAATTTAAAATTCGTCTTTTAGTGAGTAAATAATATAACGCACATCTCATCACCGTAAAACCCAAACACAAAGTAGGGGATAAATGAATTTTTCTTCTCCTCTTGCCCCAAGGGCAGATAAACTGCTAGGGGACTTCCTCTTGCCTCAATGACAGATAAACGGTTAGAGCATTCTCATCCAATCCATCAAATTATACATACATTCCACTAAAAAACAACTCCTATATCAATATATTTCCACTAAAAACAAATACTTTTTCTCTCTCATTTTCAATTAAATAATATTATCATCACATTTTTCTCTTTCCTTCACTCACAACCACTTTCAATATATATTAAAAAAATTATACTGGGTGAACAGTATCCCCAAATATACAGATGAACAGTAACATTTTCTCTCTCCTCCACTCACAACCACTTTTTTTACCCTTTACAATATAAAAACTCACCCTCACAAGTTTTGATGGATTGGATGAGAATGCTCTTAGAGGACTTCCTCTTGCCCCAAGGAGAAACAATCTTTCCATTTTCATGTTTCTAATCAAACTCCACCAACAAACTCGTTTTCTCCATCTTAATTTATCATTCTAACCATTTGCGATCTAAAGTCAAACTCCACCAACAATCTTTCCATTTTCACGTTTCTAATGATTTTATGGTGAACTCGTTATCAGAACATTCGTCACTGTGTTAGTGTGTTATTTAAAAAGCTATGTTAGTTCATAGGCTAGAGGCCCATCTTGACCCGTTTGCTTTTTCTCTCCTGTCCATCTTGAGCCACTTACTCTCGCTTTTGTAAAAATCGCGACTAGGCGGCGACTAGTCGACGATTAATCGCTAGTCGGCCAGTAACTGAGTAATTTTTCGTTAGTTAATCCATTAATCGCTAGCCGGGCCTAGTCGGACATAGTCAGCCAGCCAAAAATCGGCGATCCCGGCCAGATTCCAGCAAAAAACCTATATATTCCGGCCAAAGCCTCTAAATTACGGCCAATTTCCAACCAAACCATGTGAATTTCAACAATTAATCTTGTATACTTAAAAAATGAGTTGAGTGAGAGTTAAAAACTTGCTACTTAAAATATTTTACCTATAAAAACATGTATATGTATACATAAAACTGAAAATTACATATAAAACACCTGATCCAATTAATCCCGAGTAGTCGCTAGTCCCCACCTCACCGACAGACTAGCGACTAGCGAGTTCTCCAACCTTGCTTACTCTTTTTCCAACTTCTAAATTTGTCCACCTCAACCCCTCAAAAATTAAACAACCCATAATTAAGTTCATATTTTTACCCCAAAACAACCCAAACTTAACTAGATGGGTCAAGATTGCCATGTTTATCCCCGGCCAAAGCTTCGTCCTCGGCTATGGAATAACCCATGATCTCTTCCACTAACATTACCTGGTTTATCGTCTTCTTTTGCTTGGACGACTAATTATTCCACAAACGGTTGCATGCTATGATTCACATGAACTTCATGGGCTTGTAGTGAACCCATAAGTTGATCGTATATCATGATCGAATGCTCATGTGACTCTTCAATAGAAGCCGCAACATGATCCCGACAAGGCGGTAAACTTGTGTGGACCTTTTCCACATCCTACTGATCCATTATCTCTTCACCATTGGCTCACAATATTCATCACCTTCAAAAGAAATTCTACAACTGGCTCGTTTTCTTTCTTCCGGCCAATCTTGAAATGCTGTTTAAGCTTTGTAATATCACAGTTTTAATCTTAGAATCACCTTAAATCTCATTCTAGGGGAGAGTTTAGCTGCTAGCTTAGACATCGATGATGCTGCTATACGAGAGAACACCTCATCGTGGATATATCCGGTTACCAGAAGCTCCCAAAGATCCGACAATATCAAATTCGTTTTCATTAGAATCTGCCAAAATCGTATCCATCCCCTTTGAACATCAGAATCTGAATGGAAGGATCCATCGTCTCCTTGTGTTTATTGGCCATATCGACGAAGCGTGAGAAGAATCAACCTGGATCGCTCTCATATCACATTGTTGGAACAGAATGTGATTAATGATGACTGTCGTAAGGGTCAATCAAAAACCTAATTAAACTACGTAGATAGCGTAAGTAGGGTATCGTATCCACGGGGAATTTGTGGTTAGTGTTTAACTAGAGAATTATTATATATCAAAGAAAAGCAACTCCCACCCAGAATCCCGATTGCAAGTTTAACACAAAAACCCGTTTACATATTCATAACACCACATAGACATGGCCTTGGAATTAACGACTTTGATTAATTATTAGGGATAGTTTTTAAGATTCACCATACAACCTAATAACACATTTAATTATAACAATTACCCACCAATTTACCAACCCGCTAACAACGCAAGTATGTTGCCAATACGCTTGATAAACGACAAACAATTCAAATATAATAAACGTTTCACAAAATCAACACAAGTGGTCAAGATTTACCTGTTAATAAGAATCAGAAAAACAAAGTTTAATGTGAAAATCTAGAAATCAATCATCCGGGAGGGGAAAGTTACATAAGATAAAGGTAAAGTCCTCCAAGTTTCAGATTCTAGGTTCACACCAAACTCCGTTTAATAATTAATTGGACACCACATAGACATGGTGCTGAAAAGTCGGTTAATGTAAGTGGTAATCAAAAACAGGTCTTTGTCATCAGATCTTTTACAGTTCAATTACCCTATTTACTAATGTGAGTCAACCTACTCTATGTCACCCAACAAGCTACAAGGTCTTGTCATCAACCGAGCAAGTTGTAAAGCAAGAACTCAAACACATGTAAATAGTATAAATAAACCAACTTATCAAATTATTTATACGACAAAACAAATCCAAAAATGAATAAACTGAGAAAAGTATTAAACCCTACGAACCGTACGGTTAAAGAAAGCCACCCAGTCGCTCATCCCTTGAACCGTGTACAACCTCCAAAAAGGCGGCTGCCTTCCGTGTGCGTCCCACTTCCCCCAAAACTGTCGTTGGCCAAAAACTTGCGAATTCCTCTAAAAGTTGTGTCCCCAAAAAAACAATTCTGCCGTCCAATATATATTATGTGATGTCCTCACTTTTCTAATGTTCCACCAACTTCTTCTTGAATTACATTACTAGTAATTAGACCCGCGCGCGTTGCGGCGCGGGTACATTGCAAATATCGAACGATTTTGTCCAAGCATTGTGTGATGCGTACAATATGAATACGCGCGTTTTGACATATTCGAGATAGTACAATCACCATTATATATAGAGAGAGAATGGGATAGATTCATAAGTGTACAACCCCTTTTTCAAGAAGTAAACATAGTTAACAAAAAAGTTGCCTAATAAACTAATACAATAGCGAATAGACAACTAAACAGAACAACAAAGCAAATACAAAACACATTTCGGACTAACCTAAGTGGATGATAGCAGCTAAAAACCTGAAACGTCAATGCAAAAACCATTAGTATAGAGCATTCAGTAGATGTTTATACCCAGAATCATAAGACAAGTATAAAATGACGAAATGAAAGACAGAGATTCAACTGTTGTATTGGTGATCAGATTATGAGTTTTACCTAACCAATGGCTTTGACATGGTAGGACCCGAAGTTGTATCCCATGTTAGATTTCAGTTAAAAGTTATGTTATACATTGGATGATCGATGCGGTAATAGCAAGTTATGTTATACATTGGATGATCGATGCGGTAATAGCAACCGTGTTAAGCAGGTCAAAACACCATAACCAAGTTATTAAATTAATACTACAATGACAAAAAGTTTTTTAATCAGTTTACACCATCAAGCAATATATGTATCTCACCATGTTCTTGATACACATGTAACATATCACTCGAGAGCACGGGAGGGGCGGACTTACTTGAGAGCCTGGGTGGGCGGGCGGGCGCACCCCTTAAAAAGATATTTTTAGTGTATTTTTAGATTAAAATCCCGATCGCACCCCTTGAAATTTTGATTGAACCCCTCATTTGCAACCCCAGAAAATAATTCATGGGTCCGCCACTGCTCAAGAGTAAATATGATCAGTAATAATATTATGTCTCTTGCTGACACTATTTCATGCCCGTTTATTTAGTTTGTCGAAGAGGATCCTAAACAGGTATATCGTTGGTGTTCCGGGAGACCAGATTCTTACCTGGTTGGATAGATATATTGGTGATAGTCCATTATGCAATAGATTCTCATTTCTGTTTTCCCTTGCAACTGATAAAGGATACGTGGTTGGAAGCTGTTTTGATCCTATTAATTCTTTATGGCGTTGCCGCTGGATGAGACAACCAGAAAAGTCGGTTCTAACCAACTCAGCCAACTAATTGACCTAATAAGCATCTATCAAGGGGATAAGATAATTATAAATGGCCTGATGCCATAAGTGTTAAATTTGGAAAAGGTTTTGCTGGCAAATCATAATTCGGGTCAAAATGGTTTGCAGATCAATATTATATAGGTTTCATTTGAAAACGTATTACTTCATAGCCTATAGATACCAAAAGGTTATTTGCAAATCTAAAAAAATTCTACCAACCTCTGATTTCCAATAATAGCATTAGAAACTGACCAGAGCTAACGAACGGCCACGATGGATTTTCGGGCCAAAAACCGAGTAGCTGACGGACCTGCCTCTCTCCTTTTTATTCTGCCTCTCACAAAACGCCCTGTTCCTCCAAGGAACCGTCTGTGGCCACGAACTTCCCCCTCTCCCTTCTCTTCCACATCTACTACCTATCTCATCAAGCTCATCCCTCTCTTTTCAACGTCAGAGTTTTTAGGGTCAACGGACCCAGACCCCACTACATGTCCTCTACTAAAAAGTTTATTTGGGACAAATGAGCACTGAATCAACACATAAACCACCTTTAGTATGTGTACAATCAATCTGCATCATTGAGAACTTAACCTTCATTGGTACCTTTGAATCCTCAACCACAAAATTACCTACATGATAAAGATTCCACATCCCAGGTGAGGTCAAGTTGCATTCAGATACTGCTTCTTGACCATTAGAAGTTGTCAGCTGAAACCTCACCGGCTTTCGGTCCCACCCATGAATCCGATCACAGCTGCACACCCGCCGCCCAAAGCGTTTCCCGGTCCGCCCAAGTTGTAGGCGGAACGACAGGCTGTATGTTCCCACCGCGAACGGAAACTCCACCTCTCCGTAAACTTCAAACCACCAAATTTGTTGCAAATAGGCCACTGAATGAAATCTACATCCACAAAAAAAAAAAAGAACAAACAAACAAACAATTCATTGTTTCATTCGAACACTAAAATGTTAATCCAATATCAAGAAACTATCATGGTGTTTTACCTTGATTCTTCGGTGGGAATCCGACTCCAGTATCTACGGTCATCGATGCCAGTTATCGTTAAACCGTTAAAAGATATCAACACACATGGTTTTCCTGTGCCCTTATGCAACCAAACTTTCTGTAAAAATGAAATTGTTATCAGTAAACTATAGACATAGCCAAGATTTCATCCTTTTATTGTCTTACATATATTCTTTTAATTATCAAAGTCAATAGTTATAATTTGTTAATTAGGGTTGTTAAACAGGCCGTATTCACAGGTTGTGGATCAAATCTGACACAAACCCGAAAATCGTGTCACCCACTTGAATCGAACATGACAAGTGTATCCAGGAATTAAAATGAACACCTACATTTAAACCAGAAAAAAGAAGTATTTTTTATTTTTATTTTTGTGAAATTTAGTGCTTCAACATACTATGTTTAAATCTTTATTTTAGAAATTATGTTTAAAATTTGTCATTTTATGTTTAGACTTTTTAAACTTTAGCTTCGAAAACACACAAATAGTTAAAGTTATTACATAAACACATTTGAAAAATAAACGAAAATGTTAAATGAAAAGCAAAATGACCAAAGTGCCCCTGAACTAAAAGACAAAATAGGAGGTTGCAACAGTCAAAAAATAGGGTTTTTAAATTTTGGACTAAAATGGCAACAAAATGCAAACCACAGGGACCCAGATGTAAAAAGTTTGAGATTTGGACTAAAATGGCAAAAGTGCCCAAACCACAAGGACCAAAATGGCAGTTTACTCTATTTTTTATTTCATAAAACATTTTAACAGAAAAGAACTACAAAATTTCAACAGCAAACATAAAACATACACATCAGCATAAAGCCCTAATTCATAAAATCACACCACAAAATAAACAAAATATACTCACAGATTCATTAATTGGACCAAATATCTCATCAACTTTACCAATCTGAGTCTTATTCTGAAGATAAATTGGAGCATTAGAGTATGGTATCTTCTCATTAGTGAGCTTCGTAACCGCATCTCCCTCACACGCATGAACAAAAGATGAAACCTCTGCATAATTAGCAATCAAGTTGTGTTTGAATGTGTAAATTAGGGTTTTGGTATGCATGAACAAATGATGAATACGAACCTACAACTCGCTCCGGTGGACCTTCATTGAACCGGTCGCCGCCGAAGCGGCCACCTCTGCCGCGTCCGCCACGCTCTGCCGTCCCTGCCGACTCTGAAACCGCCGCCTCCGCGACCTCTGCTACCAAATCCGCCGGCTGTATTGCGGTGGTGAAAACACATCGCTATGTACGTAGGAGGGACAATGGTAAGGGTGAAAGTATAAAGATTGAATCAAAGAATAGGGGAGTATTGTCGGTGGCAAAGGCCACCGACTTTGTCCTTTAAGATATATGATAATGGGCCAATATGGTGCTTCTCATTCTAAGCATAGTCCACCAAATTAATTACCAAAATTCTCAAATCATCACGTAAACCTGTTTTTCCAATGGTGGGTCCAAAGCCCATTTAAGATCGTGGGGTATGGTGGGGCGGGAGTTTGGGGCATGGGTTGACACGTGGATTGGGTGGGCTTCGCTGGGGTGACCCACGCGGGGGTTTGGGGCGTGGCCAGCCTAACTGCTATTTAAATTATTTTTAAAACAAAAAATTTAAATTTTTTAATAATGTTTTTTAAATAAAGAAAAATACATAAAAAAAATTCTCAGTGCTTGTAATATTTTTTCTTTATCTCTTCTCTCGTCTCCAACATTAGTTCCAACTCTTCACCTAATAGGTGATCGATGGGCTGGGCTAGAAATTTCATATCATCTCGTCTTTGTTTCAGGGCATCCCGAGCTTCTTTGTTCTTCCGAATTTCGGCCCTTCGTTGTTGGAATACGTAGAATGTATCTAACTTGCTTGCAATGTCATCCAACTGATCGATGTATACTCCCCTACGCGAACCCGAACTCCCAACTGAAGGCGATGCCGTACCCGATCTTGATTTTTTAGAGTGCCTTTTTGCGGCATCTCTTCCGTATTCAGGCCGGTTTGGCGAATCATCCAGAAATTCCTCCAACTCTTGATCTCGTGCATCCGATTGGGCTTGGGACGAGGGTGTCCTTGACCTTTTGGAAGACGTGTTAGTTTCGCTACCAGTGGGGATATTCGCCCACTTGGGATGGAACTTACAAATGTCCCAACAATTCGTGAAACGAAAGTCGCTCCCCACATTCGTTTTGTATGTAACCAATGCATTTGTCACAAAGTCGGCTTCGGTTTCACCACTTTTTGGGTTTTGCTTTGCTTTATGTAAAAGCCACTAAATTTGGTGAGTTGCCCGCTTACCTCGGTCCACTTCGAGGATAAGCTATGGTTTTCACGATAAACCTCGCTTTCCATTTCTTCATGGAATGCTTTACTAATCGCTTCCCACAAATGGATTCTATGTTGAGAATTTCCTATTTTAATCAAAACAAAATTTAATATATTACAAAGTTATATAAAAAAACATAAATATTAAAATAAGGGCTACAAAATATTTAAAAATACCTAAAGTTGGATGTTGAGATTGTTGAAGTCAAGCCCTCGCCAATGCAAGTTCTTCATTAACGACCCATCTTTGTTGTTTTCGTTTGGCGCTTTCAAGTGCTTTCTCGGCCTCGGTTTTTTTCTTGTGACTTCTCTTCTTGATGGGTTTGGATGCGGAAGGACCATCGATGGGGGGTTGAGTTTCGGGGACGGTTTCGGTTTGGGAAAGGTTGATGGAGGTTGGTGAAAGGTTGATGGGCATTTGTGAAAACGGGCTAGGTATAGAATCGTCGGTATGAGGGAAGTTAGTATACACACGATTCGAGAGATACGATGCGTAACCCGCCACATCGGGCATAGTGGAGTGTATTAAAAATGGAGGAGGAATTGGACGATTGGGTGGTGGGCTAGGATTTTCTTGGAATGCCCACGGGTTGTTCGGGTCAAAGCCACGATTATGAGGATTTATTTTTCGTATTGTAGAATGAGAATAGAGATGATTATAGAAGAGGTGGAGTGTATTGTGGTTGGATGTGGTAAAAAAAGAATAGAAGTGTGAGTTTTATAGTGAAAAAATAAATTTTGTTACACATAGCCGTTGGCCAACGGCTAGTTGGTTTGGCCGTTGAGAGCCCGCCATGTCATATTGATAGACCAGCCTCACGTCCGGCCTTAAACTCCCGCCCCTTGGGCCACGCCCAAACCCAAGCCCACCCGGGATGGCGGCTTGGGCGTTTTCAACCAACCCCCGCCCCATACCCCATAGTCTAACTTCTTTAAAATTGGTTTCCTGTATGCAATTTCACATCACAACATTTAGTGTTTAACATTTAAATTAAAATCAATTCAAGTTTCAACCCAAAATTCTAATTTGAGATTTCATTAAAACTTTTAATGTTATCTTATCATTTTAGTATGTTTTATCTTGAAAGCACAAAACCCAAAATCTAATGACAGTAGTATCTTTTGTAATAATATCGATGCATTTTTATTATAATTTACATAAATAATAGTGTACTTAAAATGCACCGATCAAATCCTTACACTTATCTTTTTTTGTCCCGAAAAAACTATTTGCAAAGGAATCACAATCAGAAACAATGGCTTTCAATATATGCAGTTATCTTATAAACAAATCAAAACAAACGTTAACCAAGATTGCAGGTATATGATCCATCTAAGCCCAACCGCCGATCTCCAAGCCCTTATTCACGATCCGTTAAGTCCAGGTGATTATAATCATCTATGGATCTCACACTCAAAAGACTACAACTCCACTTATTCCTATTTCAAGCTTATAAGGTTAAAAGATTATAATCTACCGTCTTATATAAAAAACCTTTATGTTCTTCCGATTAAATTTTTGATGGATAGATGGATGATATTGCGAGCTTTACATGTTTTTGTATACGATCAGTTTAGCGGACATACCTCACACGAGTCACCATCCCCATGGTTAATGCCATAAACTTCACATATTTTTTATAACTCTACCTATAGGGTATGTACCGCATGAGTCGCTATCCCCGCGGCAATACCATAAGCTTCGGTTTTTTTTTCTTTTTTTCCAACATGTGCTCAAATGAATGGATGAGATATTTTTTCGGGCGCCACACTGTTTCGGATTTGTTTTCACAAAAAGAAACAGGTGTGCCAATTTAATCGAAAAACTTATAAGTTTTTTACTTATAAGTTACCTCTTATACTCTGCACAGTTTCAGTTTTGTCACAGCTTCTAAGGTGAGAACCCACAAGACTCCTAATTTAAGGTATATTATATCATTCCTAAGAAACCTTTCAGCTGGCTGGGCCTACCCACATATCCTAAATTAGACGCGTGACCGACTGTTTATTATCTCATATATATAGTAATTAAATGCCAATGATCCAATTATATCTATCATGTTCCATTTTTGCAAAAACATTTACGAGACATTTTCAAATTTTTTCAATTTTTTATTTATTTTCAATTTTTTTGAATTTTCTTTTTTTTTTTTTTTGGTTTTTATAAGGCCTAACTAAAACGCTAGTTCCCCCTCCCCACACTTAAAATCTACATTGTCCTCGATGTGGAAGGAAACTACGACCAAAGATAAAATATACGTACAAAAGATTGGAACAGACTTCCCTGCTTAAAGAAGCAGGATCCTCGTTAATATTCTAATGCGACCGTATAGCATTTCTTTCGAGGCCGGGTTTAGCAAAAACTTGGGTTGCTCTCTATAAAGGATGTTCAGATCATCCCCGTTCAAATGGAGATTAAGTATGGACAGTTCTGACTGAATTTTGATCGACATCTGATAAGCTCCATCCATGTTTCGAAGAATTCACCTGTACAAACTCAAACAAGGATACCCAAGCGTAATACCGAAATAAACAAAAATAAATACTACAAAGTAAGAGAAAAATATTTTTAGGTTTTTGTTTTGTTTTGTTTTTTTTTTTTTGAAAACTAGAAAAACACTAAACGCACTAATTCCCCAGCAACGGCGGCATTGTGATGACTGTCGTAATGGTCAATTAAAAACCTAATTAAACTACAGAGATAATGTCACACCCCAACCAATGGTGGAAACATCGGGGCGCGACACTGAGCGAAACAGATTGTCCAAGAGAAATCCATAACAACTAATTTACCAGATAACTAATATTATGTCCCATACCATAACTCATCAAATAAAGCAGTTATTACAGACATAGGTATCTCATAGACAAATAAATTGTTCCGACAACTCAGATTTTATTAGATTTGCTTCTAGACTCCATCCTAGCTTGATTTCTGACAAGTAGCAAGCAAGCATCCTATCCACCTGTCACATACGTTAAAATAGAGGTCAATACACATAGCGTAAATGTGAGCATACAAGTTTAATAGTATAATAGTAGTGAAAACGAGTTTACGCATAACCAACATATAACATGTATAATGTGAAGCTAGTAGGTTATCGACAATGAAATATGCACAGACGTGACTACGAGTTGTAGAGTGCGCAACACATATCACCACTGTGACACGTGAAGAAATACCCTTAGCAACCCCCTTCCACGACAGGTGCTGAGTCCAAACTATAGTACTATCGTTGCTAAGGTGTCAGGAAACAATCACTATGTAAACATAACATACAAGCATTCATCGAGTAATACGTATAACATGCATTAGAGGTCAGTGTAAAAAAAGTGTTTGCGTTGTGTGATCGATGTGATTTAGCATAAGTAACGTATGTAACACCCAAAAGTGCTTAAAGCAAAAAGAGATCGAGTATACTCACAGATCGTGTTTAGTAAATAAACACTCTCTTGGATTGAAGGGAGCGCTGGAGAGTTAGCCTGATTACAGAACGATAGCATAAACGGTGAGCGGCACGTAAAATGATGCAAGTGAGCTGAAGTGACGAAGGGTCATCCGGTCGGATGACAATCCGTATGGATGGTCATCCGGTCGGATTGTCCTTTGTTTTGGGAGGGATGCGTTTGTGTATGATGGCTTTGAAGTTTTCGTTGTAGCATTTTGAAAACAGAGAGGTATCTCTACCTTTTAGGTCGTCCGGTCGAACGGTCGTTCGATCGGATGGCGATCCGTCCAGTGAGACATTTCTCCGGGAACAAGTTCACAGCAGGATTGTCATTCGATCGGATGGTCTTCCGATCGGACGACAATCTGTCAGAAGCTGATGATCTTTGAAAATTATAGAAATGTTTAAGTATTGAAACCATAAGCCAATCCGATCGGATTGTCGTTCGATCGGATGGTAATCTGATCGAACGAAAGTCTGTTTGGTGGCTTGATCGTTTTGAAATTTGATAAGTTTGAAAGTTTGCGGTTTGATCGAGACGATATGACAACGTGTTAAACCACGGAAACTCCTCCAAACCCAAGTTATCCGATCGAATGGGAATCACCCCAGTCTAAGCAGTAATTGTTCTTGACGGTTGTTTATGTTCAACCCGGAATCGGTTGTCTCTTAGGTAGGAATCAGATCTCAGACTTGACACTTTACTAGAAACGAGTGAATGAGTTCCGATTCTATTGGTTTTGAGTGCCTTAAGTGTAAAAGAGTTGAAAGAAAGTTATGAAAACATCTCTCAATCCTTTTAAATCCTTGAAAACATTTAGATCTATGCGAAAACAGTGTTGAATCATGTTGAAATCCTTTAGATCTGAGTTGTTCTTGGTGGAATGAAGTCAAAACTTGAAGTTCATAAGAACCCCATGATGACATCATCCTAGAACACCTCAAATCGGGTGGTTTCATGGTTAAAAGTGAAGATTTGATGGTGAAAAAGATGAAGAAGTGTGTGTAGATCATAGAAGTACAAGATTGGAGTTGGAAACTTACAAGAATCGCGAGAAATCGAAGGAGAAAGGTCTGAGAAGTTGAAAAGTCGCACCAGAGCTGTCACATCACTGTTTGTGAAGTGACAGGTTCTATTTATAGGATTCCAAAAAGGGAAAGTGGCGCAGTGTAACGGATCGGATGGTCATCCGTACGGATGACCATTCGATCGAATGGTCATTCGATCGAAGGGTTGTCGCGAGTTGGTTTTTGTGTTTTCGTTTTGTGCATTGAGCATTGCGATGCGAGTAAGCGATGCGATAGTATTTCATACTAATTACCCAAATAACCTAACTAATAGTCATAAACCTAAACATACCCATACTGCGTTTTGTATTGCGATGAGATTGCGTTGTGATAGACTTGCGATTGCGTTTGCGATTAACATCCCAAAACAACTATAAACATGCACAAGTAACACATAATAGCACACATACGTAAAGCAATATCCAGAACACATAATTCGTATTGCGATGCAATAGCGATGCGATCAACGATAAGTTGATTAGCGATAAACTGCGATTATTAGCATTTACCCCACATAATACAACTAAAGTAAACAAAATTAAAGTATCGATTACGAGTCAAAGAGTACAATCAATAATTAAGCAAGGAGTGACAGATCGCAATTAGCCATTTTTTCCTCCTTTGACTTTAACTTTGACTTGTACTTTGATTTCCAAAATGCGGGGTGTTACAGCCTCCCCTAGTTTAGGGAATTTCATCCCGAAATTAAGGCGCAGGCGTAACAAACAGCTGTGGATACTTAGCCCTCATGTCACTTTCTAGTTCCCAGGTGAACTCGGCGCCACGTTTGCCTTCCCAGCGAACCTTCACAATGGGAATGCGTGAGCGTCGAAGTACCCTGGTCTCTCGGCCCATGATCTCGACATGCTTTTCTACGAAGTGTAATGTTTCGTCCACTTGTAGGTCCTCAAGGGGTAGTTGTAAGTTCTGCTCGGCTAGACACTTTCTAAGGTTCGAGATGTGGAAAGTCGGGTGGACATTACTAAGTTCCTCCGGTAGTTCGAGTCTGTAGGCCACTTTGCCAATCCTTTCCAGGATCTTAAAGGGTCCAACGTATCGAGGCGTGAGCTTTCCTTTCTTGCCAAATCTGACCACACCCTTCCAAGGTGAAACCTTTAGGAGTACGTGATCGCCAACGTCAAATTCAAGGGGCTTGCGGCGTCTATCGGCGTAACTTTTTTGACGACTCCGAGCTTTCTGCAAATTGTCTCGGATTTGGAGGATTTTGTCAGTCGTTTCTTGTAACAGCTCAGGACCAGTAATTTGCGTGTCTCCGATCTCGTGCCATACAATAGGCGATCGACATTTTCTTCCGTCTAATGCATCAAACGGTGCCATTTGAATGCTAGAGTGATAACTGTTATTGTACAAGAACTTGACTAAAGGTAAGTGTGTGTCCCAATTACCACCGAAATCTATGACACATGAGCAAAGCATGTCTTCAAGGGTACGAATTGTTCTTTCAGTCTGACCGTCAGTTTGGGGATGGAAAGCGGTACTTAGATTAAGAGTAGTACCGAGAGCAGATTGAAATGTTTCCCAAAGGCACGAGGTAAACCGACCATCGCGGTCAGAGATGATGTCACGAGGCGTCCCGTGTCGATATATAATCTCATCGGGTGTAGATCTGTGCTAATCGTTCTACCTTAAAGCCTTCTCGTATCGGCAGAAAATGAGCAGATTTAGTGAGATGATCAACGATAACCCAGATGCTATCGTGACCTGATGGCGTGCGCGGGAGTTTCGTTGTAAAATCCATAGCTATACTCTCCCACTTCCACACGGGAATCTCAGGTTGTACGAGTAAGCCAGAGGGGCGTTGATGCTCGGCCTTGACTTTCAAACAAGTCAGGCACTTCGAAACGTAGACAGCGATATCCTTCTTCATACCCGGCCACCAGTACTTGTAGCGAAGGTCCTGGTACATCTTATCTGCACCGGGATGAATAGAATATCGAGACTTGTGGGCTTCGTCTAGCAGAATTTGTCGTAGGTTAGTGCGCTTGGGAATCCAAATTCGGTCTAGATAATGAAATATACCATTCGATTTATTCACCAGTTGTTCGCCGTTGTTGATGATCCTGTCCTTCTTCAAAGTGCGTTCAGTAAAACAAGCATGTTGAGCATCACGTATAAGAGCTTCGAGATCATGTCGGGCTTGAGTATTACGAAGGCTATGCAAATAGCTTCGTCGGCTTAGGGCATCGGCTAGGACATTTGCCTTGCCAGGGTGGTAACGAATCTCACAGTCGTAATCGTTGAGAAGTTCTACCCACCGGCGTTGGCGCATATTTAGCTCTTTCAGGCTAAAGATGTGTTGTAGGCTCTTATGGTCGGTGAAGACAGTACACTTGGTACCGTAAAGGCAGTGTCGCCAAATCTTTAACGCAAAAACAACTGCACCAAGTTCGAGGTCGTGGGTCATATAGTTCTTCTCGTGGATCTTGAGCTGTCGAGACACGTATGCGATAACCTTGTCTCGTTGCATGAGTACACAACCAAGACCAAGGTTGGATGCATCACAATAGACTATAAAATCGTCGTTTCCATCGGGTAAAGCGAGAACGGGTGCATTGCAGAGCATATGCTTTAGAGTTTGAAAGGCAGTCTCTTGTTCAGTTCCCCAAAAAAAGGCTTGTCTTTATGCGTGAGAGAGTTAAGCAACACAGCGATTTTAGAGAATCCTTCGATAAATCGGTGATAATAGCCCGCTAGTCCGAGAAAAGATCAGACTTCAGACGAGTTCTTTGGTTTAACCCAACTCTTAACTGCTTCAATCTTCGAATGATCGACATGGATACCTTGACTATTGACAATGTGACCGAGGAATTGAACCTCTTCTAGCCAGAATTCACACTTGGAGAACTTGGCATAATGTCGATTCCCTTGGAGTAGTTCAAGAACCAAACTGAGATGTCGCGCGTGTTCGGCTCTTGACTTTGAATAGATCAGGACATCATCAATAAACACGATGACGAAGCGATCGAGAAAGGGTTTACACACGTGATTCATTAGATCCATAAAGACTGTGGGGGCGTTAGTTAAACCAAAGGGCATAACAACAAACTCGTAGTGGCTGTATCGGGTTCGAAAAGCGGTTTTGGGTATATCTTCCTCTTGAATTCGTAACTGGTGGTAGCCTGAGCGTAAATCAATCTTTGAGAAACACGTAGCACCTTGTAGTTGATCAAACAAATCATCGATGCGAGGCAGGGGATAGCGATTCTTGATGGTAAGCTTATTCAATTCCCTGTAATCGATGCACATCTGGAACGATCCGTCATTCTTCTTGACAAAAGAACTGGTGCGCCCCAAGCAGAGGTGCTAGGGCGAATAAAGCCTTTATCAAGCAATTCCTGGAGCTGACTTGAGAGTTCACGCATTTCAGAGGGAGCGAGACGATAAGGCGCTCTAGCGACAGGATTTGCTCTAGGAATGAGGTCGATTCGAAAGTCGATATCACAACTCGGAGGCAAACCAGGTAAGTCATCAGGAAAGACGTTAGGAAAATCACGAACCACGGGCACCTTGTCTATTTCCTTAACTTCCTTTTTCTCCGCTACTACAATGTGCGCCAAGTAAGCTTGGTATTCCTTGCGGAGATACTTACTAGCTTGGACACATGACATGAGTTTGAGATTCTTCGAGGGAGTTTCTCCATACACATAGAGTTGATCACCATTAGCAAGAGAGAAACGAATCATTTTATCGAAGCAAACAACTTCAGCACGATTTTCACGAAGAAAATCCATGCCTACTATGACGTCAAAACTACCAAGTTGCATCGGAATGAGATCGATAGGGAAGACGTGATTGTTGAGTTCAAGCGTACAATCATGAAGAACATAACGAACAGTAACTGTTCTTCCAGTGGCAACTTCAATGTCGAACATCGTAGGGAGATGGGCGCGCTTACGATTAAGGAGCTTTTCGAATTCAAACGATACAAAACAGTTATCGGCTCCAGTATCAAATAAACACGAAGCATATATACCATTGACGAGGAACCTACCATTAACCACAATGTTGTCTGCTTGAGCCTGGCGGGTGTTGATGTTGAAAGCACATCCGCGGGCTGCTGGTTGCTGCTACTGCTGAGGCTGCTGCTGTTGATGTTGTTGCTGCTGCTACTGTGGCTCTTGCTTCACCACTCTGTTGGGGCACATGTTTGCAAAGTGGTTGGGATCACCACACGTATAGCAGGCTCTTGCATTAGCAGCGGGGGCAGGAGCTGCTTGTTGACCCTTGGGAGCAAGAAGAGGAGCTGGCAGTGCAGGAGCTTGAACTTGACCTTGAGCTTGAGCTTGTCGGGGACCAGTACGGCAGTTGGCAGTGAAGTGGCCGTGCCAGTTGCAGTGAACACAAAATCGGCACGCGATTCCAGCAAGATGGTGATAAGTATAGGTAGGGCACAGTGGGTGAGGACCAGTATATGCAAGCTTGGCCGTCGGTGCATTTGTCATTGGTGTTGCTACCTGGCGGTTCTGGTTTTAAGGCAGAGCGGGTACTGCATTGGGTGGAGCGGTGGTTACTGCACAGTTCTTGTTGCTGGAGTTGCTGTTCTTGCGGTTGCGGCGAGTAGTCTTGGAGGTTTGCGGTGCGGCGGTTTCAGCGGTGGGAGCAGCGGTAACTTGATGAAGACTCTTGGCGGTTTTATCAAAGTAACCAGCCCTAACTCACTTGTCATTAATCTCGTCAGCGAGCAGGAAGGTTTCTTCAATAGTGGTGGTCTTAAAGCTTGCACGAAATCAGCAACACGTTACGGTAAAGCACAGATGTATTTCTTGATGGGGATTTCAGAGGTAAAGACTTGGTCTGGGCAGATGATACTCAGCTGCTTGAAGCGAGAAATTAAACCAGCATTGTCGCCACCCTCTTGCTTGATGTGGCAGAACTCGTCCTCCAGCTTCTAAAGCTTGTGGGGGAGGGCAGAACTCCTTCATCATGATGTCCTTCAACTCATCCCTCGTAAGCCCATAAGCTGCATCATTTTCGCGCTTGTTTCTTTCGGCAGTCCACCAGTCCAGAGCCCTGGACTGGAAAACGCCAGTAGCGTTAACAGTGCGGAGATTATCAAGACAGCCGCTTTGGCATAGAGTGACTTCAGTTGAATCAAACCATTGAAACATGGCAGTAGGCCCGTCTTCTCCGGTGAATTCTTTAGGGCCGCAGGCTTTAAACTGCTTAAAGCTAAAAGTGCCTTTAGGAGTATCAGTCCGGGATTATTCAGAGGACTTTCTAGCGTTTTCGTTCAGTTCGCTGACAATTTGCGGAATGACCTTAGCCATCTGCTTTGCGACTAGAGCAGCGATGCGTTTGTCAGCATGATTTCGTCGTGCAGTCCGTGAGTAAGATGACGACATTGTCTGCAACAGACATCGTCATAGGACTCAGACACAAATAGATTGAGTCTAGTATAGCCTATCGAATCACCTAAGTCTACTTCTATATAAAGCACAGGAACACGCCAATCATTTGGACATGAAATCACATAGGCACATAGCACATAGTCTATCACGGCCCCAGCCCCGATTTGACCTGGTCAGGAGCCGCGGGACAGGAACCCGTGGTATTTATTTAAATGATGCGACAGCGGAAGATTTAACAGGATCTTTTAAAACTTGAAAATGCCCAATTATTTTATTAGATAATCTGGGATAAGCCCCGTAATTTACAATAGAGGAATTTCACAAGTAAATTCCCTGATTTATAAAACATGTTTATTCATTTTAACTGAGCCACCTCTTCAAGCTTGTGAGTGCTTCATAGCACGTTTCCTTGATTTACAGCAGGTCGCCTGAAACATGTTTTAAAAATATTTTATCAGCGGGGATGTTAGTGCATGCGTCTGTCGACTTCGTCTTGTATCGAGTCTTGTATGTGTGTAGATAGATCAGGGCACGTTATATGAGAAAATGTCAAAAATAGGATGAGAAGCAAGTTCAAACGGAATTAGATAATATAATTCGCTTGAAATTGTCATGACAGTTTCAAACGAAATTACCATGTTAATTCCGCTTGAAGCTAATTCCGCATGAATGTGATTCCGTTTGAGTCAGTTCAAACGGAATTAACTCTCCTATAAATAGTGGTGTCTTGATTTCATTTGTAACTTTTCCGGTTTGAGCCACGAAGTGCTGCCGAAGTGTCGTCTCGCTGTAATTTGTTATCAAATCAATAATATGACAGTTTAAAGTGATATTCTTGCTGAATTGAACTCGATACGTCTGTTTCCGCCTTTCGTATTGAGAAAAACTCTTCTGATCGACTCGTTCGGGTCTGAAAACGATCCTACAAGTGGTATCAGAGCTCAGGAGGAAGAGTTCTTACCAATTCAGCTGCAATTTCTGATTTCTACACCTTCTTTTTCAAAATTAAAAAATTTTCACGGTTAAAATCGGCTAATTTTCACACATCATGTGCGCAACAGTGTTTTAATGAATCCTTGAGAAAATTGGACCTTAATCCGATCAAAATCTGATAAAATTCATAATTCCGTTTGAAAATCAGTTCGAGAATGATGACGTCAGCAACATTTCATACGGAATTAGTCCTTAATTCCGCTTGAAACCGGTATTCCGTTTGAAAATTTGGTTGATTTCGTTTGAATCTGGTATTCCGTTTGAGTAATCCCGTTTGAAAACAACTATTCCGCTTCAAAGTTTAATTCCGTTTGAGTCGGTTCAAACGAGATTAGGTGATTCCGTTTCAAAGTGGTATCTCGTTTGAAAGTTGTTATTCCGTTTGAAAGAAGTGTTGATTTCAAACGAAATTAGGGTAATTTTGTTTCAAGGTTAATTTCGTTTGAGCTGTGTAATCTCGTGTGAAAGATAATTCCGTTTGAACAGGACTGTTTTGAGAATTTCTTGAAAACCGAATCATGGAAGAAGAATTTTACAACGCAATTGCTACTCCGGTTACCCTGATTACTCTTGCATTGAACACAATGTTGGAAAATGAAATGGGGACTATGCAAAAACCGCCTAAGCTAATGAACATCGAGGAGTATAAAGGTTGGGAAGGACGGTTTGAAAACTGGGTTCAAGCAAATTATTTAGATGCTTGGGAATGCGTAGAGACGAAATATGTTAGACCGACGAATGACGACGAAGAGGAACTTGCAATTAAAGACATGAGTGCTGATGATAAAAAGAAATACAAGAATGAAAAAATGATGTTAAGTCTACTACAACAAGCTGTGAAAGAAGATATCTTAGTGTTATTACAACATAATGGAAGTGCTTATTCGATTTGGAAAGCTTTAAAATCAAAGTTTGTTGGTAGTCAAGAGATGGTTAAAAACAAAAAGTCACTTTTAAAGAAAGAGTTTGATCTGTTTCGTGGGTTGAAAAATGAGAGCACAAAGCAAATCATAGAAAGATATTGTAATCTGTTAGCAAACATGAAGAGATTGAGAATCAACAAAGAGAATGAAGAGTTGATTGAAAAACTAGCTGATGCGTTGCCACACGAGACTTGGGGCACATATCTCATGAAGCTAAGGAACAAGAAAGGATTTAGCAGTCTGACACTGAGCAAGTTTATTGAAAAGATTGAGGCTCAGGAGATGGAACAGAGAAAAATTTTAAGAATGAAAGATTTTGATGGTGAATAAGACATTGGGCTTTATTACAAAGCAGGGTTGAATGACAAAACTATCAACATGTCACCAAAGATCGAAACTGCATTCAATGCTAAAGGTTCATCAGGAAGTTCATCCAAAGGATCAAACAGCAACACAAGTTTTTCATCATATCCATCATTTGATCTGAACATTTCATCAACAAAGAATGGCAAGAAGCTACAATGCAATATTGTATTGAATCTTGAGAATGATCAGGATTATTCTGAAGAAGTTGCGAAAAGTCACATGTCTTTGTTGGGGACTGTGTTGGAGTCTTATGGTAGTTTTGTTGCAGGTCGGATCGGGAATCCAATGCTTACAAAAGAGGATTACGATCAGATTGATGCTGAAGAGATGGAATTAATGGATATAAAATGGTGTTTGGCTAGTGTGTTGAGACGAGCTGAGAAATTCAAACAGATCACAGGAAGAGATGACTTCCGTGATGCATGTGTTTCTAATTTGGGTTTTGATAAATCTAAAGTCACTTGTTTTCGTTGCAGGGAAAAAGGACACTTCAAGAGGGAGTGCACTAATCGCGAAGCAAGTGGAGCTCAAAATCCGTTTAACAACAATGATTACTATCGGAAATCGATCTATCATCAAGTTGCTCAACAACAACAAGAACCACAAGTGGCACATGGTAGAAAAGTGATTGAAGAGTCATCTAAGAGAGCATGTTTGGTGAATCAAGAAAATATCAGCTGGGACAAATATATTTCAGCCGACAATAAAGCATGCTTAATCAATCAAGATGATGAAAAGTTACCTGAGGGTTTTAGTTGGGAAAATTTCAATTGGGATGATTATTGTCCTGATAAAGAAATGCTAAAAATCAAAGCTTTTGTTGCTCGAATTGAAGAAGACAGTGATGATGATACTGATTATTATGCGAATAGAATGGCAGCTCACTTGAAAATGATGGAGGAAAGTGACAGTGAAGATGAAAAAGCTAAAAAGAAAAAGAAGAAAATCAAAACACCGGTTAGTAGTGATGATGAAGATGTTCCGGTGATCAGAAGAAAGGTGCAGGAAGTTCCAAAGTTCAAAATTGATGAAGAAGTTGATGCACGAAAGATTCCAGTGAATTGTGAAATCTGTGAGGTTATGAAGAAGAAAAACAGTGAACTGATTAACAACATGAACAGGTTGAAGGAATCTTACGATGTTTTGAATAAAGCAATGAATCAATACAATCAATCCAGTGAAGAGCAAGCAACAGCAATGAACACACTTCAGGGAGCTTTCATGAGGAAGCAGAAAGTTGTTAACAATTACATCGAGAAGTGTGATGTTCTTGAACAAAAACTGGAAACTCAAAGAATTGAAACTGAAAGAGTTAATCGTTTGTTAAAAAGTTACTCATGTACTTCTTATGTCATTGACATGATTTATCCAGCTGTTGAAGGCATGAAGGCATTTGAAGAGGATGATGTAACTGAAGAAAAGAATGTTGAAAAGGTTTCTGAAGACAAGAGTTCTGAAAAGAAGAAGGATACTAAAATGAAAGATTCTGGTAAGAAACACAGTGCCAGTTACAACAAGTGTCCACCTCCGCTTGAAAATGGATATTCTCCGAGAAATCCAAATTCAGAAAGAGTAAAAAAGGCAATAAACTTACAGTGGGAGTCAGAGTCTTCAGTTAACTTGCCAGAAAATATTGATGTTACTTTTACATCGTCTGACACTGATCAACAATCTCAATTGATGAAGAAAGTAGTGGATCATGTGTTAGATAACGATGAAACTGAGGAGTCAAAGTCGGAGTCTATGTCAGAGTCAAAGTCTGAGTCCAGCATTCTGATTCAAACCGACAAACAGGGCAAAAGAGTTTATAATAAAGAATTTCTTCTATCAAAATCTAATTTGAATGATGAAACATTCAGAGTTGCATATACATTGAATGATTCCGACAAATTATATTCTGATGAGGAATTTCCAATAAGAGGTGTCAAAACTGAATTGATCAAAAAGGTTTTCAAACTAACAGAAATTAATATTTCTGAAATAAAAGATGTAAATCTTAATGATAAACCTAAAAATCACACCTCAAGAGTTCAACAACGTTTAAACAAGAAAAAGGGTTACAATGCTGGTTCTGGTTTTCAAAAGAGACCAAACCATAATGGTAATTACAAAAAGAAAGGAATTGGTTTTATTCCACCAGAAAATTATAAAAATGAAAAATATGTTAGAGATTTTAAATCAAAAATGATATTTGTTTCATGTACAACTACTGAAGAGGAAAAAGAAAATTTGTTTAGAAACCAGTCGAACAAAGAATTCCTTGCGAAGAAACAAGAAGAAATAGAGAAGATGGTTGATCAGAAGAAGGAAACTCGAACCTATTTCAAATGTGGAAAAAATGGTCATATTGCCATGAATTGTCCAAAGGCAATCAAAACTAAACAGGGAGTTTCTAAACTGAAAGATAAAGAGGTTGTGTTTGAATTACCAATTGAGAGAACTAAACTTTTCAAAAATTCAAAATTTGAAATTGGTGAATGTTCAAACAGGTTTTACAAGAGAAGTGTGAATCTTGACAACCAAAAGTGGGTTGTTAAGAAATTTGATGATGGGTCTAGCAATGATTCTGATTCATCAAAATCAGAGGAGCTAATTTCAGGCAATGAATCTGATTCCACAAAGTCAGAGGAGCCACAGGTTGATCTAAAAATTGAAACATCAGTACCTCCAATGGATGATGTCAATTTTCCACCATTGAGGACTGAAAATTTTATGAAGAAAGTTGGTAAAGTGGAGATTTCAAATCAATTTTTCTCTGATAAAAAAGAATTTGACATTGAAAAAGCCTTTAACTCCAAAGTGCAACATATTTTTGGTAAAATGGTTGACAGGAAGGTCAAAGGGGTTAAAGAGTTCTATAAGAAGAAAATGAAGAAACCAGGTAAGGGTGTTTCGTCTCAGGTTTGTGACTGGGATGGAACATATTATGATGAGTGAACAGTATGACTTGCCGGAGCTCCCAGGTTGGTAAGTGAGGAGCAGGTATCGGCATCTTTCTTGAGAAATTCACGAAAGTGATTTCGACTTACAAATGGTTATTGGTTTTTACTTACAAGTGGTAAATCAGGGACATTAATTTGTATCTGATTTTCTACAAGTGGTGATGTTGTTTGATCTTTAAAATGTTAAATTTTTCAAGTGGTTGAAAGAACAAGGTGATGAATTGATCCCCGAACCTACAAGTGGTTCTAACAAAACTAATTTTCCGGAAAAAACCATTTGATTAAAACAAACTTAAGTGTTTTGAAATCAATGGGAAAATAGTTTGTTGTGAGGGGGAGTTCTGATTGTTTATGCCAAGTGGATGGCGAATTGAAGTGATTCGATATCAGTTGTCATTTTAACTTGTATAGTTTGTTTTTAATTTTCCTTAAATGTGTTTGAATTTTAGGGGGAGTAAGAATTTTCTGAAAATCCAAAAACATTTGAAAATTTGAAAAAGTCAAAAACATGATAAAAGCAAAAAACGAGTTTTGTTGAGAAAAGAGGAAATGATAGTACATCAGTGGACGATCACAGCATGCTGAAGAATTGGAAGGTTAAAAATGTGATAAACGGTCTCACTGATGATATGCCAGTAGGTTTTTACACAATTAGTAGATTGTGACGAGTTATAAACCTAAATTTCAAACTTGCTTATATCGTGGAGAACATCTCTCGGATATATGGGTAACCCCCGAAATCTTGTTTGAAAGGTCCCTCTTTCTGAGATACTAGGTCTTTATACTCAGTGATATCTGGGGTATTATCCCGGGACTTCTGATTTTGCGGAAGCAATGGCCTAGTCCCCGTATAATACTTTCTGCTTGCTTGAAACATAGCGCCGCCCTCAGTACAAAAAATGATGAAACATTGAAAAATGCTAATCATGTGCTGTTGAAACAAAAGATCCTCTAAAGGGGACACACCAAAAGTCGAAGCCGTTATCTCTCTGCTGAACGGAAGTTCTGACCTAAGCTCTCACGGTCCTCGCATTTAACCCTTACAGATATCAAATGTGGTATACTCACCTGTAAGACTGAATATTGGGATCTGGATACGGGAGTATATTCTGAGGTGGGACACATGAATAAGTTTAAGTGCTTAAAACATTAATCTCGTATCTCGGAACAGTTGAACTTTGTGTAAGAATTTAAGTGGATCAGTATACTGACAATCTAATTGAATCGTTTAGAACTTAAAATGTTTAAAGCTTAACGGTGTTGGTGATTTGTCTCATAAACTGATATGATCCTCTTACGTAAACTCACAAATATATTGTTTGTAAATATTTCTTTACTGCATTTCATTTTATTCAAAAATCCAAAAAGATTTTAGTGTGTTTTAGCATAAATTTTGAAAAATCCAAAAAGATTTTCGACAACTGATGTTGGAGAGCTGATTTTCAAAATTCCAAGTGCTAAACATGATGACAATCAGTGAGGAGAAGTTTGTTTAAATTTAGAAAAAGATTTTGAATATCTTTCATACAAGTGGTCATTAGAAGTTTGTAAATGTTAAATCATGATATTTTTACAAGTGGTTCATCAGTGATTAACATTGTAAAATCTGTTGTGTTTATATTTACAAGTGGTAAGCATAGAATAAATTTGTCAAATTTTTAAATGTGTGAAATTTATTTCTGGGTTAAGTAGTTGTGCAGGATAGGCAGGTTCCTGATTATGGAGAGCCAGGTTTCGATCCTGAAACTGCTGATGCTAATGAACTTAAGGAATCAAGAGATCTGATCAAGAGAATGTAAGAGCCAGCTACAGATCTTGGGAAGATTGTGAGAAGAGCCAGATTGCATTTCTGGGAAGAAGAGAAAGATTTGAGGATGCTTTACAGGGTTAGATACTTCAAAGAAGAGCTCAAAGGCTGATAAAGATTGAAGATGTTAAAGACTCGACACTGAAGACTCGTCAACATTCGAGGGGGAGTCTGTTAGTGCATGCGTCTGTCGACTTCGTCTTGTATCGAGTCTTGTATGTGTGTAGATAGATCAGGGCACGTTATATGAGAAAATGTCAAAAATAGGATGAGAAGCAAGTTCAAACGGAATTAGATATTGTAATTCCGTTTGAAATTGTCATGACAGTTTCAAACGAAATTACCATGTTAATTCCGCTTGAAGCTAATTCCGCATGAATGTGATTCCGTTTGAGTCAGTTCAAACGGAATTAACTCTCCTATAAATAGTGGTGTCTTGATTTCATTTGTAACTTTTTCGGTTTGAGCCACGAAGTGCTGCCGAAGTGTCGTCTCGCTGTAATTTGTTATCAAATCAATAATACGACAGTTTAAAGTGAAATTCTTGCTGAATTGAACTCGATACGTCTGTTTCCGCCTTTCGTATTGAGAAAAACTCTTCTGATCGACTCGTTCGGGTCTAAAAACGATCCTACAGGGGAAATACTGGCGAGTCATTCAGGTTAAACAAAACGACACATGAGTTATAAATTACAGCATAAGAGTGATTACAATGGCTTCTATCTTATTTTTATCTGGCGCCGTGTCACCTGGTGACGATGGTCATACCACTATTGGGTCTTTCCCCAAGTAGTGATGATTATCACGGTTAGGATTTATTAGCCTAACTGTGAGAAATTAGTAAGGTGCACAATACCCCAATTAGCCAGTGATTCACGATAACCATGACTTAATCCCTGTAATTATAACTTTTGAAAATGCTAGGAGTATTGTAAAATACTATTGATAAAAAGAGAATGACTCACATTGCAGATTTATACGAGCAGAATTTAGCCTACTGATTAGCCTTGTAACCTAATTTAAATAACAATGCACACGAACTAGGTCAGTAACTAATACAGCATTTACAATAACTCACGAGATTAAAACCCTCACAATGAATGACAAAGTGCTATACTTAAACATCCGTCAAATTCATGACTAATGACAAAGTATGGCCCTAATGTGGGCAGCACATAAACATCCATTGGATAGTTTTCAATCGATCGGACATTAAATCGTAGCAGCGATCGAGTTAATACCCTGTATCGAAGCAGCACCTTGCTATTATAAAAGTAAATTTCGAATTTGATCAGCCAAACTTCGATTTTGAGTTTTGGTTTCGACACAGAATGAAAGCTCCTGATCCAAGCTATTTATAGGTGAAATTTGGGTCTCATGCGGCCCGCGTGAACCCCTTCATGATCCTTACGCAGCCCGCGAGGGCCAGCTAGACGTAGACTAGGGCTAGCGTGTCACACATAGGCCTGCCACGTGTGCGACGCGTGGCCCGGCGTGCTTATCCGGTCAACCCAGCTTTGACGCGGCCCGCGTAAGGTTAAGCTTACCTTTACGCGACCTGCCTGAAGACCAAGAATCTTGATTTCTTTGTTTTTCATGCACAGTAAGGTTTCAGGGGTCCGGGTTTGCACTTACGGTTAAATTTAGGACATTTTTGAAGGTCCTTACATCCTCCCCACCTTATTTAAAATCTCGTCCTCGAGATTTACTGAAATAAGTGAGGATACTTTCGCTTCATCTCTGATTCTAGCTCCCAAGTGTACTCGGGTCCTCTTTTTGAATTCCACTTGACTTTGACTAGTATCAATCTTTTGTGTTTGAGAAACTTAATCTTTCTGTCTTCTATCTGTAATGGCTTCTCAACAAATTTTAACTTTTTGTTTACTTCTATATCCTGAAGAGGTACTTCCAATGATTCATCCGATAGACATTTCTTGAGATTGGATACATGAAATACGTCATGTACTCCAGCTAGCTCCTCTGGTGGTTGTAAGCGATAGGCAACTGGTCCTATATGTTGGACTACTGGGAATGGTCCTACGTATCTTGGACTTAGCTTTCCTCTTTTACCAAAGTGAACTACTCCTTTCCAAGGAGAAACTTTCAAGAGTACCTTGTCTCCAACTTGAAACTCTAGTGGCTTGCGTCGATTATCGGCATAACTTTTCTGGCGATCTCGAGCCGTCTTTAGTCTTTCCTTGATTTGAGTGATCTTGTCGGTAGTTTCTTGTACTATTTCAGGACCTGATAATTGACTTTCTCCTATTTCTACCCAGCAAATTGGAGTTCTGCATTTACGTCCGTATAGTGCTTCGAACGGGGCAACTTCGATGCTTGAATGATAACTATTGTTATAGGAAAATTCAATTAAGGGTAGGTGGTCATCCCAATTTCCACCAAAATCTATTACACATGCCCTAAGCATGTCTTCCAGGGTTTGGATCGTTCTTTCACTTTGTCCGTCTGTTTGAGGATGATATGCAGTACTTAAATTTAGTCGAGTTCCCATTGCTTCCTGGAAACTTGTCCAGAAATGGGAAGTAAAACGACTATCCCTATCTGATACAATGGAGAGTGGAACTCCATGTAAGGATACTACTTCATCTACATACAACTTTGCCAACCTTTCCATACTAAAGGTTTCTTTCATGGGTAGAAAATGAGCTGATTTGGTTAATCGATCCACAATTACTCAAATCGCATCATTACCTTTTCTGGTTTTGGGCAACTTAGTAACAAAGTCCATTGTTATGAGCTCCCATTTCCATACAGGCATTTCTAATTGTTGTAGTAGACCTGAGGGTTTCTGGTGTTCTGCCTTAACTTGTGAACAAGTAAGACACTTAGAAACATATATAGCTATGTCCTTTTTCATTCCTATCCACCAGAAGTTATTTCTTAAATATTGGTACATTTTATTGTTACCAGGATGCATGGTATACCTAGATTTATGAGCTTCCTCTAAAATCTTATTTCTTAATTCTCCCTGCTTAGGTACCCAAATTCTTCTTTCATGGAATCTCCAAATTCCATCACTGCCTTGTTCTAATTCCTTTATTCTTCCTTTCATTCCTTCCGCATCATCCTTGATTGCTACTTCTTGAATGTTTTTCAGTTGTTCCATTAAATCTAACTGAAGATTTAATCTAAGAGCACGAACTCGCTTTTGCTTTTCGTGATACTTACGAATTAAAGCATCTGCAACTACGTTCGCCTTTCCTTTGTGATGTTGAATATCACAGTCATAGTCACTTAGGATTTCCATCCATCTCCTTTGCCTCATGTTCAATTCTTTTTGCCCAAATATGTATCTTAAGCTTTTATGATCTGTATAGACAGTAAACTTACTTCCATACAGATAGTGTCTCCAAATTTTAAGGGCAAAAATTATGGCTCCTAATTCTAAGTCATGAGTCATATAGTTTTCCTCGTTCTTTTTCAATTGCCTTGATGCATATGCAATTACCTTTTTGCGTTGCATCAACACACATCCTAATCCTAGCTTAGAAGCATCACAGTAGACTTCAAAATCTTCTGTTCCTTCTGGTAAGGCTAGAATTGGAGCATAATTTCTGTTTCAAAATTCTGAAAGCTTCTTCTTGCCTAGGTCCCCATTCAAACTTAACTGCCTTACAGGTTAGCTTAGTTAAGGGTACAGCTATTTTGGAAAAATCCTTAATAAACCGTCTATAATATCCGGCTAACCCTATAAAACTTCTAACTTCCATAGCTGACTGTGGGACCTTCCATTTGGTAATCGCTTCTATCTTAGCAGGATCTACGTGAATACCTTCGTGATTCACCATGTGTCCTAAGAATTGCACTTCCTGTAGCCAAAATTCACACTTCAAGAATTTGGCGTAAAGCTTTTCCTTTCTTAACAATGTTAAGAGTATATGCAGGTGCTCACAATGTTCCTCCTGACTTTTGGAATAAATAAGTATATCGTCGATAAAGACAATTACGAATTTATCCAAGTACGGTTTACAGATCCTATTCATCATGTCCATAAATGCTGCTGGAGTATTTGTTAATCCGAAGGGCATGACTGTAAACTCGTAATGACCATACCTAGTTCTGAAAGCAGTTTTAGGTATGTCTTCTTCTTGTACCTTTAATTGATGATATCCGGAGCGTAAATCTATCTTAGAAAAGTATCTAGCTCCTTGAAGTTGATCGAAAAGATCATCAATCCTAGGTAATGGGTATCGATTCTTAATTGTAACCTTATTCAATTCCCTATAATCGATACACATTCGCATTGATCCATCTTTCTTTTTCACAAACAACACTGGCGCTCCCCACGGGGATGAACTAGGTTGTATAAATCCTTTGCTCAGTAATTCATCTAATTGCTTTTTCAATTCTAGCATTTCCGTGGGTGCTAACCGATAAGGTGCCTTAGTTATCGGTGTAGTTCCAGGAATTAGATGAATTCTAAATTCTACTTCCCTATCAGGTGGTAATCCAGGTAGTTCTTCTGGGAATACCTCTGGGTATTCTGATACTACTGGAATTTCTTTAAGTTCCTTACTCTTAGTGTTAATGATTACTGAAATCATATACACCATTTCTCGTTTTCTTGAATAACTGGCCAATTTCATTACTGAAATAAATTTCATGAGCTTTCGTGGCTTATCTCCTGTAATCATCACTAATTCTCCTGAGGGTGTATGAATTTCTATGGAATTCTTATCACAAAGAATTCGAGCATGATTGGCTACTAGCCAATCCATTCCTAACACAACATCAAATCCGACTAAGTTCATAGGTAATAGGTTTGCCAAAAATTTATGACCTAAAAGTTCTATCTTTCCTTCTCGCACAACCTTATTTATTTTAACAGAATTCCCATCTGCCGTTTCGACTGTAAAAATCTGCCTAAGGTTGGTTAAGGGTAAGTTAAGAGCTTGGCAGAATGAAGTATTTATAAAACTTTGGTTTGCACCAGAGTCAAATAATACTTTTGCATAAACGTCGTGAACTAGGAACGTACTAGCTATCACGTCAGGAATTAGTTCTGCTTCCTGAGTAGTTAACTGGAAGGCTCTAGCATTCTTCTTGGTAGTTCCTTCTGCAGGTTTGACTTTGTTATCGGCTGGTTTGACCAGTTTTGGGCAGTCTGGCCTAAAGTGTCCAGCTTCTCCACAGTTGTAGTAGAATGTTGCTTTCTTCTTCCTGCTGTCTTCTTCTTGGTGCCCCGGGATGTTGCAGAAATTGCAATACCCTTTGCATCTTCGAAAATGCTTCCTTTTGCAGGTATTGCAAAATGGAATAGTGGAAGATTCCTCAGTTCCCTTTCTTTTGAAATTACTTCTGTTACCCATACGGAATCCCTAGGTAATCTTTTGGGCCACTTCCTTTTTCCGGGTTTCTTCTCTTGTGCGTACCAGTCCGTCAGTTAGGGTATTAGCTAATTCCACAGCATCGCCAATAGTGCGAGGTCTCGCAGCTTTAACGATATCACGGATTTCGCCAATCAATCCCCAAATATAACGGGAAATAAGCACCGGTTCTGGCGAAGCCAGGGTTGGTACTACTCTTGCATATTCAAAGAATGTCGAAGTATACCCCCGACAGTCTACATCCACCATCCGGTGGTTCAGGAACTTATTTGTCATCTGTTCTTTTTCATATTCGGGACAAAATTTTCTTTCCACCAGCTGCTTAAATTCTTCCTAACTCAGGGCATAGGCCATATTTCTTCATTTGGCTTGAAGTACCATATTCCATCATTCTAGCGCCCCTTCTTTAAAAAGATGTGATGCATACATGACCTTGTCTTCCTCGACACATTTGCTTATCATAATTACTGCTTCTGTTTTCTCCAACCAACGCAGCGCTGCAGTCGCCCCTTCATTGCCTGCAAATTCAGCTGGTTTATAGGCAAGAAATTCCTTATAAGTGCAACCAGGCGTTGCAACTTTCTTTCTTTTGAGAGTTGGGGCTTGCAGTACATCATTGTTGTTATGAGTATGGTTACCGCCTCCGTTTACACTATTACTGAAATTGTCACCGTGTGTGCGTTTGCTAGGAATAATTTGTTGAGGTTCAACTGGATTTCGAGCAGCAGCAAGTATTGCTGGAATAGCATTGGCGATTCCCTGAGCAACGATATTCTCGATATCTTGCCTATTCAGAAATTGATCTTCATTGTTATGCTCAGGTTGATTAACTTCATTATCGGGTTCATTACCAGCATGTGCCATCTGGTAATTAATTTATATAAGTAATTAGTATAAATTAATTAATAACCAGACATAACAAAATAGTTGCACATAATCACGTAAACAAATATAGCCAAAATTGTCGATCTTTCGACTTTCGATATTTTATATATATTAGGCATCCGTACAACTGGTTATTTTTCAATGTTTTATTTTTAAGTTATTTCACATAATTATATTTTTATGATTATATTATTATTATTACACACATTCTTCTACAACCCCACAACTTTAGTCAGCTGGCATCTCAGAAACGACGTTCCCTCTCGTCGTACTTCCAGGGGATCCTTTCTCCTACCTCTCGGATTCTGTTCCCTGCATCCACTAGCTCCTCGCCAAAATGGTGGAGTTCAGCCAGATTTTCCATGCTCATAGGTGGGTGTAGTGGAGGCTCTGGGTCAAACTGAGGGAAAAGGTATCAGGGTTGTTTAGGAGATTCTGGAACTGTCAGTCGGTGGTCCACCATTCTTCTAACTCTGCAGGTAGAGGTTGGGTGTGGATAATAGGATATGGGATTTCAGGCTCTAGGTCAACTGGAAGTTGCGCTTCCGCTGGGTAATTAAAAAGGTTTTCACCAGCAGGTCCGATGAGGTCACTAAGTGCCAGTTTATGATCTAACTCCTCCCAGGGTGACATCTCCTGATCTTTCCTAGAACTTTCTCCAATCTCTATTTCCTTGCCTTTACCTTTGAGATCCTCTGTCTTGGAAACTTTTCGTGTTGCTGGTTTTCTCCTGCGTACACGCCTCCAGCCCACAATTCTTCTTCTTTTCTTTGGTTTGGGTTTTTCCGGAGGTTGGGTTTGAAATTCCATAGGTTCTTCTATGTCAGCAAAATACCCGGTAAAGTCTCTGGAAACTTCCACATTAACAGGATAGAGATTGAGATTCTCAAGAGCTTCAGACAATTCATTCATGTTGTTTAGCATTTATGAAGAAACATACAAAATTTTTAGGTTAAAATTTTGAAAATTTAATTTTCATAGAATCACAGAATGGAAAGCAGAAAATTTAATATTAATTACAAATATCTAATAAACCATTTTATTAAAACAAAATATTTATTTTTTAGTACAACTAAAATATTAAAATTTCTGGCTTGTAGGTGACATAGGTGTTGGTACTGGTTTGACGATTTAAACTATAAGTTAGCATTTACTGCTATAGTGGCTAACATATAGAGATTTGCCCATTGTTCATCTAACCCATCTTCCCATGGTGGGTTATTACTTGTTCCCTGAGTCTCTTTAATTATCACTTCTTTTGTTTGTGACTTCCTCATTTTCTCCTGACTTTTTCTAATAATCAAACTTCTTTTATTAGGGGTAAGTGGTTTCTCATATTGTGCCTTACGAACAAATATTCCCTCCTCAGTATCTGTTGAGTATCTTGAGGAATTTGATTGGGATGAAGTTCTCTTATCTTTCGGTGAACTATCTAATTTAAGATAGATATCCGAAATTCTTTGCTTACCCATACTGTAACTAACAAGTAGTCAGTTAAAACATATAATCACAAGACGATAATCAGGAAAATTAAGTATTTTAAATACTTAATAGGCTTAAATCAGTGGCTCTGATACCACCTTTTCCTGTCACGGCCCTAGCCCCGGTTTGACCTGGTCAGGAGCCGCGGGACAGGAACCCGTGGTATTTATTTAAATGATGCGACAACGGAAGATTTAACAGGATCTTTTAAAACTTGAAAATGCCCAATTATTTTATTAGATAATCTGGGATAAGCCCCGTAATTTACAATAGAGGAATTTCACAAGTAAATTCCCTGATTTATAAAACATGTTTATTCATTTTAACTGAGCCACCTCTTCAAACTTGTGAGTGCTCCGTAGCACGTTTCCTTGATTTACAGCAGATCGCCTGAAACATGTTTTAAAAATATTTTATCAATGAAGAAATACTGGCGAGTCATTCAGGTTAAACAAAACGACACATGAGTTATAAATTACAACATAAGAGCGATTACAATGGCTTCTATCTTATTTTTATCTGGCGCCGTGTCACCTGTTGACGATGGTCATACCACTATTGGGTCTTTCCCCAAGTAGTGATAATTATCACGGTTAGGATTTATTAGCCTAACTGTGAGAAATTAGTAAGGTGCACAATACCCCAATTAGCCAGTGATTCAAGATAACCATGACTTAATCCCTGTAATTATAACTTTTGAAAATGCTTAGAGTATTGTAAAATACTATTGATAAAAAGAGAATGACTCACATTGCAGATTTATACGAGCAGAATTTAGCCTACTGATTAGCCTTGTAACCTAATTTAAATAACAATGCACACGAACTAGGTCAGTAACTAATACAGCATTTACGATAACTCGCGAGATTAAAACTGATGCGTAGTCGAGTGTTATATATATTAGGTGTATATTTTAAGCCCCTTTAACACTTTTTAGTCAAGTTTTAAATTTATAAAACACGATATTTACTAACACTAGACACACATATGGGCAAGTGCACCCATCGTGAGCGTAGTATAGTGTTGGTAAGATACCGAGGTCGTCCAAGGACACAAGAGCTTTTAGTACCGGTTTATCCTCAACATCTAATCAAATCAAAAAGTTTAGAAAAATGTTTTAACTAAGAAAAATAAAAACTAACTAAAATGCTGAAAAATAAAAATAAAAATAAAAACAGATAGACAAGATGAATCACTTGGTTCCGACTCGTATCTAGTCTAACCTTTGATTATTTCCGCACTTTTGCACTATTTTAAGAGATTATCTTAGTTATTGTAGTAGGCCCCTCTTTTGAAGGTGACGTTACCCTCACCCCAGTAGTTTGAGTCAGCAAGGATACAATCCTAAAAGGGTGGATTATTGGAAGATAATTAATTAAGTTATTAATGCAAATTATGGTAGGCCCCTCTTTTGAAGGTGACGTTACCCTCGACTAAGTAGTCTGAGTCAGCAGGGATACAGTCCTAAATAGCCGGGTTATAGTATTAATAGTAGTTAACTTATGAGGGGATCAAAGAGTTTGGACCCCTGCCATCCAATACCGTTAAGTATTGAAGGAGGTCCTACTAAATTTGACCCAGGTCCATTGCAGGACCTCTAAACGCTAAACAATGGCAAGACCTTTACCAAACCGTTCCCTTAACCCCCGACCAGGTAGCCAACATACCTCCATATAGACCGTGGAGATATGAATGGTGAAAATCTTTTATTTTATATAGACAGTAAAATAATGCCAAGACACCACGGACAAACGATAAGGAAAGATCACCTTCAACATAAGCAACTAGTTATTAAAGTCATTAATACAAAACCAAGTAAAAAGTGCGAAAAGATTAGAAATAAAAAGTATTACACTAGACACTTTGTCTTCACCAAGTGATGTAAGAGACTTAGGCAAACATGGCCTTGATTGTCAAGAACTCTTACGATCAATCTTGGATCCCGAGACGACTCACACACTCTATGATGGACAATAGACGATGGTGGTGGATGATGGTGTTATGGTGGTGGTGGGTGGTGGGTGAAGTGTGAGAGAGGTGGTGTGCCAAGGGATGGTTTGAGCTTGAGCCAAGCACTTCTATTTATAGGCTGAACAGAAGCTCAGGCACGGCCCCGTGTCCAGTGGGCACGGCCCCGTGTCCACATCCTCCTCTTTCTTCATTTAATGTAGTTTTGTCTTTTTAGTTGACCACGCCCCCGTGTCCGCTGAGCACGACCCCGTGGTGAAGAAGAATCTTTGTACTATGCAGATTTGCTGGATTGTGCGAATCTTATAGTTGACCACGGCCCCGTGTCCGCTGAGCACGGCCCCGTGTCCGCTGAGCACGGCCCCGTGGTGGGCAATAGAAGCTTCTACCACTTTGTCTTTTCTGCTGACACTTGGGCACGCCCCCGTGCTGGCTGAGCACGGGGCGTGTTCAGTCTTCTGTTGTCTTGTTTTGCTTGGGAAGATGCTGTCGTGGGGTCGGGCATGTCACGTCTTGTTCCTTTTCTTGTATTTATGTTAGATTTTGATGTCTTTTTGCTTCTTTTGTTAATTTGAGCTAATTTAATCCTGAAAATACAAAAGGAAGACAAAAGCACACTTTTTCCAACATTAGTACTAAAAAAGGGTTAGTTTAATTGATGTAATTTATATGTTGCATTTTGCACACATCAAATACCCCCACACTTGAATCTTTGCTTGTCCTCAAGCAAAACTCTTTATAATGTGGCTATTACACTTCCCAAATGGAATGGGTAGAGAAGAAGGTTTTTGGGCTTGTCGTAGAGTGTCGGGATTTCCAAGATTTTTTATTTAATTTTATTTTTATTTATTTACAATCCTATTCGTCATGATTTATTTAAAACTTTTCATAAGATAAATTACTTATTAGGGCATAACATGCCTCTTTAAAATTCTATTTATATACAAGTTCACATACCTCACGGGGATCACTCAACACTCGGCCGAAAATGTATTTTTGTGGATCACTCGAGAGCGGCATGGAACTTACTCCTACCATAGGCTTGCCAAGCAATCAATCCTCCTCCTTTTTAACTTATATACCTTTGTAAATATCAAGAGGACTTTTTGGGTGAAGGGTTAGGCTTGGGTTAAAGGTAGGTGGTTGGGTTAGTGGTTAGTGGTTAGTAGAAAAAGGGCGAAAAGCGTAACAAGCGTCGGTTTTCGTAAGACTTTTCATTTTTGTAACTTTTATTTTGATGAAGCTATTATTCAAACAAAGTTATTTTTTATGAACTTGTTTTTTTATTTTCTTTTGCTTCATCATCAAATTTTTTTTTTTTTTTTGAAAAGTCATACGAGAAACCGAGCCAGTTACTAAAACAAGGGGTTAAAAATAAAAAGGTTTTGGTGGGTAAAAGGGTGTTTGGTTTGGGTTATGAAATGAAAAGGTTTAGGCTCAAAGGGGCTAACTAGGGGGATTTTGGGTAGGTGGTAAAAAAAAAAGAAAAATAATGGTGTAGAAATAAAAAGGGTTAGTCCTAATGCCTCCATCATTTACTTACTCGGGTTTAAGTTGATAAGGACCGGGAATGTATCGTCATGCTAAGTTCTAGAGTCGTAAGAACCAAGCGGCTATTCACACAAGAAACGAAAAATGAGCATTTAGTTTAAAGATATGTAATTGTATGCTCAATAAAGGCTCAAAACTCACTTTTGTGGGAATGGGTTTTTATGTGATCAAGTATATATAATCAAATTTTAACTAAGCTTGTCATGCCTTTTCATAATTTTCTTATGTTGGTTCTTTTTATCACGACGCTATCGGTTGTAAATTCGTAAAAATATAACCTTTTTAGAGCTTGAAATTCCCGAGTTAAACCTAGACAAGTAAAAAAAAATGAAATTTTTTGAAAAAAATTTGGGGTGATTAGCGGTTCCAATAGAGTTTTGTGTAAGGCTTGTATTTAGGACTTGCAAGATTCAAGGTTTTAGCATCCCCCCACACTTAAATTACACATTGTCCTCAATGTGTCCCAAAAATAAGTTTTTAGGTTGATTGAATGTGTAAAAAGGTGTAAAAAGCAAAAATTTTGTGTTACTGGTTACCTGGGCACGACCCCGTGTTGAGTGGACACGACCCCGTGCTCAGGTGCCAGTAATGAAAACTTACAGAAGATGAACACGGGGGCGTGTTGGCTGAACACGACCCCGTGTCTGTCAAGGTCTGCAGAATTAAAACAAACAGCAGGTTCAGGGGAATGGGCACGGGGGCGTGTCGGCTGGACACGACCCCGTGTGGACAGTCTGCAAAGTTGAAAAACAGGTTTCTTTTTTCGGTTTTCCTGTCCCGGCTTTAGTAGTACTAATGTTTAGCACTCTAAGCCTCGTATGTACCTGGTTAATCAATAAACACCATACCATACCATAGCAAACATAAAACTTTTACCAAAGTCAACATCCATGTCAAAGTTAAAAGAAAAATAAAATGCAGAAAATAAAAGAAGTTAGGGAAAGTAAATTGTTCAACACTTGGCACGCAGGCCATCAATTGTTCAAGATTAAAAAGGGTTAACCTGGGAAGTCATCAACCAACCGCTTCCTCCTCCGCTCCTCCCGCCTACTCCATAGCATCGTCATCATCATCATCATCATCCCCTCCATGGCCTGCAATGTGGTCCCGAATATATCCAATATCATCTTGGATATCGGATATGTTTCTCTCGATAGCTCCAACCCGGTGGTACGTGTTGCTCGCCATGTTATAGGTATTCCTGGTGCACATAAGGTTTTCCTGCAACAAATCATGCAAACTTTGAAAGTTAGGAAAACCGCCTCCCGAGGAGGATGATTGGCCCCGATCACCATGGGGTTGGTATTGGTACTGATGATGTTGCGGAGCGTGGAGGACAAGTGCTTCTTGCGGGTTCCATGCATGACCTTGCATCCTTTGAAAGCTCACCGTCCCGTCTTCCGCCTCATAAATTAGGTTCATTGAGCGGCATATGTGTATATCCACCATACCCGACCATGGGCTCCTCTCAAATGACCTAGGTATGTGGGCGAAGTGCCTGAAGAGACGGTACACCCATCCCCCAAAGAAGATAGGGGTTGGTGCACTTGCAAGGCGGTTATGATGCATGTTTCGGAGCATGAGGAACGGAACATCAAGCGGCCTGCGGGTGTGGATACAGTGGAGGACAACAAGATCTCTTAACCCAACGACGCCACTACTATCATGCCTTTGGCTAAGAGAGTAGCTGAGGAGCCTATGAATGTATCTGTAGAGCGGATCCCTCAGCTTCGTACTCTTAGTGCTGCTCGGATTGTAGTACCCTTCACCAATCTGAGCCCAAATGGCTTGGCGCTCGTTCTCACCTATCTCTCGCATTCCCCCAGTATTTTCCTCGTTTCCCGCATCCTCTTCCGCATACAACCCGACAATCGATCCAAACTGAGCCATAGAGATCGAATACCTCGTTCCTCCACATCGGAATGCTACCCCATCATTGTCGAACGGGTCGCACCTCGAGTTGAATGTGAAGGTGCTATAGAATTCCAAAGTGCATTCGTGGACGGAACGGAGTCGAGTTGTTAGAGCGACTCTGAGTGGTCCCGTGACAATGTTGTTGAAACGGTCGATTTGATTCACCATGGTTAGCAGTTCCGTGCATGCTTGCCTCGGGTATTCCTCCGGCCTTGTTTGAAGTATCTCGAATCTAGCCCTTGCATCGAGCTCATTGGCGTTAAATCTTGTGAACTTCCTAGCCATCTGAAAGAATACACCAAAAGTTAGCACGAAACAGAAGTATTTTCGGTCAAAAATACAAACAGTGGGCTGGACACGACCCCGTGTTCAGCGGACACGGCCCCGTGTCCAGGCGTCTGTTACACAAAAATTTCATTTTTCGGCCCGGTTTTGAAAACTTGAAAATTTTTGGTCCAGTAGGTGCGGTTTTCCCCGAAAATGAAACCCTAAATACCGTTTTTCCCAAAATAGCCCGTTTACCCATTCAATTTTATCTTTTTCGGTTCAATAACAAGGGTTTGAGGTTTTTGTGCGAAATCGGGTGAATCTATGAACAATACAAGTGTATTTACTTCCCATAACACTAATCTAACTAAATGCAAACAGATCTAAACAAAAATTTGAGGTTCGATCCGGATGAACTTCAAGAACCCTAGATTTTTCCCCAAATTTTTGGTGTTTTAACTACATGCAAGTAACTAATCTAACTACTAGAAGTGATAGAATCATACCTTGATGTTGTTAGAGCGATAGGAGACGTCGAAAATCTGCGAAAAATCGCCTGGAACCAGAGCTTTTTCGGGGAAACGGGGCGTGTGGAATGAAGTAACTGTTTTGAAAAAGGGGATTTATCCCGACTGCAGCGCGGACACGGCCCCGTGTCCAGCGGACACGGCCTCGTGCCGAGCAAAGTTTTTGGAATTTTTTTTTGTGCTCGTGTGAGTGCCCTTGTTTCCCATTAGCTTTGGTTAGAAAACTTACCGATTTAGATGTCGTCCCGATCGTTCGTAACTTACCAGGTATGATGTTGGTTTCATTCTTCCACCGTCTGAAGCGAGATCTCTTCTTCTTCATCCTCAATGAATCCTTGATAGAGTTTCAGCCGTTGGCCATTGACTTTAAATGGAGGCCCATTTCGAGATTTAATTTCTACTGCACCGTGTGGGAAAATATGGGTGATGGAAAAAGGTCCTGACCACCTAGACTTTAATTTACCAGGAAACAATCGAAGTTGTGAATTAAACAAAAGAACTAGATCTCCTACTCGAAATTCATTAGGTTTAATATGTTTTTCGTGCAAATTTTTCATTCTTTCCTTATAAATTTCGGAGTTTGAGTATGCATAATTCCTAAGTTCGTCTAATTCATTTAATTGACAAAATCGATTTTTACCAGCAAATTCTAAATCTAAGTTTACATTTTTGATTGCCCAGTAAGCTTTGTGTGCAATTTCTACTGGCAAGTGACAACTTTTTCCATAGACTAGCTTATATGGGGTTGTTCCTATTGTTGTTTTATAAGCAGTTCGAAAAGCCCATAAAGCATCATCTAATTTATAAACCCTACGGTTTTTTCGAGTATTCGTTTTAAACCTCTATTAGTCACTTCGGCTTGTCCGTTTGTTTGAGGGTGATATGCTGTTGAGACCCGGTGATAAACCCCATATCTTGTTAAAAAAATTTCAAGTTGATGGTTGCAAAAATGGGTACCTCTATCACTTATTAATGTTTTAGGTGTGCCAAAAAGAGAGAATAGTTTTTTCAGAAATCTTACCACGACTCTTCCATCGTTTGTTGGAAGTGCCACGGCCTCGGCCCATTTAGACAAGTAGTCTACTGCCACAAGTATATATTTGTTTCCTTTCGATGGTTGGAAAGGTCCCATAAAGTCGAGTCCCCACACATCAAAAATTTCACAAACAAGAATGCCATTTTGTGGCATTTCGTTTTTGGAAGAAATATTACCTGTTCTTTGGCAAGCATCACATGTCTTGACAAGACTTTGGGCGTCTTTGTAAATGGTTGGCCAATAAAATCCTGAATCAAATACCTTTCGTGCGGTACTAGTGGCACCATGATGCCCTCCGTATGGACCTTCATGACAATGGCGGAGAATTCTTCGTGCTTCGCTACCATGTACGCATCGTCGGACGAGTTGGTCGGCACAAATTTTGAAAAGATATGGATCTTCCCAAAAATAATGTTTCACATTGGCAAAGAATTTTTTTCTTTGATGATGTGGCCAACCTTTTGTGACTATACCGCTAGCTAGGTAGTTAGCATAGTCGGCGTACCATGGCTCTTCCTTGTATTCCACCATTTCTAGGGACTCAGTTGGAAATTTTTCGTTGATTTGCTCGTCCCTGGTTGCCTTCAAAACTGGGTCTTCTAAGCGCGAAAGATGATCTGCTGCGGTATTTTCTGCTCCTCTTTTGTCTTTGATTTCAATGTCAAATTCTTGGAGGAGTAGAATCCACCGAATCAGACGTGGTTTTGCGTCCTGCTTCTTGAAGAGATATCGAATGGCTGCATGATCTGTATAGACTATAGTTTTAGAAAGAACAAGATAAGAACGAAATTTATCAAAAGCAAATACCACAGCTAGTAATTCTTTTTCAGTTGTTGTGTAATTTTCTTGTGCATCATTTAGTGTTTTACTAGCATAATAAATTGGGTGGAAATGCTTTTCTTTTCTTTGTCCCAAGACAGCTCCAACTGCAAAGTCACTAGCATCACACATGATTTCGAAAGGAAATTTCCAATCAGGCGCTATCATGATAGGTGCATTGACTAACATTTCCTTTAAGGTTAGAAATGCTTGATTGCAATCCTTGTCAAAGATGAAAGGAGCATCTTTTTCAAGTAATTTTGTTAGAGGCCTTGAGATTTTAGAAAAGTCTTTGATAAACCGCCTATAAAATCCGGCATGCCCTAGGAAACTTCTGATAGCTCTAACGGAGGATGGAGGTGGTAATCTAGAAATGGTATCTATTTTAGCTCGATCCACCTCCATTCCTTCGCTTGAGATCTTGTGACCGAGCACTATTCCCTCTGTTACCATGAAATGGCATTTTTCCCAATTAAGGGCGAGGTTAGTTTCCTCACATCGGGATAGCATTCGTTCAAGGTTATCGAGGCATTGGTCGTATGAATCCCCAAAGATAGAAAAGTCGTCCATGAAGACTTCCATTGTCTTTTCTATCATGTCATGGAAGATGGCTACCATGCAACGTTGGAATGTTGCGGGGGCATTACATAGACCAAACGGCATGCGTCGATAAGCAAAAGTTCCATTGGGACATGTGAAAGTTGTCTTTTCTTGGTCTTCGGGTGCTATCGAGATTTGAAAGTAACCTGAAAAACCATCCAAGAAACAATAAAATTTATGACCGGATAATCTTTCTAACATTTGATCAATGAAGGGTAAAGGAAAGTGATCTTTTCTTGTAGCTTCATTTAATCGTCTATAATCTATACATACTCTCCATCCTGTGACGGTTCTCGTTGGTATTAATTCATTCTTTTCGTTAGTTATTACCATCATACCTCCTTTCTTTGGAACTACTTGGACGGGACTCACCCAAGGACTATCGGAGATAGGATAGATAAGTCCAGCGTCAAGTAATTTGATGACCTCGTTTTTAACCACTTCTTGAACATTTGGATTTACTCGATGTTGTGGTTGTATGACCGATTTGTAGTCATCATTCATCAAAATTTTGTGTGTGCACATGGAAGGACTAATTCCTTTTATGTCTACAAGTTTCCAAGCTATTGCGTTTTTATGTTTTTTCAAAAGACTAATTAATTTTTCTTTTTCTAAGCTATCTAATTTAGATGAAATAATTACAGGTAAATTACCGTCTTTGTCTAGAAAAGCATATTCCAAACCTTTTGGAAGTTCTTTGAGCTCAAGTGGTGGGTCTTTAGGAGACTCCTTATTTGGTTGCTCATTTCGATCAAGAACTTTAAAAGTTTGTTCTATGGCGACCTCTTCTTCAACAAAGTGGTCAATCTCTTCACTTGTATCGGGTGGTTCATCTTCATCTTCAATTAGGGGGTCATTATTGCCGAAAGGATATTTCATTGACCGTTCGAGATCGACACTTCTTTTAAATGCCCCTAATTGAAGAGGTAGATTGTTGAACTTCCGGTTTTTCAAAGCTTCGTGAGTTTTTACAAATGGTCGTCCCAACACTAGAGGAGCGTCATCGAGGATGACAAAGTCGGTCGGGATTACCATTTGATTTGTTTGAATCAATACATCCTCAACTATACCTATTGATTTTATTACTTTCCGATTGGATAGAAAAATGGGTATTTGAAGTGGAGAAAAATCACTAATACTTAATTTTTCGAAAATGTAGTTAGGCATTATGTTAACATAAAGATCTTTATCGATTGTGACATTACTAATAAACGAATTTTGAAAGAAACATGGAACCGGTGTAATGTTAATTTCAAATGGGTCTTCTTTTATTAGCGAAGTTTGATCATTAGTTAACTTAACACTTACCGTTTCGTCAATTTTAGTGTTAGTGTTTAACTCTTTTAAAAACTTAGCATGAGTGGGTACTAAACAATGATTTTCAAAAGAAGGTGACAAGAGATTAATTTCTTCAAAATTAGACTCTTCTTGTATTTTAACGTTGTCGGACTCACCTTTTTCGTTGTTTAACTCATGTGTTGGTTTTTCACTTATTTGTTCTTCCATTTTTACACTTTCAGTTATCTCTTCCTTTTTTAATTCTTCTCTTGCGCGGGACTCCTCTTCCCTTGCGCGAGATTCTTTTATACAACGATCGATAACTCTAATGTGTTCTAATATCCTATCGGTCACTTCGGTTATAGAAAAAGAGTCGGAATTTTCAAAGCTTGAATCCGGTTGTTCGATCCTTTGTTCCTCATAATACCCATATGAAGTAGATGGTTCACACCATTGTTCTTCATTGTAAGCATATGATGGATAAGGGTCATAATTTTGTTCTTCATAATACTCATATGAGGTGGGTTGTTCACGCCATGGTTCCTCATAATAAGCATACGAAGGTGGTGGCTCATATCTTGGTTCCTCAAAGTATGAGTATGAAGGCTCATACCATGGTACATCAAAATATGAGTATGAGGGAGGAGGTTCATACCTTTGGTCTTCATAGGATGTGTATGAAGTCGATGGCTCGTACCTGGGCTCCTCATAGTAGGTGTATGAATTGGATGGTTGATATGAGTGGCTATTTTGAACCGAGTGTGTGTTACGACAATTAGTGCAATAATTACCCCTATAATCATCCTCCTCATAGGTGTAGTTGTAACCTCCTGAGTATTGATCCATAAGAATCACTCAGCAGACCACAACCAAGTCTCGAGATCAGAAAACAAAAATAAAAACGGAAACAGAGGCTGGACACGGCCCCGTGTACAGAATCTGTATCTGGGCGTTTTAATTAAATTTACTGATCTAGTTGAGCACGGGGCGTGTTCAGTGAGCACGGCCCGTGTTCAAGCTACTGTTACTGGGTGTTTTTTGAAAAATCTGCAGCACGGCCCCGTGTTCAGTGAACACGGCCCCGTGTACAGGTTACTGTAAATGCAAATCTAAACTAAAATGCAGAAAAATGTGCGCGCTTTTAAAAAGGTTTTGAAAAACTGATTAGGCCGTCGATTTTAAGCTTTCTTAAAATCCTTGTGTCCCCGGCAACGGCGCCAAAAACTTGATGCGTAGTCGAGTGTTATATATATTAGGTGTATATTTTAAGCCCCTTTAACACTTTTTAGTCAAGTTTTAAATTTATAAAACACGATATTTACTAACACTAGACACACATATGGGCAAGTGCACCCATCGTGAGCGTAGTATAGTGTTGGTAAGATTCCGAGGTCGTCCAAGGACACAAGAGCTTTTAGTACCGGTTTATCCTCAACGTCTAATCAAATCAAAAAGTTTAGAAAAATGTTTTAACTAAGAAAAATAAAAACTAACTAAAATGCTGAAAAATAAAAATAAAAATAAAAACAGATAGACAAGATGAATCACTTGGTTCCGACTCGTATCTAGTGTAACCTTTGATTATTTCCGCACTTTTGCACTATTTTAAGAGATTATCTTAGTTATTGTAGTAGGCCCCTCTTTTGAAGGTGACGTTACCCTCGACTAAGTAGTCTGAGTCAGCAGGGATACAGTCCTAAATAGCCGGGTTATAGTATTAATAGTAGTTAACTTATGAGGGGATCAAAGAGTTTGGACCCCCGCCATCCAATACCATTAAGTATTGAAGGAGGTCCTACTAAATTTGACCCAGGTCCATTGCAGGACCTCTAAACACTGAACAATGGCAAGACCTTTACCAAACCGTTCCCTTAACCCCCGACCAGGTAGCCAACATACCTCCATATAGACCGTGGAGATATGAATGGTGAAAATCTTTTATTTTATATAGACAGTAAAATAATGCCAAGACACCACGGACAAACGATAAGGAAAGATCACCTTCAACATAAGCAACTAGTTATTAAAGTCATTAATACAAAACCAAGTAAAAAGTGCGAAAAGATTAGAAATAAAAAGTATTACACTAGACACTTTGTCTTCACCAAGTGATGTAAGAGACTTAGGCAAACATGGCCTTGATTGTCAAGAACTCTTACGATCAATCTTGGATCCCGAGACGACTCACACACTCTATGATGGACAATGGACGATGGTGGTGGATGATGGTGTTATGGTGGTGGTGGGTGGTGGGTGAAGTGTGAGAGAGGTGGTGTGCCAAGGGATGGTTTGAGCTTGAGCCAAGCACTTATATTTATAGGATGAACAGAAGCTCGGGCACGGCCCCGTGTCCACATCCTTCTCTTTCTTCATTTAATGTCGTTTTGTCTTTTTAGTTGACCACGCCCCCGTGTCCGCTGAGCACGACCCCGTGGTGCAGAAGAATCTTTGTACTATGCAGATTTGCTGGATTCTGCGAATCTTATAGTTGACCACGGCCCCGTGTCCGCTGAGCACGGCCCCGTGGTGGGCAATAGAAGCTTCTACCACTTTGTCTTTTCTGCTGACACTTGGGCACGCCCCCGTGCTGGCTGAGCACGGGGCGTGTTCAGTCTTCTGTTGTCTTGTTTTGCTTGGGAAGATGTTGTCGTGGGGTCGGGCATGTCACGTCTTGTTCCTTTTCTTGTATTTATGTTAGATTTTGATGTCTTTTTGCTTCTTTTGTTAATTTGAGCTCATTTAATCCTGAAAATACAAAAGGAAGACAAAAGCACACTTTTTCCAACATTAGTACTAAAAAAGGGTTAGTTTTATGCCACAATTGATGTAATTTATATGTTGCATTTTGCACACATCAAAAACCCTCACAACGAATGACAAAGTGCTATACTTAAACATCCGTCGAATTCATGACTAATGACAAAGTATGGCCCTAATGTGGGCAGCACTTAAACATCCATTGGATAGTTTTCAATCGATCGGACATTAAATCGTAGCAGCGATCGAGTTAATACCCTGTATCGTAGCAGCACCTTGCTATTATAAAAGTAACTTTCGAATTTGATCAGCAAAACTTTGATTTTGAGTTTTGGTTTCGACACAGAATGAAAGCTCCTGATCCAAGCTATTTATAGGTGAAATTTGGGTCTCACGCGGCCCGCGTGAACCCCTTCATGATCCTTAAGCGGCCCGCGAGGGCCAGCTAGACATAGACTAGGGCTAGCGTGTCACACATAGGCCTGCCACATGTGCGACGCATGGCCCGGCGTGCTTATCCGGTCAACCCAGCTTTGACGCGGCCCGCGTAAGGTTAAGCTTACCTTTACGCGGCCCGCCTGAAGACTAAGAATCTTGATTTCTTTGTTTTTCATGCACAGTAAGGTTTCAGGGGTCCGGGTTTGCACTTACGGTTCAATTTAGGACATTTTTGAAGGTCCTTACATAGTCCACGTAAGCACAGAAGCACATAAGCACATAAGCACACAGTTCACATAAGCACGTATTTTGCACGTATTCACCTTCCTATATTGCACGTATTCGCCTATTTTTTTTCACAGCGGCGCAAGCGATCGAGAGTTGCGAGAGCGAGTAGCGATTGCGAGTAACATAGCATGTGATTTGTTAACGTTTTGTGATAACTGTGCAGTACGAGTTGTGTGTGTTGATCAAAGGGGGGAGCGAAAAGCGTATAAATCACCAAAATCAAAACACATAAACCCATAAAATCACATAAAATTCACATAAAACCGAACACAAAAGTGATAAATCTCAGAGCTACCGGCTTGCAGATCCAGAATCGAAACACATAAAAGCGAATAGAATGTCTCGGGTGTGCTAGACTTTGACTGCCCAAAGTGATTCGACTATTCACAAGGACCTTAAGTACACACTTTGGCCTTCTGGACTGTGCTCTCGCCTCGCTTTGGGCGAACGACACGCATCCTTCTGGTTACAGTGTGACTCAAGTCATTGGAGTCCGTCGAGACTTTGGTGAGATCGTTGTAAAACCAAAACAGGGAGCGGAACAAGTCATCAAGGTTCGGGTTTCACCCATGACTTAATGACTGTATCCCTGATTGGGTGATAGAATCATGAGATAGAGAGAGAATTGCGTCGAAGTATGGATTCTTGTGTTTGCAATAAAAAGTCACGTCGAGCAAGCGATCTAGTCGAGAGTTTGCGGTTTTCACACCTAATCTCGGCCAAGTCACTTTGCTTATGCGAGAAATTTGAAAATAGTGCGAGTTGCCAGCCTTAGGAAAGGCTGACCTTGTGCGAAGTGGTAATATGCGAAGTCCGCGCAAGTGTGTAGTGTTCAGCGAGTTCAAGCGAGATTAGCGAGTAAACTTGTACAAAACCCCTACTGGGTTTGCACAAGTCGGTCTGTTGGTACTTAGACTATAGACTAGGTCGTTTGTAAGACATCAACCCGGACTAGGTTGAGTCTTGCCTAATTCCCTATAGTTATGGCTCTGATACCAATCTGTCACACCCCAACCGATGGCGGAAACATCAGGGCGCGACACTGAGCGAAACAGCTTGTCCAGGAGAAATCCAGAACAACTAATTTACCAGATAACTAATATTATGTCCCATACCATAACTCATCAAATAAAACAGTTATTACAGACATAGGTATCTCATAGACAAATAAATTGTTCCGACAACTCAGATTTTATTAGATTTGTTTCTAGACTCCATCCTAGCCTGATTTCCGACAAGTAGCAAGCAAGCATCCTAAACACCTGTCATATACATTAAAATAGAGGTCAATACACATAGTGTAAAGGTGAGCATACAAGTTTAATAGTATAATAGTAGCGAAAGCGAGTTTACGCATAACCAGCATGTAACATGTATAATGTGAAGCTAGTAGGTTATCGACAATGAAATATGCACAGACGTGACTGCGAGTTGTAGAGTGCGCAACACATATCACCACTGTGACACGTGAAGAAATACCCTTAGCAACCCCCGTCCACGACAGGTGCTGAGTCCAAACTATAGTACTATCGTTGCTAAGGTGTCAGGCAACAATCACTGTGTAAACATAACATACAAGCATTCATCGAGTAACACGTATAACATGCATTAGAGGTCAGCGTAAAAAAAGTGTTTGCATTGTGTGATCGATGTGTTTTAGCATAAGTAACGTATGTAACACCCAAAAGTGCTTAAAGCAAAAAGGGATCGAGTATACTCACAGATCGTGTTTAGTAAATAAACACTCTCTTGGATTGAAGGGAGCGCTGGAGAGTTAGCCTGATTACAGAACGATAGCATAAACGGTGAGCGGCACGTAAAATGATGCAAGTGAGCTGAAGTGACGAAGGGTCATCCGGTCGGATGACAATCCGTACAGATGGTCATTCGATCGGATGACAATCTGTACGGATGGTCATCCGGACGGATGGCCATTCGGTCGAATTGTCCTTCGTTTTGGGAGGGATGCGTTTGTGTATGATGGCTTTGAAGTTTTCGTTGTAGTATTTTGAAATCGGAGAAGTATCTCTACCTTTCACGTCGTCCGTTTGAACGATCGTTCGATCCGATCCGTCCAGCGAGACATTTCTCAGATAAGAAGTTCACAGCAGGATTGTCATTCGATCGGATGGTCTTCCGATCGGATGGCAATCCATCAGAAGCTAATGATCTTTGAAAATTATGGAAAGGTTTAAGTATTAAAACCATAAGCCAATCCTATCGGATTGGCGTTCGATCGGATGGCAATCCGATCGGACGGCAATCCGATCGGACGGCAGTCCGTTTAGTGGCTTGATCGTTTTGAAATTTGATAAGTTTGAAAGTTTGCGGTTTGATCGAGACGATATGACAACGTGTTAAACCACGGAAACTCCTCCAAGCCCAAGTTATCCGATCAGACGGGAATCACCCCAGTCTAAGCAGTAACTGTTCTTGACGGTTTTTCATGTTCAACCCGTAATCGGTTGTCTCTTAGGTACGAATCAGATCTCAGACTTGACACTTTACTAGAAACGAGTAGAGGGCCTGAATGAGTTCCGATTCTATTGGTTTTGAGTGCCTTGAGTGTAAAAGAGTTGAAATAAAGTTATGAAAACATCTCTCAATCCTTTTAAATCCTTGAAAACGTTTAGATCTATGCGAAAACAGTGTTGAATCATGTTGAAATCCTTTAGATCTGAGTTGTTCTTGGTGGAATGAGGTCAAAACTTGAAGTTCATAAGAACCCCATGATGAAATCATCCTAGAACACCTCAAATCGGGTGGTTTCATGGTTAAAAGTGAAGATTTGATGGTGAAAAAGATAAAGAAGTGTGTGTAGATCATAAAAGTACAAGATTGGAGTTGGAAACTTACAAGAATCACGAGAAATCGAAGGAGAAAGGCCTGAGAAGTTGAAGAGACGCACCAGAGCTGTCACATCACTGTTTGTGAAGTGACAGGTGCTACTTATAGGATTCAAAAAAGGGAAAGTGGCGCAGTGTAACGGATCGGATGGCAACCCGATCGGATGGCCATTCGATCGAAGGGTTGCCGCGAGTTGGTTTTTGTGTTTTCGTTATGTGCGTTGAGCGTTGCAATGCGAGTAAGCGATGCGATAGTATTTCAGACTAATTACCCAAATAACCTAACTAACAGTCATAAACCTAAACATACCCATACTGCGTTTTGTGTTGCGATGAGATTGTGTTGTGATAGACTTGCGATTGCGTTTGCGATTAACATACCAAAACAACTATAAACATGCACAAGTAACACATAATAGCACACACACGTAAAGCAATATCCAGAACACATAATTCGTATTGCGATGCGATCAGCGATAAGTTGATTAGCGATAAACTGCGATTATTAGCATTTACTCCACATAATACAACTAAAGTAAACAAAATTAAAGTATCGATTACGAGTCAAAGAGTACAATCAATAATTAAGCAAGGAGTGACAGATCGCAATTAGCAATCTTTTCCTCCTTTAACTTTGACTTTGACTTGTACTTTGATTTCCAAAACGCGGGGTGTTACAGATAGCGTAAGTAGGGTATCGTATCCTCGGGGAATTATGGTTAGTGTTTAACTAGAGAATTATTATATATTAAAGAAAAACAACTCCCACCCAGAATCCCGATTGCAAGTTTAACACAAAAACCCGTTTACATATTCATAACACCCCAGAGACATGGCCTTGGAATTAATGACTTTGATTAATTATTAGGGATAGTTTTTAAGATTCACCATACAACCTAATAACCCATTTAATTATACCAATTACCCACCAATTTACCAACCCGTTAACAACGCATGTATGTTGCCAATACGCTTAATAAACGACAAACAATTCAAATATAATAAGCGTTTCACAAAATCAACACAAGTGGTCAAGATTTACCTGTTAATAAGAATAAAAAAAACAAAGTTTAATGTGAAAATCTAGAAATCAATCATCCGAGGAAAGTCACATAAGATAAAGGTAAAGTCCTCCAAGTTTCAGATTCGAGGTTCACACCAAACTCAGTTTAATCATTAATTCGACACCACATAGACATGGTTCTGAAAAGTCGGTTAATTTAAGTTGTAATCAAAAACAGGTCTTTGTCATCAGATCTTTTACAGTTCAATTACCCTATTTACTAATGTGAGTCAACCTACTCTATGTCACCCAACAAGCTACAACGTCTTGTCATCAACCGAGCAAGTTGTAAAGCAAGAACTCAAACACATGCAAATAGTATAAATAAACCAACTTATCAAATTGTTTATACGACGTCGTCAATGTCAAAAACAAATCCAAACATGAATAAACTAAGAAATGTATTAAACCCTACGAATCGTACGCTTGAAGAAAGCCACCTAGTAAATCATCCCTTGAACCGTGTACAACCACCAAAAAGGCGGCTGCCTTCCGTGTGCGTCCCACTTCCCCCAAAATTGTCGTCTGCCAAAAACTTGTGAATTCCTCTAAAAGTTGTGTCCCCAAGAAAACAGGGGGTTTGAACCCCTAAAGAGTGCCTTTAGGTGGTTTTGAAATTTATGAGTGAAATTAGGTAGCTTGTTAATCAAAACAGCGAACTTTATATAACTTCTGCCATAAGCTGCAGGCTTCTTACATGTCCCTGCAAAATGTCTGAAGTCCGCTGAATGAAATCACAAACATTAGAAAGGGTTGATCCGCCATTAGTTTGTAATTTCTGTTTATAGGGTATGTATATTTGTGCCAACTGCCAACGCCCCGCAAAGATATACATAAATAAATAAAGGGTTGATCCGTAAAAAAAAAAAAAAAAAAAAAAAAAAAAAAAAAAAAACATTAGAAGTTCGCTGTTTCCAATTGTCACGTTATCTGAAGTCTGCTGTATAATATAACAAACATTGAAGTTCGCCGTTTCTAATTAAGAACATGCAGAAAGTCCATTGTTTGATAAATGAATCATAAGAAGTTCGTTGTTTAGAAGATAGAACATAAGAAAGTCCACTACTTCATTAAACAAAACAAGCAAAATATAAATAAAATGGAAAATGAATAAAATGGAAATATGCATGTGAAGTGGGTTATCTTGGACGTGGATATGTGGTACACATCATTCCACCCCACTCGAATTAGACTTGTCCGCAAGGCGAAAATCTAGATACAACTTGGTGGAAACCAAGGCGGACGCCACTCGACTCGTACGGTAGCATCCAGTAGAGTGAGTGTAGTGGTAGACGGTGGTGGTGAGCCGCCAACGAGTGACTGGGCTGGCGGTGGGATGACGGAAACCGGTGGCATGGCTGTTGGTGTGGGGGTGGAAATTGGTGGTGGTAACCGAGGTCGGTTCTTGAGAATATCTATCATCCGAGCAATTCTTGACTCGACTCGATCGAACAACTCGTGTTTGGATAGAGTTTGAGCAGCCATAGGTCCAAAGGGGGATCACGACGGCTCTGATACCAATTGATATGAACAAATCGGTCGATAGATAATCCGTTGAGTGGATCAAGCTCAAAAGAAATTAGGAAGAAGCAAGACTTGAGACAACTCTTTTTTTTTAATATTTTTCATTCATAGAACTCAATAAACTCCTGGTAGTTATATATAGCCTTACATACATAAGTACGAAATGCAAAATGGAAACTAACTGCTATGCACTACTACTTCCCACTACTTGCATGCATGATAAAAAACAGTCCACTACTTCATTAAAGAAAACAAGCAAAATATAAATAAAATGGAAAATGAATAAAATGGAAATATGCATGTGACGTGGGTTATCTTGGATGTGGAGATGTGGTACACATCAAATTCTGCCACACAACATAATAAAGAAAACATTGAACAGGGAATCTTGTAAGAATCACGTGAACAAACACATTAATTACTTCTGATGGAGGTTTAAATAACATATACTATACATGAAGGTATGTTCATTTTTTAATAACATAACAATTCAAGAAGGTATTAGTTCGTTTAAGCGGACTTCCAGGAGAAGATATTGGTTCACTTCAGCGGACTTCGGAAGGTATTAGTATCATACGGCGGACTTAAGAAGAAATTGGTTCTAATCAGCGGACTTCCAGGAGATATTGGTTCACTTCAGCGGGCTTCTGGAAGGTGGTTATATCAAACAGCGGACTTCTGAAGGTGGTGATCCAAAACAGCGATCTTCTGTCTGTTGTGCAGGAATATGTCATATGTTGCAGCTTTTTGCAGAATTTCAACACAAGTTCGCTGTATGGATAAGCATACTACCTAATTTCACTCATAAATTTGAAAGACAACTACTAGCACTCTTTTGGGGTTCAAACCCCCTATTTCTGCAAAATTTTCAAAAAAAACAATGCTGACGTTCAATATATATTATGTGATGTCCTCATTTTTCTAATGTTCCACCGACTTCTTCTTATATTACATTATGGGCCAATATGGTGCTTCTCATTCTAAGCATAGTTCACCAAATTAATTACCAAAATTCTCAAATCATCACGTAAGCCTTTTTTCTAATGATGGGTCCAAAGCCCATTTAACTTCTTAAAAATGGGTTTCTTGTATGCAATTTCACATCACAACATTTAGTGTTTTAACATTAAATTCAATTCAATTCAACTCAAAATTCTAATTTGAGATTTCATTTAAACTTTTAATGTTATTTTATCATTTTAGTATGTTTTATCTTGAAAGCACAAAACCCAAATTCTAATGATAGTAGTATCTTTTGTAACAATATCGATGCATTTTTATTATAATTTACATAAATAATAGTGTACTTAAGATGCACCGATCAATTAACATAGAAGAATACAGAATCAACTTAACATTAATAGAAGCGTATGGCAGCATATATAGGCAGCCAAGTACAAAGCGACTCGAATACTAATTACTGACGAAAAATATTTAAACTGTAAATAAACTATGTCTATTCATACTTTGAAATTCAAATAATAATAAATACTAACTTTAAACTTCAAATACTAACTTTGAACTATAATATTGTTAAATCGAAGAAGCAATGTTGAATAAGGGTGGTACGGTTTTGATCTCGAGGGGTGGAAGTTGGAGATCAATATAAGTTAGAGGGTTAAAATTAATTAGTGTTTAATTAGGTTATTTTTATTATCCGTAAGTTTGGATACGTTTTGGACATTGGAATTGTTTTCAAATTGCTTTAACTAGGAGGTATGGCATGCGTGATAACATGCGTGATTATTTGTTTTAACATGTGTGATTAGGTTTGTTGAGTTTATAACGTGCGTGATTTTCATAATAACGTGCGTAATTTGGTCGCGTACGTGATGTACGTTAAGCCGTAATGTATTTTATACTTTCTCTCTATATATATATAGAATGTTGACTATGAGGATATATGGTACGCTAATGCTGAGTAAATGTGACCTGTGTATTAACTCATGTCAAAGATATTAATCTAACCGGAATATAATCAAAATCGTGTATCCCATTATTTGGATGAGTCGATCAGGTTGGCACGGATTATAAACAACTTGGCTGGCTGTAATAAATCATAATCAATTGTAAATGGGCTAAACAAGACTAGGGTTGTCCAAAATGCTCGACGATCGAGGATCGCTCGAAAAATACTCGCTCGATTTCCGCTCAGTTTGTAAATGAGCCGCTCGGATCGGTTCGATTCAAATTCAATCCAAGCATGAACAAAGTTCCGCTCGCTCGTCGATCGCTCGGTTTCGCTCGAATTATTTTTATTAATAATTAATATATATATTATAGATTTTAAAGATTAAAAGCCCAAAAAATATACAAGCCCAAAAAAAATTAAAAGCCCAAAAAATATACTAGCCCAACTTAATAGTTAATATCAAAATCTAACCCTAAATCTCTAATTCCTAAAACAATCACATATTCATAAACTGATTGTTCGAAGAGCTGCTTCTTGATATTGTTAAGAACATTTTTAGAATCATGATTTTAGTTATGTATTGTTTTTGTTAGTAAGGTGTCGGACATGTTTTAAATAAGTTAGCATTTGTTTTTGTTGAACGTAGCCTTATAATTCAATCGAGCGAAACCGAGTGAAAACGATCCGCTTGATTTTAGTTAGGATTTGAGAAAACCGAGCGAAAACGATCCGCTCGATTCAAATTCAATCCGAGCATGAGCAGACCCTCGATCAGATCGGATCGGCTCATGAACACCCCTAAACAAGACGCATAAGTTAAAACTGGGCGTAAGCGCTCAAGCAAATATGTTTAATTGAACGAATTAAACGACCAAGATGGAGCATGTTTGATAATAAAAAAAAATTATAAATTCATACCGTTTAACCTGATTATGACATTTTATTAAAGGAGTTAAACCTTATATTCTGGTATTGTATTTTCAGTTTTAATCTATATCTTATGTTTTTCTGAAAGCTGAAAATTTTGATTGATAATCGAGATTCTTTTGTGGAATGATTAATTTTAGCAATTTTTCCTTATAAAACACGTATTGCAGAATAGCTGACATAATAATTACTGATTTTGTCAACAATCATCTTAGGCTACCGGGTATGGGGTCGTCCCCTCCCGTCTTTGCTCATCAAAGTCCGTCGCACGCCGCCCCCTTGGGGCTCGGCACGTCGCCGGCGTCTTCTCCAGGACGTCTGAGACGATCCAAAAGGTGGGGCCCCCCATTAATTGTGTGTATTGATTTGTTTTTAAAGTGGGTCCCTCAGCTAGTTGATGGTCCATCCTCCACACCCTTGGGTAGTCCTCAATGGGATGGTCCTCCTCCCGTGATGATGTGGCGTCTACGTGGCGGGTGATATCCAAAGAGACTAACCAAACCATACCCAATGGTCTTATCGGAGGTCCACCGAAAAACACAATGCGGTCGCATGTCGAATAGTAAAATCATTTTGTAGAAAAATTATTTTTTAACAACTAATTACACAAAAAATTAGTTGATTCGACATTTATTCTACGTAAAGTAAGTGTACTCATAATAACCACACATAGAGAGATAATAACAGCTTAAAAGTTCGTCCAATATGTCACATAAAAAAATATAGAGTAAATTACAAGTTTTGTCCTTTATGTATGTCCCAAATTGCAGGCGCTGTCCTTTGTCTTTAAAATTGATAAGTTTTGTCCTTAATGTTTGCAAATCTTGCACGTTATGTCCTTTAGACCAAACCCAGTTAGATTTTTTGGTTAAAACTGGTCATGTGCAAGGCACATGAGGGCATTTTTGTAATTTCGTTTTTAAAGAAATATGTGTAATTAACATAAAATTAATACCCCACCATCTTCAAAAGTTCAGACCCACCACTTGCCACCACCTGCCGCCACCACCTCCCACCCTCACCTGCCGCCGACCACCCACTATCTCCACCATCGCCTGACCCACCATCACACTCCACCGTCTCCATCATCACCATCAACATCCACCCCTTCGATCCACCATCACCAAAAACCAAAAACATTCATCAATTACCCCCCCCCCCCCCCTCTCTCTCTCAACCGAAATCATCTCCAAACAAAAAATCCCCAAATCTGAACATCCAATTACTAGCCCAACAAAACACACCAAACCAGTAAACATAAAGGGCGTTGGGTCGCCTACAATGTTTACACCAAATTGCGCCTACAATGTGTCATTTGCCCTTTTTTCACAACTGTATAGATTCCTCAAAATGAAATGAAGTGTTTTTCTTTCAATATTTATAAATTAACCTTTTAAATTTTCTTTTCTTTTATTTATTAAAATATTATAATCAAATGAGTAAAAAGACAAAAATGCCCCTGAGTGACCAGATTTAACAAAAAAAATAAACTGGGTTAGGCCTAAAGGACATAACGTGCAAAATTTGCAAACATTAAGGACAAAACTCATCAATTTTAAAGACAAAGGACAGCGCCTGCAATTTGGGACATACATAAAGGACAAAACTTGTAATTTACTCAAAAATATAAGTGTGTATATAATTCTTATAAATCTCTAGTTCGAACAAAGAACATAACTTTTATTAGAAAGCAACCTATCGAAATTACAGTTTTTATAAAGTATAAACAAATATATTTTTAACTAAGTAGATGCCGGAACCTCCTTTTCCCCTTCTTCAGAAGCTATAAGAGCATTCACATCCTAACCATCAAATTATGTGAGGAGGGGTTTTTATATTATAAAGGGTATAAAAAGTGGTTGTGAGTAGAGGAGAAAGAAAATGTTACTGTTCATCTGCATATTTGGGGGGACACTGTTCACCCGTTATAATTTTTTAATATATTTTGAAAGTGGTTGTGAGTGGAAGTAAGAGAAAAATGTAATGATAATATTATTTAATTGAAAAGAGAGAGAAAAAGTATATGTTTTTAGTGGAAATATATTGATATAAGAGTTGTTTTTTAGTGGAATGTATGTATAATTTGATGGATTGGATGTGAATGCTCTAAGCCACAGCTGCAAAATTCCAATTCAATCAGCCAAAATTGAGTTAACAAATTCATACAAGTAACTTCAAACTGATCATACCAACAGAACTAACCGAATCCATACATCTCCAAAATTATCAATCGAAATGAACCTAACCTTCGAGTGAATAGTGAATACTAGGACTTAAACACGTGGTGACTACTACAACTACAAGCATATACATACATAGACGCAGAGTAGATACAGACAGGAAAGAAGAAAGAAACCTTGATGTCGTAATCAGCGCCAGCAGTGGCGAGAATGCCGGAGATGGGGTGAAAATCTAGGGTTAGAACGGGTTTAGTGTCGTGCCAGTTGATCTGAAGAGTTCCTCCTTTCATTTTGTAGGTTTGATTAGTGTAATCTGAGCAGCAGGTTGATTTGTGTAATATTTGAGGAGGCGAGTCGATTGGAAGAGGTGAGGGTTTACTGGCGATGAACAGGTGCTATTCTGCAGGTCATTCGATTTAGATGTGAATAACAGGCCTGCCGCAAACCTCTTCCGACGCTTGATACTTCAAAATCAGGAACAAGTCATGTTTCGTGGGTTGACACATTGAACTTTTTAGTTAATATACTTTATACATTAGTTTTCTTTGTTATGATTTGTAATCTTAGGTTATCAATGTGCAAAAAGAAAGAAAAAAAAATCCGGTGTTAACAAGTCATGTTTGTATCGACCCGCATAATCTTGTGTTCGGGTTCATATGTTCGTGTCAAATTTCCGGATTTGTGTGGGGTTCGACCCACCATAAGATCCATTAGCGGATCATGAAATAGTGCAGGTGATACACCAAATGTCATAACCATGAAAAGAATTCTAACAAAACTAAAAGCAAACAGCCAAGCAGTTATAATAACTTGAGCAATCTTCAACAATCTGTAGGTTGTTAAAAAAAGAAAAAGAAAAGCATAGAAAAGCTTCCCTTTTGAGGCATGTGCCATTGCATGGCCAATCCAATCCATTGACAGATGACTATCATGAGCTCATATGCCACTCATAATCCATGGAAATCAAGTATTCTCTGGATGGATCTTCATGTAAATGACTGGACACAAACAATCCAGCTTGGGTCACAACTGTACAGTAGTTATATCAAAGCATTTCAACTTTTATGACTCGTATATGTACACAAACAAAACCTTTGGATTTAACAAGCAAGTTTTCCCCCTAAAACTGCTTCAAGCCTTTGACTAAACTAGCTAACTTCAGCATGAGAGCACTTCTGGTCATTGACCTTGCACTCCTCAATCATCAAAACTAACAACAAAGTAATAATTCTAGCAATCTATAATATAATCTAAATCTACATTTTCACATTTCAAAACTTCATACATAGATTTTGCATAAACCTATAGACTACAGTGAATGATACCAGTTGCATATACTTCCATGAGTTGACTAACAGTGATTTACTATCTCCTAGTTGACCAAATACTCTTAGAAGCCAGAAACTTCATATTTCAACTTTCAATCATATGATTGAAAATATATTCCTAACAGCTAATTCACTAAAAATATGATTGTAAACTCCAAATGTTTCAAAATTCATCACCAATCAAAATCAACACGTTCCAGTACAAAAGTCCATCAAACTCCCAAAAGATCAGATTTCAACTCGATTCCTTCAAAATCCCCAAACACTAGCCCTAGAAAGAAAAATAACAAATTACCTTGTTGTCTCCTGTTGATTTCTTTTGAAATAAATTGACATTCAAGATCTACAAACCAAAAAACAAACAATTAAGTAAAGTTGCTGCTCATAGAATTCAAACTGAATGGAAATATGAATTAACTAGGGTTTAAGAAGAACCTAAAAAGTGGTAGTTGGAGACAAATAGTTGAAATTATCAGTGAGATAGAAACAATCGCTTCCAAATTGCACACATAAATAGTTTTTCGGAGAATTAATTTTAGCAAACCCTAATTGATCGAATCAGTAATCAAATTAACAAGAACTGAGGTCGAATTCGACCTTGACTGGTACAAGAGAAGATGAAATTGATAGAATCGAGAATCATACCTTGAAATTAATAGAATCGAGTCAGACCTTGGGGAAACCGTCGGAGTTCTGCGTCACTGTTTTCCGATCAGGATGTTTCATTTGCAAAATCGTTTTCCGGTGGAGATGTTCAAGCTCGAAAGCTTGAACGTTTTCCGATCATTGATCATTACCGGTGGAGAGAGCGGTGGAGATGAGGTTGATCATTGCCGTTGGAGAAAGAGGTGTGAGGGGACGAGGATGGGGAGTCTGGTAGAGTTCTGAGCGTGAGGGTTTAATCAGCTATTCGATTAAAACCTTTTTACTTTTCCTGATTTAGTATTTTTTTGCCATCAATTTGCCACCAAAAATAACCATATACGATTCACGTGAGAAATTATTACTTAATTTCTTACCGTTCATTTTGGTAGCAGAATTAGGTGGCAAGTGCCCTTTTTTTAGTAGTGTACAAAGTATATTAAACGGACTCTAATTGATCTATTCAAATGACATTTGAACCATCTCATCTACAATGTGAGATTTTAGGGTTTTTTTAGATATTTAGTTTGTAGATTTTACACTTTTTGGTTTACATCATTGTGTCTTTTATTTATTACTGTGTATTTTCTATATTTGCGTTATTATGTCCTTTTTTGTGATTCATTATGTATTTTTTTCGACACTGTGTTATATTTTATGATCTAACTAGTATTAAGCACCCCCGCGTTGCGGCGGGGGCGAACACCAATGTCACACTACTACTAGCGATCACCAACACTGAAGTTGCAGCGTGTTAATGCGAAAAAATTAAACCGAAACGTTAAACATATAAAAAATAAATAAGTCGATCTAGGACCCGAGCGTTACGATGTACCTGTGAAACGGAAAAATATAGACGACGTAAAAACGTTTAACCACACACGCACTTTGCGCCGTATTAACTCGGAAAATTATTTATAGCTTTTAAATGGAATACAAATTTGTCTTTAGTGGTACAACTCATTAAGCATTATGTTACAAACCATAATGCATAGATATGAATTTGTCTTTAGTGGTACAACCCACTAAGCATTATGTTACAAAACCATAATGCGTAGATATGTTGCAAATTAATATATACTAGGATTGCGACCCGCCGTAATACGACGGAGATTATTTAGTTATAACTAAGTCGATCTACAACTCGCACGTTATGTTAAACCTTTCAAACGGGAAAAAAATGGACGATGTAAAAACGTTCACCCACACACGCACTTTGCGTTTTGTTAACTCGCAAAATTTAGAACGAAACGTAAAAACGTTAAACCAAAGACGCATGTTGCGTTGTGTTAAGTCACAAAATTTAGAACCAAGCATAAAGTGAAAAATTTGCGGAAAATGAAAACTATAAATGACCAAAGTTGAAAGTAAAAAAAGTTGTGAGGATAGATTGCAAAAGATAAAAAGTTTTGAGGTAAAAGTAAAAAAAACAAATAGTTTTGGGTTAAAAGTAATTTATGAAATACTTTTGGGCGAAATGTAAAAAAAATCAAATTTTTTTTTGAAAACCCCCAAAGCCAAGGTTACAACAACCATATGCATAACCATTTTTTCTTTGAAAACCCCCCCAAAGCACACCCCGCGTTGCGGCGGAGAGTAAAACGGTGTCAAATAGTACTAATGCCACACAACCGTCATCGACCACCAACACTGCATCGACCTAGGATCTGCGTATTGCGACGAACCTGTCAAACATGAAAAATAGAGGTAAAAACGTTGAACCACACATGCACGTTGCGTCGTGTTAACTTGCAAAATTTGAAACAAAACATAAAAAAGTTGAACCACAGTCGTACATTGCGTCGTATTAACTCGAAAAATTTAGAACTATACGTAAAACGAAAATTTGTGAAAAATGAAAAGTATAAGTGACAAAAGTTGTGAAGTTAAATTGCAAATAATGAAAAGTTTTGGGTTAAAGTTAAAAAAACAAATTATGTAGGGTTAAAATTGCAAAAGGTAAAAACCTTTGGATTAAAAGTAAAAAATCAAGTTTTTTTTTTTGAAAAAGTCCCAAAGCACAAGATACAAGTTGTATTGCATATTTTTGTTGCTTATTTATAGTAATAAAATAAAACTAGGACTAAGTATGAAATTTTTGCAAACCATGGGACCAACAAATCATTTAACTCTACAAATTAACAAAAACCTAAAGCACATAATACTCAGACCGAACGTAGTGGGGCGTTTTTTGCCCCGAATCCCGCCCGAAAACGGCCAATAACGCCGGCACCTCCGCCCCCGTGGGCGTGTTTGGCCAATTTTTTTGTCTGACGTGTTTTAAATAACGCTATAGGGGCAAGGTTTTGACCAATCAGATTCATTTCCATTTTTGTAAAACCAATCAAATTTTTTTGATGTTTTTTTTATTTAATTTTATTATAAACATAATGCCCCACAATGTCCACATCCCCACTACACCCATTTTAGAAAACGCCCAATAATGCCCCATTGCTGACTGGGCTGACACATGGCGCAAAACACCCAAGGGTGTATCATGCCCACTACACATGGTCTCACAAAGCTCAAAGTACAACAATAGGAAGCATACTAATGTTACAAAATTAATAGTATATAAATATAAATTAGATTATTTAAATTCGTGTTTTCTTTCTCTTCAATTGTAATCTTTCGTGTCGAGCCAGTTAAGATACGGAATAGAGAAAAAGGCAGTGCATTGCATTTTCGTTTGATGTGATCCCAGAAGAAATGGTTGGAGATGTTGTGAACCAAGCACAAATCGGGCTATGTATACGTTGTATGACAAAACTTCATGGTGGTCGACGGAGAAAGAGCTATTACCTTTCACTTAAATTATTAAACAAAATTGAAAATTTCTAAAGTATTTCTAAGCATCAATGAAGAAGAAGATGAAACCGTTGAAGTTGATGAAGGAGAGTCGGTCAAGTCACGAGTCTGAGACAGGAATCACAATCGAGACAACATCCATGGAATGTCAGTGTTCATGAACCCAATACAAGCGACTCATGATAGCAACCCTTTGACCAAGCCTAGACGATCTACATAGTCAAAAAACTAAACTCAAAGTATGTAGTGAATGCACGTGGCCATCACCGAAGCTATTGAAGTTGAACTATGAAATTCTATATATGCGTGTAGTAAAGATGTGTGGATCAAAGCCATGCAAGAGGAAATAGACACAATGGATCAGACGAATCAGAGATGGATCAGACTCAAATGACAAAATATGGGTGTTAGTGTCTTCAAAATAAAACGTAAGTCAATGGTCCAATTGACCGGTAAAAAGCTCGATTAATTACTACTAGTAGTCACGAATATTAATGTGTTATGTGAAGTCTACTCTTGGATCTAGTATTAAGTTTAATCGAGAAGAGAAGTTGGATTAAGTGGTGTTTTGTGATGCTGATTATGCTGGTGACTTAGATAAACGACAACCAACGGCTTCACTATCGAGGAGGCCGAGTGTCGGCTACTTCAACGTCATCCCAAGAAGTGGTGTGGTTGCGGCTACTACTTGATGAGTTGAACAAGGAAGTTAGGAAGGTGGTGAAAAGGTGAAGAAATCGTATTCAGTAATCAGAGGGAATTAAGAATCATTCAAGTGATGATTTTATTCATGATCAAGAAGCCAATTAAATAGAAAAGTAAACAGAAAGACGAAGTCGTAGGCTAAAATAAGGAAAAACAGAAGGATAAACTTGCATGCATGGATAGGAATAAGCCTCTTGATCACGTCTGTACGAAACAACTGTAACAACCCTCATTAAAAGTCCTATTTATTTTATTATTTTATCCAATAGAAAACCCTAATTGTGACACCCAAGTGATTCTGCACAAACCCTAAAATTTTCAGAACAATCAGAATCAGGATCAGGGCCCCTAAAACTCAGGGGGGGTATTTCCCCATTGACGATTATCCTCACAAATTGCTGTCTAAATCGAATTTTCAAGAATCGTCGACTCAGCAAGGCTAGAAACACACGTGGCTAATCTATAGTGAATAAGTGTCCCTTACGGACCGTAAGGGATTAGGCTTACGGTCCGTAAGCCAGGTCAAAATCGTGTATAAATAGCAGGCATTGGGACTTGATTTCTGGCGTTCGTTCGACGATCAAATTCCAATTATACGTTGAGATATAGCAGTAATAGTCTCAAAATCACTAATTAGTATAGCGGGGTGCTGCTACGATACAGGGTATTAACTCGATCGCTGCTACGATTCAATGTCCGATCGATGGAAACTATCCGATGGATGTTTTAGTACTATCCTTTGTCATTAGTCGTGATTCCGACAGGATGTTTGAGTACCACCCGAACTCGGGGAATACTCTGTCATTCGTTGTGAATCCGATGGATGTTTAAGTGATTGCACTTTGTCATTCGTTGTGAGGGTTTTAATCTCGTGAGTTATCGTAATTGCTGTATTAAGTTACCTACCTAGTTCGTGTGCACTAGGTTACAAGGCTAAATCAAATAGGCTAAGCTCTGTCTGTATTAATCTGCAATATATCAAGGCTTATCTGTAGACTAAACTTTGGCTGTATGAATCTGCATGCTTATAATGTGAGTCATTCTCTTTTTATCAAATTACTTTCCAAAAGCATGAATATTTTCAAGGTTATAATTACAGGGATTAAGTTTATGTATTCAGCAATTATTATCGGTATGTGAAATTTGGTTTACATTATTTTATAAGAGTTACTAGTTGAGAGAATGATCAACAGTGACATGACCAAAAGCACTAGTTGAGAGAACGATCAACAGTATTATGACTAGAATCACTAGTTGAAAGAATGATCAACAGTGATATGACCAGAATCACTAGTTGAAAGAATGATCAACAGTGATATGACCAGAGTCACTAGTTGAAAGAATGATCAACAGTGATATGACCAGAGTCACCAGTTGAAAGAATGATCAACAGTGATATGACCACCGACACAGGAATCGCCTAGTGATTAAGTCTTTGCCAATCTTAAAGAAGCAAATGTAAAAACTCTTAATGCTGTGAATTATAACAAATATGTTTTAGCAAAATGAATGAACTCACCAGTATTTCCTGCTGACAAAACCTTTTTAAAACGCGTTTCAGGTAATTACAGTAGATTGGAGTAAGAGATGGATACAGCACTGAAAGGCATCAAGAAGTGGCTTATTTTATTAATTAAATCAAATGAAGAAATATTGTTTTATGTAATCAAATTTATCTTATTAAAGCTACCTTTGTAAAACATGGGTTTATCCCATCTATTTAATAAATAAAATCCGGTGTTTTCTAAACTCTGATATTTTTCCTAACTCACGGTCCTGATGAAATTTCCGTTGCAATATTTTTCAAAATAATCACCAGTACCACTGGGCTGTTCGCGACGCCCGATTCCGTCCAGGGTGGGTCGGGGGTCGTGACAGAAGGTGGTATCAGAGCCACTGATTTAAGCCTATAGGTGTTGTGATAATAATACCTAAGCTTAAATAAAAGAGTTAGGAGATTGCTGTTAACTGGTAGCACACAGGATAGCATTTAGACTTGAACTTAAGAAAAGATGCCTTAATGTAAGCTTCGAGATAATCTAAGTACTTTTGTAAATAAAGTATGATAGGTTTTGATATGCCATAAGAATAATGATTAGAACATTGCAGGCAATAACAATTAATTGCTATTAATTCTTGCCTATTGATATTACTTGATCTAGAATAAGATATGTTACGGGAATACAAATTTCCTTAATTCTGGATAAAAGCCCTAATAAAAGAGGCACTTTTAAATACTATTTATGGGAAATTTTCTCCGGCAAGACTGGGTATGGTGTAGCAGACTCTCCAGTTTGTCCGGATATACTGAGGTTACCTCTCCGGCGAGAACCGGATAAGACAGGGTATATAATATGTCAAACAAGTGACAAGATTTCCCTAAATAGTATCATGACCTGATATCTGACTGGTTTTTGGAAATATGAATCTGTTAAATACATTGACCTGATAGATGGTATGTTTATTTTAGCATGTGAAATATATGATTATATAGATATATATATATCTATAAGGAATTCCAAAAGCCAAATAGGAATAAAGCACAAGCATATGTGTCTAGATTTCTTTAATAGGAATCTCTTTTCCAATATCAAACATTATTTCATTTTTACCTAGTAACTCGTGCGACAATATAAACAACGGAAACCCTTTAAGTAGGGACACCATCAAAAGTATAAGAATTTCTAAATGTGTTACTATAAACTATTAACGCAAGTAAGAAATATGTAAAGTTGTGATAATGTACAAGAAAACACATGAAAATTTAATTATAAGTCCACAGAAGTTGAAATATATCACATACGACTTCCAAGGCAAGACCTTTGGAAAATATAAATTAGGCACAATGACCCCAATGCTAATCCTATCAGTAGAAGAACTACTAATAAAAAAGAAGCACTTTGCCACATGATCCTACAAACGACACGAATCTTGTTGAGGTACGTTGGAACAATATTTCACAACCATCTGTACACAGTCTAATCAGAGTCATAATTATTATCACTGAAAAAGGAGTCACATATCTTTGCAAATCCTCTATTTCATTTTATTCAACATTCCCTGGTAATGTCATTTAAACAACGGTTATTACACGAAATTCCAGATAAAGCCATTATATTTCTTTTTCTGACTTCTGCATATAATGAATTGACTTTCGTGTTTCTACTTCCTCTAATAGTCATCATACTATGAAGATTTCTTTCATAGTAGTAAATATTGATCTATTTCATTTCTTGGTAAATCCACACGTTACACATGCAATGTTTGTTGTGCATATGATTCGCTTGCTTTATGAAGACCACAGGAGGGCTTCATTCCGATTTGTTATTTTATCAAAACTCAAATATCATTCCGCTCTTTGCACGGTGAACCGCACTGTTGCAAAACGATAACTCTTTGATATCAAGTCAATGAATTTACTTAAATAGTATTAATATTCTTGTTAAACCATTGAGGTGAAAAATTTATATTTTTTATAAAAATTATGTTGAGGTATACTCTCATTTAAATTTATGTGTAGTTATTTATTATTGGTAATTAATATTAATTTTATTATTAGTAATGTTAGTATTATTTTCAGGTACTAGGGTTATTGTCAAGGGCAGGTATTGAATAGCCTAGCCTTAGTTAGGCATGGACTGGCCACCTATGCTTAAACAAGGCAGCACTAACCAATATCTAACCATGATAATGACCAGTTAATATATATAAATTAAGTTATCATACTTAATTAGTAAATTTTAATTATATGTAGAAATATTTTATATATACTTTATACTGTAAAGAGAAGTCATATTTTCATAAAACAATACAAGAATTAGAGGTACAAATGAAATTATATAATAAATGTCTATCACATGTTTTGTGGTAACTATGTACCATAACACTTTGGCAAGAAAATGACCATATAAAAATAATATGGTAGTCATCAACTACGCTGGGTTAAGGAAACATTGTACTATATAAGAATAGTCCCCGTTTTCAAATACATTCACAACATTATATGTTTTCAAAATGAAAATAAGTAATCACATAGAATCGACCCATTAAGTATTATATATTTACAAAATATTTCACAAATACTTTTGTACAATAAATATTTTTACACTTTTATTTACAACTTTCATTTAACGTTATAAATAATAGTGATTTCTTTTACAAAATAATAATACTAAAATATTTTGTAATGTAAATTGCAGTATTTTGTAATATATATATTACATAGTAAATATAAGTTATTTTACATAGTATAGTAAAATAATAAAATAATATTTATTTAAAAGTGGTGACCATTTACATATAGTAAAAATGCGTAACAAATAATATATATTACATTTGCTTTACAAATATAATATAAATTGGTCATGCCAAAACAACTTGTTCTTATTATATTTCGATCTCTAGGACATAGTATGAAAAATATGGTCACTAATAGTGTACTATCACATTGTTTCACAATTAAAACAACTTGGAACTTTAAATAATGATACACTAACTCTATTGTCTTTTGGTGTATCTTTGCAATTCACTCATCTCAGCACATTGATTTTCTCATATCATAATTTAATATTTGACAAATCATTTTTCATGTCTTTATTTCATTTGGAACCTGTCAATTCTAAGTCTTCCTCGGTTACCAATCAAAGTAAGCTTTCTTTTGACAAAGAATTTTATTGATTCTAAAAGTCCTTCACATTCATTTTAAATATCTATTGATCATATATCTTTTGGCTTGAACCTAGTCACTTTGGAAATTATATCATTTTATTCATTTGTCATCGATTTCTTGAATTAATTCAGTTGAACCTTTGAATCCTACTTATGGTACAACTAGTATTCACAAAATTTGATATTTTAAATTCTGTGTCATTTACCTTAAAAAAATATATTGTTTTTATTGACTAAAATATGACATAAGTCTAAAAGAAATATCATAACCCAAATCTCGAGGGCGAGATTTTTATTAAGGTGGCGAGAATGTAACAACCCTCATTAAAAGTCCTATTTATTTTATTATTTTATCCAATAGAAAACCCTAATTGTGACACCCAAGTGATTCTGCACAAACCCTAAAATTTTCAGAACAATCAGAATCAGGATCAGGGCCCCTAAAACTCAGGGGGGGTATTTCCCCATTGACGATTATCCTCACAAATTGCTGTCTAAATCGAATTTTCAAGAATCGTCGACTCAGCAAGGCTAGAAACACACGTGGCTAATCTATAGTGAATAAGTGTCCCTTACGGACCGTAAGGGATTAGGCTTACGGTCCGTAAGCCAGGTCAAAATCGTGTATAAATAGCAGGCATTGGGACTTGATTTCTGGCGTTCGTTCGACGATCAAATTCCAATTATACGTTGAGATATAGCAGTAATAGTCTCAAAATCACTAATTAGTATAGCGGGGTGCTGCTACGATACAGGGTATTAACTCGATCGCTGCTACGATTCAATGTCCGATCGATGGAAACTATCCGATGGATGTTTTAGTACTATCCTTTGTCATTAGTCGTGATTCCGACAGGATGTTTGAGTACCACCCGAACTCGGGGAATACTCTGTCATTCGTTGTGAATCCGATGGATGTTTAAGTGATTGCACTTTGTCATTCGTTGTGAGGGTTTTAATCTCGTGAGTTATCGTAATTGCTGTATTAAGTTACCTACCTAGTTCGTGTGCACTAGGTTACAAGGCTAAATCAAATAGGCTAAGCTCTGTCTGTATTAATCTGCAATATATCAAGGCTTATCTGTAGACTAAACTTTGGCTGTATGAATCTGCATGCTTATAATGTGAGTCATTCTCTTTTTATCAAATTACTTTCCAAAAGCATGAATATTTTCAAGGTTATAATTACAGGGATTAAGTTTATGTATTCAGCAATTATTATCGGTATGTGAAATTTGGTTTACATTATTTTATAAGAGTTACTAGTTGAGAGAATGATCAACAGTGACATGACCAAAAGCACTAGTTGAGAGAACGATCAACAGTATTATGACTAGAATCACTAGTTGAAAGAATGATCAACAGTGATATGACCAGAATCACTAGTTGAAAGAATGATCAACAGTGATATGACCAGAGTCACTAGTTGAAAGAATGATCAACAGTGATATGACCAGAGTCACTAGTTGAAAGAATGATCAACAGTGATATGACCACCGACACAGGAATCGCCTAGTGATTAAGTCTTTGCCAATCTTAAAGAAGCAAATGTAAAAACTCTTAATGCTGTGAATTATAACAAATATGTTTTAGCAAAATGAATGAACTCACCAGTATTTCCTGCTGACAAAACCTTTTTAAAACGCGTTTCAGGTAATTACAGTAGATTGGAGTAAGAGATGGATACAACACTGAAAGGCATCAAGAAGTGGCTTATTTTATTAATTAAATCAAATGAAGAAATATTGTTTTATGTAATCAAATTTATCTTATTAAAGCTACCTTTGTAAAACATGGGTTTATCCCATCTATTTAATAAATAAAATCCGGTGTTTTCTAAACTCTGATATTTTTCCTAACTCACGGTCCTGATGAAATTTCCGTTGCAATATTTTTCAAAATAATCACCGGTACCACTGGGCTGTTCGCGACGCCCGATTCCGTCCAGGGTGGGTCGGGGGTCGTGACAGAAGGTGGTATCAGAGCCACTGATTTAAGCCTATAGGTGTTGTGATAATAATACCTAAGCTTAAATAAAAGAGTTAGGAGATTGCTGTTAACTGGTAGCACACAGGATAGCATTTAGACTTGAACTTAAGAAAAGATGCCTTAATGTAAGCTTCGAGATAATCTAAGTACTTTTGTAAATAAAGTATGATAGGTTTTGATATGCCATAAGAATAATGATTAGAACATTGCAGGCAATAACAATTAATTGCTATTAATTCTTGCCTATTGATATTACTTGATCTAGAATAAGATATGTTACGGGAATACAAATTTCCTTAATTCTGGATAAAAGCCCTAATAAAAGAGGCACTTTTAAATACTATTTATGGGAAATTTTCTCCGGCAAGACTGGGTATGGTGTAGCAGACTCTCCAGTTTGTCCGGATATACTGAGGTTACCTCTCCGGCGAGAACCGGATAAGACAGGGTATATAATATGTCAAACAAGTGACAAGATTTCCCTAAATAGTATCATGACCTGATATCTGACTGGTTTTTGGAAATATGAATCTGTTAAATACATTGACCTGATAGATGGTATGTTTATTTTAGCATGTGAAATATATGATTATATAGATATATATATATCTATAAGGAATTCCAAAAGCCAAATAGGAATAAAGCACAAGCATATGTGTCTAGATTTCTTTAATAGGAATCTCTTTTCCAATATCAAACATTATTTCATTTTTACCTAGTAACTCGTGCGACAATATAAACAACGGAAACCCTTTAAGTAGGGACACCATCAAAAGTATAAGAATTTCTAAATGTGTTACTATAAACTATTAACGCAAGTAAGAAATATGTAAAGTTGTGATAATGTACAAGAAAACACATGAAAATTTAATTATAAGTCCACAGAAGTTGAAATATATCACATACGACTTCCAAGGCAAGACCTTTGGAAAATATAAATTAGGCACAATGACCCCAATGCTAATCCTATCAGTAGAAGAACTACTAATAAAAAAGAAGCACTTTGCCACATGATCCTACAAACGACACGAATCTTGTTGAGGTACGTTGGAACAATATTTCACAACCATCTGTACACAGTCTAATCAGAGTCATAATTATTATCACTGAAAAAGGAGTCACATATCTTTGCAAATCCTCTATTTCATTTTATTCAACATTCCCTGGTAATGTCATTTAAACAACGGTTATTACACGAAATTCCAGATAAAGCCATTATATTTCTTTTTCTGACTTCTGCATATAATGAATTGACTTTCGTGTTTCTACTTCCTCTAATAGTCATCATACTATGAAGATTTCTTTCATAGTAGTAAATATTGATCTATTTCATTTCTTGGTAAATCCACACGTTACACATGCACTGTTTGTTGTGCATATGATTCGCTTGCTTTATGAAGACCACAGGAGGGCTTCATTCCGATTTGTTATTTTATCAAAACTCAAATATCATTCCGCTCTTTGCACGGTGAACCGCACTGTTGCAAAACGATAACTCTTTGATATCAAGTCAATGAATTTACTTAAATAGTATTAATATTCTTGTTAAACCATTGAGGTGAAAAATTTATATTTTTTATAAAAATTATGTTGAGGTATACTCTCATTTAAATTTATGTGTAGTTATTTATTATTGGTAATTAATATTAATTTTATTATTAGTAATGTTAGTATTATTTTCAGGTACTAGGGTTATTGTCAAGGGCAGGTATTGAATAGCCTAGCCTTAGTTAGGCATGGACTGGCCACCTATGCTTAAACAAGGCAGCACTAACCAATATCTAACCATGATAATGACCAGTTAATATATATAAATTAAGTTATCATACTTAATTAGTAAATTTTAATTATATGTAGAAATATTTTATATATACTTTATACTGTAAAGAGAAGTCATATTTTCATAAAACAATACAAGAATTAGAGGTACAAATGAAATTATATAATAAATGTCTATCACATGTTTTGTGGTAACTATGTACCATAACACTTTGGCAAGAAAATGACCATATAAAAATAATATGGTAGTCATCAACTACGCTGGGTTAAGGAAACATTGTACTATATAAGAATAGTCCCCGTTTTCAAATACATTCACAACATTATATGTTTTCAAAATGAAAATAAGTAATCACATAGAATCGACCCATTAAGTATTATATATTTACAAAATATTTCACAAATACTTTTGTACAATAAATATTTTTACACTTTTATTTACAACTTTCATTTAACGTTATAAATAATAGTGATTTCTTTTACAAAATAATAATACTAAAATATTTTGTAATGTAAATTGCAGTATTTTGTAATATATATATTACATAGTAAATATAAGTTATTTTACATAGTATAGTAAAATAATAAAATAATATTTATTTAAAAGTGGTGACCATTTACATATAGTAAAAATGCGTAACAAATAATATATATTACATTTGCTTTACAAATATAATATAAATTGGTCATGCCAAAACAACTTGTTCTTATTATATTTCGATCTCTAGGACATAGTATGAAAAATATGGTCACTAATAGTGTACTATCACATTGTTTCACAATTAAAACAACTTGGAACTTTAAATAATGATACACTAACTCTATTGTTTTTTGGTGTATCTTTGCAATTCACTCATCTCAGCACATTGATTTTCTCATATCATAATTTAATATTTGACAAATCATTTTTCATGTCTTTATTTCATTTGGAACCTGTCAATTCTAAGTCTTCCTCGGTTACCAATCAAAGTAAGCTTTCTTTTGACAAAGAATTTTATTGATTCTAAAAGTCCTTCACATTCATTTTAAATATCTATTGATCATATATCTTTTGGCTTGAACCTAGTCACTTTGGAAATTATATCATTTTATTCATTTGTCATCGATTTCTTGAATTAATTCAGTTGAACCTTTGAATCCTACTTATGGTACAACTAGTATTCACAAAATTTGATATTTTAAATTCTGTGTCATTTACCTTAAAAAAAATATATTGTTTTTATTGACTAAAATATGACATAAGTCTAAAAGAAATATCATAACCCAAATCTCGAGGACGAGATTTTTATTAAGGTGGCGAGAATGTAACAACCCTCATTAAAAGTCCTATTTATTTTATTATTTTATCCAATAGAAAACCCTAATTGTGACACCCAAGTGATTCTGCATAAACCCTAAAATTTTCAAAACAATCAGAATCAGGATCAGGGCCCCTAAAACTCAGGGGGGGTATTTCCCCATTGACGATTATCCTCACAAATTGCTGTCTAAATCGAATTTTCAAGAATCGTCGACTCAGCAAGGCTAGAAACACACGTGGCTAATCTATAGTGAATAAGTGTCCCTTACGGACCGTAAGGGATTAGGCTTACGGTCCGTAAGCCAGGTCAAAATCGTGTATAAATAGCAGGCATTGGGACTTGATTTCTGGCGTTCGTTCGACGATCAAATTCCAATTATACGTTGAGATATAGCAGTAATAGTCTCAAAATCACTAATTAGTATAGCGGGGTGCTGCTACGATACAGGGTATTAACTCGATCGCTGCTACGATTCAATGTCCGATCGATGGAAACTATCCGATGGATGTTTTAGTACTATCCTTTGTCATTAGTCGTGATTCCGACAGGATGTTTGAGTACCACCCGAACTCGGGGAATACTCTGTCATTCGTTGTGAATCCGATGGATGTTTAAGTGATTGCACTTTGTCATTCGTTGTGAGGGTTTTAATCTCGTGAGTTATCGTAATTGCTGTATTAAGTTACCTACCTAGTTCGTGTGCACTAGGTTACAAGGCTAAATCAAATAGGCTAAGCTCTGTCTGTATTAATCTGCAATATATCAAGGCTTATCTGTAGACTAAACTTTGGCTGTATGAATCTGCATGCTTATAATGTGAGTCATTCTCTTTTTATCAAATTACTTTCCAAAAGCATGAATATTTTCAAGGTTATAATTACAGGGATTAAGTTTATGTATTCAGCAATTATTATCGGTATGTGAAATTTGGTTTACATTATTTTATAAGAGTTACTAGTTGAGAGAATGATCAACAGTGACATGACCAAAAGCACTAGTTGAGAGAACGATCAACAGTATTATGACTAGAATCACTAGTTGAAAGAATGATCAACAGTGATATGACCAGAATCACTAGTTGAAAGAATGATCAACAGTGATATGACCAGAGTCACTAGTTGAAAGAATGATCAACAGTGATATGACCAGAGTCACTAGTTGAAAGAATGATCAACAGTGATATGACCACCGACACAGGAATCGCCTAGTGATTAAGTCTTTGCCAATCTTAAAGAAGCAAATGTAAAAACTCTTAATGCTGTGAATTATAACAAATATGTTTTAGCAAAATGAATGAACTCACCAGTATTTCCTGCTGACAAAACCTTTTTAAAACGCGTTTCAGGTAATTACAGTAGATTGGAGTAAGAGATGGATACAGCACTGAAAGGCATCAAGAAGTGGCTTATTTTATTAATTAAATCAAATGAAGAAATATTGTTTTATGTAATCAAATTTATCTTATTAAAGCTACCTTTGTAAAACATGGGTTTATCCCATCTATTTAATAAATAAAATCCGGTGTTTTCTAAACTCTGATATTTTTCCTAACTCACGGTCCTGATGAAATTTCCGCTGCAATATTTTTCAAAATAATCACCGGTACCACTGGGCTGTTCGCGACTCCCGATTCCGTCCAGGGTGGGTCGGGGGTCGTGACAACTACCGATCCTAAAGAGAAGGAATCGGATAAACTCCAATACTCCCCCTCAAGTTGGAGCGTGTAAATCTTTTATGCCCAACTTGACGAGTAGCCCCTTTAGATGTTGAGCTCCGAGTGGTTTCGTAAGCAGATCCGCTATTTGCAGTTTCGTGTCGATGTGTCTCGGCAAAATTTCTTTCGATTCGACCCTTTCGCAAACAAAATAGCAATCCATTTCCACATGTTTTGTTCTTTTGTGAAACACTGGATTGTTAGCAATTTGTCTAGCCACTTGATTGTCGAAAAACAAAGTGGTTGGTACCTCCACCGGCTCCCCCAGTTCTCTAAGTAAAAACCGAACCCAAAGCACTTCACTAACTGTAGCAGCCATGGCCCTGTACTCGGCTTCTGCCGAGGATCTCGAAACAACGGATTGTTTCTTCGACTTCCATGAGATGGGCGCCCCACCAAGAAGTAACAAGTAACCGGTTCGGGATCGTCTTGTAGTTGGACAACCGAGTCAATCAGAGTCACAGTAGGAAACGAGTTGCGAACTGCCGCTTTTTGGCAACAAGATTCCTTGGCCCGGTGTTGTCTTCAAGTATCGTAAGACACGTATGGCAGCATTCATATGGCTTTGTCGTGGATCGGCAACAAATTGGCTAAGGACGTTTACGGCGTATGTGACATCAGGGCGTGTGGCTTGCAAGTATAAGAGCTTGCCAATCAATCGCCGATAGGAACTCGGATCCGTCTTTTCTCCTTCAACATCGGGTCCGATCTTCGCATTTTGTTCCATCGGAAATGAGCTCGGACGACAACCTTCTAACCCGCTTTCCTTCAAAATTTCAAGAGTGTATTTTCTTTGGCTCAATACGAGTCCATCTTTGGTACGTGCTACCTCAATCCCCAAAAAAATAATTCAGATTGCCAAGATCCTTGATAGTGAATAATCGATGAAGATCTTGCTTTGTGTGATCAATCATGGAGCGACTATTTCCAGTAACAATCACGTCGTCCACATATATTAGGGCGGCAACGAACACGTTTTCTTGCTTGTAGATGAAAAGCGAATTATCCGCCTTTGACTGAGAAAAACCGAGTTATAACAAGGCATTGGTGAAATTGTAGTACCAATTCCGGGAGGCTTGCTTAAGGCCGTATAGCGACTTCTTTAAACGACAGACCCTTGTTTCATTGGTTGTGGTGAACCCTTGGGGTAGTTTCATATACACCTCCTCGTCTAAATCACCATGTAAGAAAGCGTTATTGACATCGAGTTGGTGAATCAACCAATCCCTTTTTACCGCCAAACTAAGAAGAATTCTCATTGTTACGAGTTTTGCAACAGGGGCAAAGGTATCGTGATAGTCAACTCCTTCCATTTGTGTATAACCCTTTGCCACGAGTCTCGCTTTGTAACGTTCAATCTCCCCATTCGGCTTGTATTTAATTTTGTACACCCATTTCGAGTCAATGGCTTTCTTTCCCTCAGGTAATTGTTCCAAGGTCCAAGGTCCAAGTTCCATTTTCCTCAAGGGCTCTTATCTCCCGTTTCATAGCCTCTTTCCACTGTTCATCCTGTGACGCTTGATAAAAGTGCTTTGGCTCACCTTGTGACGAGATGGCCGCAAGAAACACTTTATGATTGTTAGAAAATTTATCATAAGAGACATAGTTTGCAAGAGGATGTACCGTAGAAGGGACTTGAGCGGAGTCTGAGGCAGCTTGGGTGGAAGTCGGGAGTGCGTAGTTAATGGAGGGCGGAAGCTGTACTTCAAATTCTTTCAGCCGAGAAGATTGCATTCTGGTTCGTTGTGGTCTTTGGCTTGTAGTTTGCGGATCAATTGTAGGCCCATGCACATTACCAACGTATTCAGGAGACTGGGGTGGATCTTCGTTGCTGGCTTCTTCGCTTACTTCCAAGTTTTGTCCTGGTGGGCCGCTTTGGTCTGCACTGTCTGGGCCTTGATGAATCACATGGCCTTGGTGCTCCCCTTGATCCACCAAAACCTCATCATGAATAGAGATTGGCCCATCTAGTTCCGTTGGATCCAGCCCATGCCCTTTGGCCTGCTTATTCACAATAGAGCCATGCTTTAAATGAATTTGGTAATCTGCCAAGATCTCTTCATCACCTTTGAAGTTGTGAACCTTCCCGTTTGAATAAGGGAAAACGTGTTCTATGAATCGTACATCTCGACTCGTCACCATTTTTCTACCCTCAATGTCATATACATTGTAACCTTTCGTACCATAGGGGTAGCCCAAGAAAACGCCGGGTTTACCCCTAGGTGCGAATTTGTCTCCCTTGGTGTCGGCGTTCCAAAAATAGGCTAGACAACCCAAAACTCGCATGTGGTCATATGAAGGACTTTTACCATGGACAACTTCATAAGGAGTCTTGTAGTTTATTATTTTTGAAGGCAAGCGGTTGATGATGTAAGCCGCGGTTAACACACATTCTCCCCAAAACCGTATCGGAAGACTTGCCTCGAATCGGACGGCACGGGCTATCTCCAAGAGATGCCTATGCTTGCGTTCCACGGCCCCATTTTGTTGGCGTGTGTGTGGACATGTAGTTTCAAGCAGGATCCCGTGTTTGTTGTAAAACGATTTCATCCGATTTGAGGTAAATTCTCCGCCGTTATCACATCTCACCCGTCTCACTTCCTTTTTGAACTGAGTTTTTACCATATTAATGAAGTTGATCAAGCAATCACTCGCCTCTCCCTTTTGCTTAAGCATAAACACCCAAACCGCCCTACTAAAATCATCAACGATGGTGAGAAAATAACTCCCATTCGTGAGCGAAAAAGTTCGATAGCCCCCCCAAATATCGCAATGTATCATATCAAAACATTCAACCGTTTTTATTGAACTTAATTGAAAAGGCAGTCTAGACATCTTTGCTTTAATGCAATAATCACAAAAATCATTCTTTGAACCGGGAAGAACCATAAGAGAATGAACATGAGACAACTTAACACTTAATGGATGACCGAGTCGTTTATGCCATTGTTCAGCCGAAACCGCCACCATTGCTACTCTATTTTCTTGACCCATCTTCATCTTGTATAAACCACCATCGCACCTACCCGTTTCAATCAAGCTCCCCGTGCTCAAGCCCTGTATCACAAAAAAAATCGGGGAAAAAGGTAACAGCACAATGCAAACCTCTCGTTAGTCGGCTTACGGAAATCAAATTGCATTTGAAATTAGGAATAAACAAAACCCCTTTTATTTTTATGCCTCCCCTGAAGGAGACATCTCTCTTTCCTTCAACTGGGATTCGGTCATAGTTTGGTATAGTGACGGGTGCTTCATGGTCCTTTGTGGACAAGTTTTCGAGCACCTCCTTTAAATGGGTCATGTATTCGGTGGCACCCGTATCAATGACCCATTCACCCTTTTCGTTAAACATACCTGCCATGTTTGCGATCGGCACGTCGGCATCCCTCTTTTGATCGTTTTGTTTTCCGAACAGTTTCAGAAAAGCCTCATATTGTTCATTTGTTAGCCCTGGTACGTGGTTGGTTTCCGCCATCGCTGCTCTCGGCTTTGAGGACTCGTGTTTTCCTTTACCGGGCCACCAATCGGGATACCCGATCTTCTTGAAACAACCTTCCGCAATATGCCCATCTTTCCCACAAAACGTGCAGTGAGCAGTTTTTTCCCCTGGTCTCTCTGTTTTCTGCGCACTCGACTTTCGTTGAATCTGCGGCGTCCGAGTGGTCATATGGGACGCTTGGAAAGCTGTCGTATCTGCCCCGTTTCCTTTTCTTACCACAGCGATGTTCCGTTGCTGCTCGTCCTCGGCGATTAGATGATAAGCAGCCCCCATGGATGGTGTTGGTTTCATAGCCAAAATTTGCGTTTTTAATGACCGAAAAACTGTCATCCAATCCCATAAAAAATTGGTAGAGTCTTTCTTTGTCTTTTGCTTCAACAAGCCTTTTTCCAAGGTTACATACACATCCACTGCACTCACAACGTGGGTCGGGGAGCACGGAGTCGATCTCGTCCCACAACGCTCGTAAGCGCGTATAGTAAGCCGAGACTGACGATCCGTCTTGTCGGGTTGTGACGATGGCCTGTTTAACTCATACGTTCTCGGTGCACTTTCTTTGCCAAACCGCTCGTTGAGATCGTCCCAAATTTCTTTTGCCGTGTTCGCGTATTTCACGCTTCCCCGGATATCTTTCTCCATTGCCGTAGTAAGCCATCCCTTGATCATTGCATCGCAACGCATCCAGGGCATGTAGTTCTTGTCTGTCTTCTCGGGTTTTGCCATAGTTCCGTCGACGAACCCGATCTTGTTCTTGGCGAACAAAAAGTTTTTCATCTCTTGAATCCAGTCGTTGAAATTGGTGTCATTCAAGATCTCATTGACCTGAAGTTGTTTTGGGTAGTCGGAAGGGTGAAGATAAAAGGGAGAATTTGAATCGATAGACCCGTCGCCGGATCCACCCCCTTCGCTCTTGTCACCCGCCATTGATTCGGTATTGTTTGTGATCTTAATTTTGAACGACCCGCTCTGATACCATGAAGAAATCATATTCAGTAATCAGAGGGAATTAAGAATCATTCAATGATGATTTTATTCATGATCAAGAAGCCAATTAAATACAAAAGGAAGTAAACAGAAAGACGAAGTCGTAGGCTAAAATAAGGAAAAACAGAAGGATAAACTTGCATGCATGGATAGGAATAAGCCTCTTGATCACGTCTGTACGAAACTACCGATCCTAAAGAGAAGGAATCGGATAAACTCCAATAAAAGGTGGTAATTTATTGTGACAATTTGTCTCCAATCTATTAAGACAATTTGAGGGTCATTACTTCTTCATACAAAAGAAGGCTTTGGAAAGGAAAATTGATCTCAATTACATATATAGATACTCATAAAGTAGCGGACATGTTCACGAAGACTATGCCAAGTGTAAGCCCAAGGACATCAAGAAACTTAACATTGAGACGGAGTACTAAAATCGAAGAAGCAATGTTGAATGTACGGTTTTGATCTCGGGGGGTCGAAGGTGGAATATTATCCGTAAGTTGTTGGACATTTGAATTGTTTTCAAATTCCTTTAGAGAAGATGCTTGTAGGTTAAGTTAGTCAATCATTTAAAGTTCTACTTTCTTTGTTTTCAATTGTATTTTTCTGTTCAAGTACTGATTAGTAAAAAATGCTACTAAAGTTTAGCAAGTCTGTGGGTAAGAATTCCTTAGTTGAGATAATCACACCACGTTTGGTTATGACCGGTCCGGTCTCAAGTGATCTCCCCACACAGGTTGCGATCACGTTTCCTTAGCTAGAAGATTGTGATATCCGAACAAGTTAGTTGCACGGATTGCAATCAAGATTGATGCTCCTCTCTAGTCTTTGATCTCGGCTAGTTCCTTGCAACACGGGTATTGATTCATGGAATGTTCAACATGTTGTTAGCAAAACAATTGGATAGTACACTTGGGATTTTTGTGATCAACTCGATCACGACTCTTTTGGGATGTATTAATAAAAAACGTTAAACAGATTACAAGCCTTAAACTTTATTTTTACACTACACAATTACTTTTGGAAGATAATAAACTAAATTAGACTCAAATACAAATTCGAAAAACTAGGAAATATTGCTATTATCCGGACGACTCCCTTTGTGATCGATAATTACCCAACAGATCCTTGGTCCTCTTCATGAATTCACTTGATAAAACTGCTAAGATTGTGGTGTGAGCGTCCGCCTTCCTGAACACTACTTGTAACCTTTTCTTTAATAACCAGGGCCTTGTCTCTGAATGTTTTGTCACCGATTAGCTGCTCCACCTTATCTTTTATTTCCCCTCGAGTGATGATACCATTTTCATCTTTCTTAAACCCTAATCCAGCCTTCCATACGTCACAAATATAAGTCTCGTTGTAGAACTGATCAGTAAAGTATGGCCAACACAAAAACGGCAGTCCATTTGTCACACCCTCTAAAGTAGAGTTCCAACCACAGTGACTCATGAAACAAGCTACAGAAGGATGAGCTAAGACCTTCTGTTGAGGTGCCCAGCTCACAATTCTTCCACGAGACCCCATTCGGTCCATGAAACCGTCTAGGAAGGCAGCTGTAGTACTTTCGTTGGTCAGACCGGGCCGCACAACCCATAGAAACGACTGGTTGCTAAGTTCAAGACCTAGCGCTAGTTCTTTAAACTGGGTTTGGTTAAAAATAGTGAAACTCCCAAATGCAATATAAATGACGGACCGTTCTGGTTTTTTATCAAGCCATGCTAAGCAGGAGGGGTCTTCTTTCCAGAAGTGGCCAGCTTGGTATGCAAGCCGGTTGCTTGCCAAAAGAGGACCTATTGGCAACAAGTCTGGGTACAAGCTAAATGCTTCAGGCTCCAACTCAGTAGTTGAGTTGCATAAAAACCATTCGGTCATTCTATAAGCTTCTTCAGCTCCTATTAGCAGTTTGAAGATGACTTCTATTGTTGCCACATCCTTGAAACTCGTCCATCCGAGGTTCTCAGGTTTCATAGGTGGTAGGGTTTCTGAGAGTTGAATCATCTGTCCATTTAGAGGTATTCCTAGCATACAAAGTTCAAGAAATATTTTTATGGATCACCTAGCAGCTTATTACTGAGGAGTTTTTTTATCTGTATGTAGTTTAGGAATAAGATAGTCGGCCTATAAAATGAGCGTTTAGTGAACCTTTTGGTGAAGCGTTAAATAAATAGCCCGTTTATCTTCATTTATTTAGTAAACTAGCGAACACGAACAATATTTTTTGCTAATATAGTAAAATAAACGAACATGAACACATGTCTCGATTGTTCATTTATGTTTGTAAAACCGTTCATTTGAATTCTTTCATTAATTTGGGTTTGTTTAAGTGTGTATATCTATTTAAAATTTTATATCCATTACAATTTAGTATTGTTTTATAAAATTAACATATCACCAATTACAATATAGTCTAGTTTTAATATTTTTAGGCACAATTTATTCGTGTCCACGTTTACTTTAATTGGTATCCGCTCAATATGTTCATCTTTGTTTATGTTTGTTTACATTCATGAACCGTTCGTTTAAACTGCTAACGAATGAGCATATACGAACATGAAAACGTTTGTTTCCTTAATGAACTAACACAAATAAGAAAACTTCGTTCATTTAATTACTCATGTTTGATATGCCCTTTCATGTTCATTTGTTTCATTTACAGGCCTGGAGACCGGTATTTCTTGGTCCTTTTTGGAACTTCTTGTTCTTTAGGCACAGAGTTACTCATGTAACGAATATTAAACTGCTTAAGTTTAGTGAAAAACAATATGGAGTTCGCTTGCCACGTGCCAAGTTCGCTTACAAGGGTAGCAAACTGCCTAGCAATACAAGAAGTTCCAAAAAAAACACATGTAAGCACGAGTCTCGTTCCTAGACAACCTAATTCCACACAAAAGTAAGATCTACTAGTGAAGTATTATATAATTATACTCGTCTCACCATTCTCGTTTATAATTCTGTCGTCGATTAATTTCTGAAAGCAGAAAATGGAGGCCAATGTAACAACTGAGGCAGACCAGAAGGCTGCACTTCTAATTCCCATCTTCTTTACCACTCCTACAGCCCATCCCATGCAACCATCAGCAATTACACACGTAATTTTGTTGCTTTCTTCTTTGTTAATCATCATTATAAGTTGTTCCAGCTTGCCGGGCATGGTTTGTAATATTGACCTTGTCAACTTACAAACATCATTCCTGTCTTCCCATGGTTCTAACCCGTCAGGGATCGAGACCATTTGCATTAGATCCCCTAATCCATCTTGGTCTAACCCGTTGCTTGTCACGAGCTTGTGAGTGACCTCTGTGGTTATGAATGTAACTTTGATTCCATGTTTAACTAAACATTGAGAAAGCTCCATTATAGGAATCACATGACCTTGTGCAGGATAAGGTATTATGAGAACATGAGGTTTTGAAGTTGCCATGATTTAGAAACAGAAGTTTTCTTTGGAGTTTTAGCAAGTATTGGCGGTTTCTACATTTGATTGTTGGCTCACTTTTATACACATCTAGTGCCACTTTTAATAATGTTAAAAAACCAACGAGAGTTTGTTTAGAAAAATGTGCAAGGATCAAATAAATACGTCTTAACATATAAAATGGCCTTAACAGGAGAAATGAAGTGTGAATTTTTATTTCTTTTATTTTTCTTTTTTATTTTTTTCTTGTCTTTTTATGTATGATGTTTAGTTGCAAAATATAAAAAATACAAAATTAAAAAAAGTTATGCATTTACTCTAGTAGACTAATGTTATATTTACCCTACACTAGAGTAATTATAATTACTCTACTAATGTAATTTACACAATTTTTTTTAGATTTTGAGAGTAAAATACGTCCTTAATAAGTTGAGAAAAAAATTCAAAAAATAATATGTTTTTCCTTCATTTCTTACGTTAAGTTACTTTGTATATTAAGGACCTATTTGTACATAAACTTAACTCTAGAAATATAGAGTTTTATTGATCCGGTGCTTTTTTCCCAAAAATATTTAAAGCAAATTTATGTTGGTTACTTTTTTCTTATTTTAGTTTTAGTTTAACATATATTTAATTATTCCCTTATATGTAATATAAATGTTTTTTAACACATAATATTTTCTTATTTTCTCTACAATTCAATATAAAATTTTCCATAAGCAAATTGTATTTAAAACAAAGTATTTTTAATATTAAGAGACGACGTTATCAAATAACTTACCATTGAAACGTAAAAACAAACTATAAATTTAGATTTTTTAAAATGTTTGATATTATTAAAGCAAAAATAATTTTTATGTTAAATAGAATTGAAAAAGTAAATGAACTCAATTAACAAATTCAATTACTTGGTTGCCTAATGACGCAGGTTGAGCGAAGCAACTGACGCAGGTTGCGTTGTCAAGGCTCTGATGAATCTCTAGCTTGACCCAGGTTGAGTTGTCAAGGTTTTGTTAGTTCTCTAGCTCCAAAGTTTTAATTCCTTTTATGATTCTTTGCCTTCCAGTCTTGACTACTTCAGAATGTTGGCCTATGTGTTAGACCATTGGGTGTACTTCCGTGGTCCTTGGGGTGGTCTTAGACCATGGAGTGTGGGGATAGCCCCCCCCCCCCCCCCGGTCCCCGGCTCGTCCCCCTCGTCCCACACTGGCCCCCTCCTCCCCGTCGCGTCCCAAACGGCTCCAGCAAGACGTTGGAGACGAGCGGACTGTTGGACAAAGTGGCCCCCTCAAAGCTTCCATCTTTTTTTCTTTTTCTTGCAGGGTACAACCGAATCAACACAAGGTACAACTCTTGGGTAGTCTATTGCTTCCCCCTCCACACCCTTGGGTAGTCCCCAAGGGGATGGTCCTCCACCCCGTGTGACGTGGCGCCTACGTGACGGATAGTCCCTAAAGGGACTACCCAAACCACACCCCATGGTCTTAAGAGCCCCCACAACGCTAACTAGTGGTCTAAATCCAGACTAGTATACTCGGCATACCACATCATTTCGAACCTCCATTTCAAACCTCATTATTCACCTCATCAGCCCATGACATTTATAGCGTAGTTGTATCTTAGGGTTGAGATAAGCCTTAGGGACCATTAAGTCCTGGGTTCGATTCTCACAAAGAGATTTTTCCCAGATTTATTTGGTTTCCTCCTAAATTGGTATACAAACATTATTGCCTAATGGAGATCAATATGATCGAGTGATTCCGTTGGTGGTATGATGATACTCCAATTGTCCTCAGTGATCCAGGTTTGTCGTTCAAAAAAAAATTCACCCCATCACCTACTTTATCTTTCATTTAACTATCTATAATCTATATTTAATTTATTTACTTAACTATATTATTTATTTTTTTATTAAAATATTAATATATAAAAATTAAAATTCATAACAAAATAATTAATTTATTATTTATTTTATATTTTTAGGTTTAATTATATGGTTTATTTAAGTTTATTATCTCGTTTTATTTATGTTTTATGTAATGTTTTTAATTTAATATTTTTTATTATTTTTGGAGTAAAATGCACAGATAGTCCCTGTGGTTTGGTGAAATTTCACTTTTAGTCCTCAACTTTTCAAAATTACACTCTTAGTCCCTGTGGTTTTATAAGTTGTTACTCGGATAGTCCCCAAAGCGGATGGATGTTAGTTTTTCTGGTTAAGTGGGTGTGAAATGACAAGGACTATCCGAGTAACAACTTATCAAACCATACGGACTATCCGAGTAACAACTTGTCAAACCACAGGGACTATCCGAGTAACCTTCATCCGCTTTGGGGACTATCCGAGTAACAACTTGTCAAACCACAAGGACCAAGAGTGTAATTTTGAAAAGTTGGGGACTAAATGTGAAATTTCACCAAACCACAAGGACTATCCCTGCATTTTACTCTTATTTTTAGTTTGTTATCTTTTTTTATTTTCTATATTTGTTTTTAATTTATGTTTAATTTTATTGTTTAAAATTATTTTATAGAAAGGTTTCTTTTTTTAACAAAAAAACCACACAAAAAAAGCTTTTCTTTTATTTTAATCAGATATATGCAAAGCGGCCCACCAAACTCAATCAAGCTTGGTCCGCTGGAGCGAATTTCTTCCACGTCGTACAACCCTCATCATCTTCTCCATCCAGTGGCGGATCTAGGATTCACGCCAAGCAGGAAAGTTTTATAAGAAAAGCGGTAACGAAATCGAAAAAACGTCAAATTTTTCCAAAATTTACACTAAAAACGTCAATTTTTTCCCCGCCAAGCGGTAGCGGGCGCTCTCCCTTGTGTCCACATAGGTCCGCCCCTGTCTCCATCGCAAGGTAAGTCCAGCTTGCCTCGTCTGGAATCTGGATGCCTCCAACGGACCAAGCATTAGAGATGTTCTAAAGGGGAAGGGCACTATCTAAGGTACCATGACTTCCTCCAAGATTGAAGTACCGATTCACTTTCCTCATTCACTGCTCTAAAACATTTTAATTTAGTGATACTATGACTCTAAAACTAATTTTATATTAAAAATAAACTAAACATTGGAGTAAACTTTCATTAAAATAAAAGATACATAAAGTTCAACTAAAAAACATAAAAAGAAATACGAGGAAATAAAAAATAAAATGACCTATGATCAATCTTCATCGGTTTCCCAATAACCCTCCCAATCATATTTCGCGGCTAATTCACGTTTTCATTGTAGCATTACTTGCAGCATTTTACCGCGGACTTTATACGCAAAAACTCCCAAAAAATGAGAAATTATTTTTTTACATGTTAAATTTATTTTTTATGTGATATATAACATACTAAATGTATGGTTCTCCGGTTTCTCACTTTTTTGAGGTTCCCCATTGAACCTCACACGACATATGTGTTTATTAGTATAGATAAGCAAAGGATTAAGAGTGTTTTATCATGCAAATAGGGCTGTAAACGAACCGAATGTTCAGCGAACAGTTCGTGAACCGTTCGGCGGGAAGTTCGTTTATGTTCGTTCGTTTAATAAACGAACGAACATGAACAAGAAATCTCGCTCGATTAGTTAAATGAACGAACATGAACAGAGGTCTCGTTCGTTCGATTGTGTTCGTGAACGTTCGGTAAGGTGTTCGTGAACGTGTTCGTGAACATTCGTTGATTTGCGTTCGTTTATGTTCGTATGTTTGTGTTTTAACTGAAGATCTTTGTACTTTCTTATATTTTATTTTTATTTCCCTAACAATTAAACCAGGAAACCCACTTTCACATTATTTATGCAACATTTCCCTTTCATTTCTCATTATTTATATCCACGAATACAATCGACCTCCGTTCCACAATAACGGATTCAAGTTCGAGTGCTACTCTCTAGGCCATCTATCTTTATCTTTTGTCGCGTTCGCCAAATTTATTTGTGTTCGTTTTTGTTCGTGAACCGTTCGCGAACACGCTCATTTCCTTAATGAACGAACACGATCATAAAATCTCGTTCGGTAAGTGTTCATGAACCATTCGTGAACACATTTATTTCCTTAACGAACGAACATGAACAAGGCCTTGTCCGTGTTCGTTCGGTTCGTTTACAGCCCTACATGCAAAGCTTAGAAGAATATATGTGTTGGACCTACAAAAGATAGTGAATCATTCTCCTCCTAAAGATAGTGAATCTTGAACACTAATCCACACATCTATTGAAGACATTCAAATATCTTTATGAAACCTTGGAACCACTGTTCAAGGCCAAAGCTCTGTTTAAGCAAAGCACTTATCATGAAAACCAAACATCTATTGTGGTCAAACAGTTGTTTGATACAAGCCAACAGCAGTTTGAAGAAAAGAGGTTTACTCAATGTAACAGTATTTAGCTTAGAACAGATGTTAATGTAATAGATCAGATGTTAGATTCCCGCAGATGTTACTATCAAGGTGACGTCAGCTAATTGCAAACGTCAGCAACACGAATTATGTGTTCTGGATATTGTTTTACGTGTGTGTACTATTTATGTGCTACTTGTGCATGTTACGTTTATGTTGAGGTGTTAATCGCAATCGCAATCTATCGCATCGCAATCGAATCGCATAACGCTAAACGCAAGTTAATTATAATGATTGTATGTTAGATATAGTAGTTATGTTATTCGTGTAACTAGTGGGTAATACTATCGCATCGCTCACTCGAATCGCATCGCAACGCAACGCTCAACACGCGAATCAAAACGACAAAACTCATCGCGCCGGACTCATGTATTGAGTGGCCAACCGATCGAGTGGCCATCCGATCGGATTGCCATCCGATCTGGTTGCCATCCGATCGAGTTGCCACCCGATCGAGCTGCCACCCGATCGACCAGCCACTTTCCCCACTTTCCTTTTTGGGAAACCCTATAAATACCCACCTGTCACATCATTTGTGATGTGACAACTCCCTAGTTCGACCAGCCGACTTCAAGCACTCATTCCTCCTGATTTCTCTCGATTCTTGTAAGTTTTCAACCTAGATCTTGTACTTCTATGATCTACACACACTTCTTCATCATTTTCACCTTCGAATCTTAACTTTTAACCGTGAAATCACCGGATTTGGGGTGTTCTAGGATGATGTCATCATGGAGTTCTTATGAACTTCAATGTTTGGCTTCATTCCACCAAGAAAAACTTAGATCTGAAGGATTTCCACAAGATTAATCAATGTTTTCGCATAGATCTATACAAATTCATGGTGGAAAGGATTGAAAGAAGGATTTACAACTTTCTTTCGACTCTGTTACACTCAATGCACTCAAAACCCGATAGAATCGGAGCTTGTTCTGATCTTCTACTCATTCTTAGTGATGTGTTAGTTCCAGATCTGAATTCTATCTGAGAGATATTTGTTTTCGGGTTGAACATGAATAACCATCCTGAACCGTGAACTGGTCGGACTAGGGTGATTCCTGTCCGATCGGATCATTTGGGTCGAGATGGGGTTTCTGTTGTTTAAACAAGTTATCATAACGTCTCGTTCAAAACTACAAAACTTCAAACAGAATCAAGTGTCAAAACGAGCAGATCGTTGGGACGGATTGCCGTCCGATCGGATTGCCATTCGATCGGATTGCCATCCGATCGACCGGCCATCCGATCGGGTTGCACATTGGTTCCACACTTAAACTCTTAATTTTATTCAAACTTTTCAAGGATCTAAACGTCGAACGGGTTACCGCCCGATCAGATAGCCATCCGATCGAGCGACTGTCCGATCGTGTGACGTTTAGGACTTTTGTACTTAATCAATTTTCAACATGTTCAATGCACACAGATTGCCACCCGATCGGATATCCATCCGATTGAGTGACCGTACTGCTGTGAACTTGTTCTCAAACTGAGAAGCCTCGCTAATCGGATTGCCGTCCGGTCGAACGACCGTTCGATCGACCTACCTGAAGGATAGAGATACTTCTCTATTTTTAAAATGCCACAGCAAAAACTTCAAAGTACAAACCATCATACGCAAACACATCCTCACCAAACGAGGTGACAATCCCATCGAATGGCCATCCGATCGGATGACCATCCGAACGGATTGCCACCCGATCGACTGGCCATCTGATCGGATTGCCATCCGATCGGATTACCATTCGAAACTTGGTACACTTGCATCGTTTAACGCGCCGCTCATCGTTATGCTATCGTTAACTGTTCAGGCTAATCTCTCTCAGCGCTCCCTTCAATCCAAGATAGTGTTTACTTGTTAAGCAAAATCTGTGAGTATACTCGAACCCTTTTTGCTTTACGCAGTTTTGGGTGTTACATACGCTACTTATTCTAAATCACATCAAACACACTACGTAATAATTTAACGCTAACCGCTACTGCATGTTATACGTGACTCGATGAATGCTTGTTTGTTATGTTTACACATAGATTGTTGTCTACCTGCCTTAGCAATGATATTACTATAGTTTGGACTCAGCACCTGTTCACTCAGGGGTTGTTAAAGACCATTAATCACATGATTCGCAGTGGTGAATATGTGTTGCGAACTGCCTTACGCAGTCGACCCGCAGTCATTAGTATTGATAAGATCTTGTCGACAACTTACATGCTTCACATCACACGTTGTACGTGCTGGTTATGCGTAAACGATTTCGAACTCTATTTTACTATCAAACTTGTATGCTCACCCTTACACTATGTGTATTGACTTTTACTTTAACGTATGTGGCAGGTGCTTAAGATGCTAGAATGCTTGGTTTACTGTGTGATGAAATCGAGGCTAGGAAAGGGTCTAGAAACAAACAAACAAACTGTCTATTTTGAAATCTGAGTTGTCGGATCAGTAACTGTTGTGAGACAATTATTTCTAATAACTGTTTTATTTGGATATGTTATGGTATGGGACATGACGTTTTAAGTATCTGGTAATTAATAGTTGTTATGGATACTCATGGACAATCGGTTTCGCTCAGTGCCGCGCCCCGATGATTCCGCCATCGGTTGGGGTGTGACAACCATCTACACATAATCTACAAAAGGCAGCCCATCAATTTTATCGAATTAGCCAATTAGGGTTTCCTATCAAGAAGAGCAGCCGACACCAGTCCACCACACTGCTGGTCGGCCACAAAGCTCTAAAGTTTAACAAGGCAGTCTTCAAGAAGTTGCTAAACCAGGTTCCTAACTATCTACCCTCTCTAAATTAACGTTTCAGGCCGTCCCTTCTTGTTTAAGGTTGTTTTTTTACGGTTTAGGGTCGTTTTTTTGCGTCTGCACCCAGCTCCAAGCAAGCGCCTGAGTGCGTTTAAAAAAAAAGACGCAGGTTTGCGCCTAGCTCTCCACCAGGCGGTTTACTTGCGCCTCGCTACACCTAAGCGCCTAGGCGCGCTCGCTTTTGATAACATAGATATAGATACTCATAAAGTAGCGGATGTGTTAACGAAGAGTATGCCAAGTGTAAGCCCAAGGAGCATCAAGAAAGTTAACATTGAGACGGAGTATGAAAATAGAAGAAGCAATGTTGAAGGTACGGTTTTGATCTCGAGGGGTCGAAGGTAGAAATTGATATAGGTTAGAGGGTAAACTTTAATGAACATTTAATTAGATTATTTGTATTCATATCCGTAAGCTGTTGGACATTTGAATTGTTTTCAAATTCCTTTAGAGAGATGCTTATAGGTTAAGTTAGTCAGGCATTTAAAGTTTTATTTTCTTTGTTTTCAATTGTATTATTCCGTTCAAGTACTGATTAGTAAAAATTGCCACTAAAGTTTAGCAAGTCTACAGGTAAGGGTTCCTTACTTGAGATAATCACACCACGTTTGGTTATAACCGGTCCGGTCTCAAGTGATCTCCCCACACAGGTTGCGATCACGTTTCCTTAGCTAGAAGATTATGATCTTCGAACAAGTTAGTTGCACGGATTGCAATCAAGATTGATGCTCCTCTCTAGTCTTTGATCTCGGCTAGTTCCTTGCAACAAGGGTATTGATTCATGGAACGTTCAACATGTTGTTAGCAAAACAATTGGATAGTACACTCAGGATTTTTGTGATCAACGCGATCACGACTCTTTTGGGATGTATTAATAAAGAAACGTTAAACAAATTACAAGCCTTAAACTTTATTTTTACACTACACAATTACTTTTGGAAGATAATAAACTAAATTAGACTCAAATACAAATTCGAAAAACTAGGAAATATTGCTATTATCCGGACGACTCCCTTTGTGATCGATAATTACCCAACAGATCCTTGGTCTTCTTCATGAATCCACTTGATAAAACTGCTAAGATTGCGGTGTGAGCATCCGCCTTCCCGAACACTACTTGTAACCTTTTCTTTAATAACCAGGGCCTTGTCTCTGAATGTTTTGTCACCGAGTAGCTGTTCCACCTTATCTTTTATTTCCCCTCGAGTGATGATACCATTTTCATCTTTCTTAAACCCTAATCCAACCTTCCATACGTCACAAATATAAGTCTCGTTATAGAACTGATCAATAAAGTATGGCCAACACAAAAAAGGCAGTCCATTTGTCACACCCTCTAAAGTAGATTTCCAACCACAGTGACTCATGAAACAAGCTACAGAAGGATGAGCTAAGACCTTCTGTTGAGGTGCCCAGCTCACAATTCTTCCACGAGACCCCATTCGGTCCATGAAACCGTCTAGGAAAGCAGTTGTAGTACTTTCGTTGGTCAGACCGGGCCTCACAACCCATAGAAATGGCTGGTTGCTAAGTTCAAGACCTAGCGCCAGTTCTTTAAACTGGGTTTGGTTAAAAATAGTGAAGCTCCCAAATGCAATATAAATGACCGACCGTTCTGGTTTTTGATCAAGCCATGCTAAGCAGGAGGGGTCTTCTTTCCAGAAGTGGCCTGCTTGGTATGCAAGCCGGTTGCTTGCCAAAAGAGGACCTATTGGCAACAACTGTGGGTACAGGCTAAATGCTTCAGGCTCCAACTCAGTAGTTGAGTTGCATAAAAACCATTCGGTCATTCTATAAGCTTCTTCAACTCCTATTAGCAGTTTGAAGATGACTTCTATTGTTGCCACATCCTCAAAACTCGTCCATCCTAGGTTCTCAGGTTTCATAGGGGGTAGGGTTTCTGAGAGTTGAATCATCTGTCCATTTAGAGGTATTCCTAGCAAACAAAGTTCAAGAAATATTTTTATGGATCATCTAGCAGCTTATTACTGAGGAGTTTTTTTATCTGTATGTAGTTTAGGAATAAGATTGTCGGCCTATAAACGAAATGAGCGTTTAGTGAACCTTTTGGTGAAGCGTTCAATAGGCAACCCGTTTATCTTCATTTATTTAGTAAACTAGCGAACACGAACAATATTTTTTTGCTAATATAGTAAAATGAACGAACATGAACACATGTCTAGATTGTTCATTTATGTTTGTAAAACGTTCATTTGAATTCGTTCATTTGGGTCTGTTTAAGTGTGTATATTTTTTAACTTTTATATCCATTACAATTTAGTATTTTTTTTTATAAAATTAACATATCACCAATTACAATACAACCTAGTTTTAATATTTTTAGCCACAATTTATTCGTGTCCACGTTTACTTTAATTGGTGTCTGCTCAATATGTTCATCTTTGTTTATGTTTGTTTACATTTATGAACCGTTCATTTAAACCGTTAACGAAGCATATACGAACATGAAAACGTTTGTTTCCTTAATGAACGAACACAAATAAGAAACCTTCGTTCATATAATTACTCATGTTTGATATGCCCTTTCATGTTCATTTGTTTCATTTACAGGCCTAGAGACCGGTATTTCTTGGTGCTTTTTGGAACTTCTTGTTCTTTAGGCACAGAGTTACCCATGTAACAAACTGCTTAAGTTTAGTGAAAAACAATATGGAGTTCGCTTGCCACGTGCCAAGTTTGCTTACAAGGGTAGCAAACTGCCTAGCAATACAAGAAGTTCCAAAAAAACACATGTAAGCACGAGTCTCATTCCTAGACAACCTAATGCCACAAACAAAAAAAAACTACTAGTGAAGTATTATATAATCATATACTCGTCTCACCATTCTCGTTTATAATTTTGTCGTCAATTAATTTCTGAAAGCAAAAAATGGAGGCCAATATAGCAACTGAGGCAGACCAGAAGGCTGCACTTCTAATTCCCATCTTCTTTACCACTCCTACAGCCCATCCCATGCAGCCATCAGCAATAACACACGTAATTTTGTTGCTTTCTTCTTTGTTAATCATCATTATAAGTTGTTCCAGCTTGCCGGGTGTTGATGCAACAAATAAGAGACCAAGGATAGTAGCGAGGCTGGTTAGGCAAAAGGGTAAAAGGGTTTAACTTTGCCTAACGCAGGTCGTGGGGTCCCCCCACGTTTGCAAGACGTGGAAGGAGGTTCACTAGTTTATTTTTGTTGTTTGCTAAGGATCCTCCTCTGAAGTGTATTCAGATTCGGATGAAGGGGCAAACAGAATGTGTGTGTTGGATGTGAAAGGGAGTAACTCGCATGAAGCAAGTACTCGGAGTGAATGACCAGAGATTTAAAGAATCTTGACTGGCCAGGCATGTCCTCACTCAGTAAATGAAGTGTCAAATATATAGGAGAAGACATCTCCCAAAGAGGAATGCATTTGACTAGTGACCTTGCTTGCAGTGAGGGGCTTACCCTTTCGGGGGTTGAAGCCTTTTGACCCCTGGATAATAGAGTGTGCTCTGTGGACCTGCATTGCTTTTGCGGCTGGCGAGTTGGTGAAGTAATCTGGAGACATGACTACTTACTGTTCGGTGCTACTTTATCTCGTCTTCCCAGATTTTTAACCTTTGAACCATTTTTCCTTATGGGCATTTACGTATTTAAATCATTCATATTTGGTCTTGGGCTACCCAAGTCATCAGCCCCCCAAGTCAGAGGTTTTTAGGAAATGAGCTCAAAGACTTCTGACTTTTATTCGTATGTTTTCCTGCCCAAAGGCTTCGAGGGTTCGAAGGTTGGAAGGTTGAAAACGGTTTTTGAATTTCGGAATTTGACAAGACAGTTGACAAGACCTGTGGCAGTTTGTCAGGCGGCGGTTTTTAATTCTGCCTGTTGATAATTATCGCTTATTTCATTTATTTTCACATTTTTGTTTTGAAGAACATTACTTGCTCCCTTTTTCTCTCAAGTATCCCCCTTTTTCAAATCAGGTCAGTTCCGTTTTGCTTACTTTCTTTTTAATTGTTCATATCATGGGTGCTCGTAAGGATATGGCGAAGTCTTTTTCTCGACTGACCCAATAGGAAGTCGATTTTTTTGTATGGAATGGGGTATAGGGATGAAGTATAAACCGGTTGCACCAGCTTGTGATAAATCTATCAATGAATGTCCTTCTGGTATGATTGTCTTGTATTGTCGTCATTTTGAGTTTTCCAATCTTCATTATCCGTTCTCAAACTTTGTTTTGAATATTTTGGAATATTACCGAGTGTCTTTTGGTCGGATTCATCCCCTTGGCATGGCTAGGGTTTTACATTTTGAAATTTTGTGCCGGGCCACCGGGTATGACCCATCTCTGTTGTCCTTCCGTCGCTTCTTCTGGCTTGCTAAGAATGGTGATTGGTTCACCTTTGAGACCACTCAAGTCGATACTTGTTTAATTTCTTCCATGGTTTCTATGCTTGGGGTCTGGAAAGATCGGTTTTTCTGGGTGTCGGAGGAAATTGTTCCTTTCAAACTTGTTTGGAGACACCCGGATGCCGTTCTGAACGAACCGGAGCCTTCTGATTCTGAAATAAACACTCGTTTTTTAGAAATTCTCAGGGAGTGCCCTTCGAGGCTTCGTCCCTTCCCTGAGCATTTGTTGGTGTTGTTGGGTATAAGTAAAGTGTGGGAAAAGGCCAACCGGGATCCAGTGCTTATTAGAGATGGGAAGGGTATGCATTTATTCTTTTCTTGCTTTTTTGTACCTTTTTCTTTGTTTGCTTATGTGCTTTTTATATTTGTGTTGCAGTTATGTCTGCCCTTGATTTTATTAAAAGCGATGATACCTTGGACGTTGCCTTTGATGATGTTGCTGCTACTCCTGGCGAGAATGCGGTTGTTAAGGGTTCTGATTACAGGTTTGAGGGTTCTGGTTACGTGAATGTTCCGAATGTTAAAGGCTTTACCAAGGTTACTGCTTCCAAAGGTTCTACCCGTCGTTCCCAACGTCATCTGAAAGGTGTTGATCAGCCTTCTGGTTCGGAGCCAATCGATGTTAGTGATGATATTGAGGCGTCAGGGGATCAGGTTATGGATGTTGGCAAGGGTAAGGAAAAGGTGTTAATTGTTTCAAGCAAGAAGAAGAAATTGATTAAGAAAGTTACCACTCCTGTTATTCAAGGTTCATCAGCCAAAAGCGTTGAGAGTTTCGAAGGTTCAGAGGGTCAGGATATTTATGTACCTAACTGGGGGGTTAAGGTTGGTGATAATTTTAAGGACCCGGCTGTTTGTGCTGAAGCCTTGGCTCATTTTGCTCCTCCCGGTGTTCGAAGTGCCATATCTGAGATGGAGGCTGATCATCTTATTTCTAGGATGATGCTCAGTTCCTGCAACCTTTCTGCCTTTTTGGCTGAAGGTGTTACTCGCTTTGCTAAAGGGATGCAGGAATATGAGGAGGCTTCCAAGAAGAAGGAAAAAATGAAAGCTTCAATTGCTGCAATGAAGAAGGAAATCGATAGCTTTTCTGAGAAAGAGCTGGCTTGGACCAAGAAAGTGGAAGAGTTAACAAGGAGGCACGAGATTGAGATGGGTGATCTCAAGAAGAGTTTTGAAGCTGACCGTCTGAAGCTGAAATCTGATAGAGAGGCCTTGGTTGTACAACAGAAGGCTTTTGATGAGGAGAAAGATGGTTTGAAGACTTTGGTTACCCGGGCCATTGGGGATAATCAGTGCCTTATTGAGCAGGGTTTTCACCAGGTTGTTACTTATTTGCTTCATTCTAAAAAGTTTAACTCCGTTCTTGGCGAGGTTTACACTAAACTGCTTAATCTGGGAAAACACCAAGGTCTTATTGCGGGTTATAAGCTTCACGAGTCTGGCCACCCTTTGGAAAAATCTCCCTTGTATCGTCCCGAGGCTTCCGACATCTTTAAGAGTTCTGTTGAGCAAATGGAGAGGTTATCATACCCGTATGTGAGTCAGGTTGCTTCTTGTTATGGTAAGCCTCTCTCCGTCTTGCAGGAACTGAAGCTGGATGGTTTGAATGAAAAGGTATGTGCTAAAATACTTAGCTCCCTTTCAAGGAAACGCTCCTACTCGGGAGATAGTGAAGATACATTTTCTGGAGAAGCTGATGCTCCAAAGGACGTCAGCTTGGAGGGTTCGGCTGTTGATGATCAGGGCCCAAAGGCTAAGAAGGTTAAGAAGACTAAGAAGGCTAAAGGTAGCAGTTCTAGGGCCTCTAAACCTTCTATTGATGCATGAAATTCGTAGCTTTCTTAGCTCTTTTAAAACAATTTGTGGTTTGTAACCTTTAAACAATATTAGGTTTTCAGGAACCCTTAAGGTTCCTGTTGGTTGTGTTTTAGGCCTGTATGGTCGTTTGAACAATATCTAGACTTGCAAGTTACTAGGACTTGTTTTAACTTGTGACTGAAAGTCTTCCAGGGCTTTCTTTGGTATGGTATTATGTTTATCCATTTTCTTGGTGTTGTGTTTTTATACTTTGGCTTATTTTGTTAAGGCAGCCTGGTTGGCTTCAACCTTTTAAACCTTTTGGCTATTCGTAGGTAGGTTGAAGCATTTGGGGTTTCTAGTTGTCGCCTAGGTGGCTTGAAGCCTTGAAGGCTTCTTAGTTTAGTGACTTGACTTGGCTTGTATCTTTAATTTTTTGTTCAAGTTGTATCATCCTTTAGATTATTTTTGTCTTTTGGTAACTTTGTCTTTGTCGAGTTTGCGTTGTCTTTATGTGTTTTATACCTTAAAGGGTTCAGTGCTGGAGTCACTTAGCCTTGGTATTTTTAACAAGAATACATAGCACCTATCCTTTTTATTTTCTTGTTTTTGTTTGATTTCATAAGCCTGTTTGTTGGTTATTTTCTAAGGCTTAAGGAACATTTGGTGTAGGCTGTTCAAACCCGTCTATGAGACAATTTTGTTTTAACTTAATAAGTCTCATGGAGTTGTATTGATTTAGGAACTCACCCCTTATATAGGTTCATTCAACCCTTGAACCTATTGAGCGATGTGGCCTGGGAGCTCATCCCCTTACATGGCCCTTGCCATGGAGTTTTTTGCTGGGTTCTCAACCTGATCTTAGGATAGAAAGACAAGTTTGATAAAACAACTTCATTCATTCAAGCAATACTTGCTTTTACAAAAGGTATTCATAGTGCTGTTCTTTAAATACATTTTGATACAAACCAAACTTTCATGTCTAAACATGGAACCGTTTCAGGGTTTTGTCATTCCAATGCCTTGGAAGCCTTTTGCCTTCTGAATCTGCTAGCTTGTAGGATCCACCCTTGTATGCTTCGAGGATGGTATATGGACCCTCCCATTTTGGGCCAAGCTTTCCTTGATTTTCTTTTTTGCTGGCTTCATTGTTTCTTAGGACCAGGTCCCCTGGCTTGAAGCGTTCGTTCTTGACTTTCTTGTTGTAGTAGGCTTCCATTTGTTGCTTGTATTTGGCTTCTTGAATTGCAGCTTGATCTCGTGCTTCCTCTAGGATTTGTAAATTCAACACGGTCTCTTTTTGGTTTGTTTCGGGATCCATGTTGACGATTCGTTGGGTTACAACTCCTATTTCAGCGGGGATCACAGCCTCGGATCCAAATACCAAGCTATAGGGTGTTTTCTTATGGCTTGTTTTTTTGGTTGTTCTAATTGCCCATAGAACACTAAGCAATTCTTCAAGCCAGTTTCTTTCGTATCTTCCCAATCTTGTCTTGATACCTTCCACTATGCTTCGATTTGCCCTTTCAACCTGACCGTTTGATTGCGGGTAAGCCACTGAGCTGAAAACCTGGTTGATTCTGTATTCTTTGCACCAAACGCTGAAAGGCTTCTCAGCAAATTGCTTTCCATTGTCGGTGACAATTACTCCCGGCAATCCATAACGGCAAATAATGTTCTCCCAAACAAAGTCGATGACCTGTTTGCCTGTGATCTTTGCAAGTGGTTTAACCTCGGGCCACTTGGTGAAATAATCTATTGCCACCAGCAAGAATTTTACTCCTCCTTTGCTTGGGGGGAATGGACCAACAATGTCCATTCCCCATTTATGGAATGGCCATGCCGAGGTTATTGGGACAAGGTCATGCTTGGGATTTTTTGGGATCGGTGCATGAATCTGGCAAGCATCACATTTCCTTAATTGTTCAGTGGTATCACGATGCATTGAGGGCCAGAAATATCCAAGGTTCATGAGTTTTGCAACCACCGACCTAGCTCCAAAATGAGCTCCACATATGCCTTCGTGAATCTCTTTGATCAAATACTTACTTTGCTCAGGACCAACACATCTTAGCAAGGGGGCAAGGTAACCCTTTTTTTGTAAAGGGTTTCTCCTTGTAGTTCATACTGCCTTGCCTTGATTTTAACCCTTTCAGCTTCTACTTGATCGTTGGGTAGTTCACCATTTTTAAGGAACTTTTTGATGGGAGTCATCCAGTTTGGATCTTCCTCGGTGACTACGTCTTGAACTTCCAATTCATCAATCAATGGAGCCTTCAACACTTCTACCAACACCTTCTTGGTGAGGTGGGCAAAAGTGAGAGATGCTAGCTTACTTAAGGCATCAGCCTTTTTTTTTAGGGATCTGGGAATTTTCTTAATGTGGCATGCTTGGAAGGTACTCATCAGCTCCTTGGATTTTTCTTTGTATTTTTTCATGTTGGGCTCTTTAGCAATGTAGCTATCATTTACTTGGCTCGAGACCAGCAACGAATCTGTGAACACTTCAAGCTTTTCAACCTTCATTTCTTTAGCCAGCCTTAAGCCGGCGATTAGTGCCTCGTATTCAGCCTCATTATTGGTAGTCTGAAAATCAAAACGGAGAGCATATGTGAATTCCAACCCTTCTGGGTTGATCAAGATTAGCCCCGCCCCTGACCCTTCAACGCTTGAAGCCCCATCGGTATAAAGCTTCCAGGCTTCAGGGTTGTAGGGTTCAGTGGTGGCAGTGTTCACTTCGGTGATTGCTTGGTCTGGGACTTCTATGATGAAATCAGCCAAGACTTGGGCTTTGATAGCTTTTCGTGAGACGTAGGTGATGTTATGTTCACCTAGTTCCACTGCCCATTTGGCCAACCTTCCCGAATTCTCTGGTTTTTCAAGCACACTCTTAATAGGTTGGTCGGTGACCACTTGTATAGGGTGTGCTTGGAAATACCTTCGAAGCCTTCTAGTTGTTTGAACTAGGGCTAGGGACAGTTTTTTAAGAGGAGGATATTTGGTTTCAGCCAATTTTAGAGTTTTGCTGAAGAAATAAACGGGTACCTGAGCTTTGTCCCGTTCGATGGTGAGGACTGCACTTATGGCCTCTTCAGCAATTGATAGATAGACTGAAATTAATTCCCCCGTTTTAGGAGCTGCGATGTCTGGTAAGGAAGCAAGATGTTGTTTCATCTGGTTGAAGGCTTCTTCAGCCTTATCAGTCCATTTGAAGTCCTTCTTATCAGAGCAATTCTTGAGCATTTTGTAGAAGGGCAGAGATCTTTCAGCCAGCTTGGAGGTAAAACGCTTCAAGGCTGCAAGCTTCCCGTTTAGGCTCTCAACCTCCTTCTTGGTTTTTGGTGGTTTGGTTTCAAGGCCAGCTTTCACCTTGTTTGGGTTAGCCTTGATGCTTTGTTTCCCAACAATGTGACCCAAGAACTTTCCTTCCTAAAACCCAAATGAACATTTCTTAGGGTTGAGTTTCATGTTAACTTTTCTGAGGTTCTTGAAAGTTTCTTGAATGTCATCGAGCATTTGATACTCCATCTTGCTTTTGATCACCAAGTCATCGACGTATGCCTCCATGTTTTTACCAATTTGGCTTGCAAAGGCTTTGTCTACTAGACGTTGGTAGGTTGCTCTAGCGTTTTTGAGGCCAAAAGGCATCTTTTGGTAACAAAATATTCCTTTATCAGTGTGGAACGCCGTCTTTTCTTCATCCTCCTCTTTCATGAGTATTTGATGATACCCTTTGTAAGCATCAAGAAAGCATTTGAAAGGGTAACCGGTGAGGGAGTCAACCTTGAGATCAATTTCTGGTAGTGGATAGCAATCCTTAGGGCAAGCCTTGTTAAGATCCTTGAAATCTATGCACATCCTCCAAGAGTTGTCTGGTTTCTTGACCATAACCGGGTTTGCAACCCATGATTGGTACTTAACTTCTCGGAGAATGCCGGCCGACACAAGCTTTTCAACTTCTTGGCAAGCAGCCAGGCTTCTCTCCGGTGGTATTCTTAACTCATGTTCAGCAATGTTTCGAGGGATCCCCATCATGTCCTCTGGGCACCAAGCGAAGACATCGCTGTAATGTGTTAGCAACTTTTCAAGATACGAGAGGGTTTCTTGTGAAAGGCTTGGATTGACCCTTATTCTCTGTTCAGGGTACTTAGGATTTATGATTAGCCTTTGCTTGTCTTCTTCACTTTTGGAACTTTCCCCCTCAACCAGGTAGGCTTCTTGAGAGGGTTGAAGGGTTGCTATCCCCCTCTCGGTGGGAAATTTGACTGTGCCATGGCCAACAGATACGGCCATGTAGAATGCACACTGCCCTGGTCTTCCAATGATCACATCATAGTTTGAAGGTATGTTGATAACCACAAAGGTGAGTGGTTGGATTCTTTCCTTCTGACCTTCGCTGAAACGAACATTAAGTGTCAGTTGCCCTAAAGGCTTGAGGGGTATATTGGCAATACCTTTTATGGAAGTCCCAGAGGGTTGAAGCCTTGAACGTTCTTCATTGCTTAAGCGGTTGAAGAATTTCTCAAACAAGATTTCAGTGGCTGCCCCAGTGTCTATGTATGTTTTACTAGTTTGCAACGTTCCCACAGTGGCTTCTACCACAAGAGGGCTTGAAAGAGGGTCTCTTTCCGTTGGGGGGGAAGCAAACACACTGAAGCTCCCAAGCTTCCAACCGCTGTCTTTTGTGAGGAACCCTTCCATCGAAATCCACCATATTGACTTCCTTGCCCTTTCCTTCAGCCATTTTGTCACGTACCCCCTTCACCAAATGAGCGAGTTCTCTGGACTTAACATCTTCTTCAATTCTTTTCTTGAGCTGGAAGCAATCATTGGTGTGGTGACCTTTTTCTTCAAGAAACTCACAAAACTATGTGGAGTTCTCATTTTTTCTGCTTTTGGGGAGAGGCCTAGGAGGCCTAAAGTTCTGTTTAACTTCTTCCGTGGCAAGGATTTCTTGAGGAGTCTTTGTGAGGGGTGTGAAACTCATGCCTTTCTCCCTGGTTGGAGGGTTCCGACCTTCAGGCCTTCGATGGTCTGAACCCTTTTGACGTCTGTCATATGAGTTAAAGTTCCCTCTTTTTCTGGCAGGGCTGTTACTCCGCCAACTAGACCCTCTTTTCCTTTGCTCTTTAATATCTACTGCCTCCTCTCCTCGGATGTGGGCTTCTGCCCTCTCGAGAGCTTCTTCCAAGGTTTTGGGCAGAGATTTGTTGAAATCACTTGTGAGATATTTTGAGGTGATAGCGTTCATGAACCCGGCTACCCTCATTTTCTCATCTGCCCCTACATATGTGAGACCTTCCTTCTTGTATCGTTCAATAAACTCATGAAGACTTTCATCATCACGTTGTTTTATCTGAAAGATGACAGTTGCATCTTTGACATATCGCCTTTGTTGGGAGAAGTTGGCCAAAAAACCCTTGCTGAGGTCGTCGAAGCTTCGAATGCTTCGAGCAGGTAAATCATTGAACCAAATCATGGCTGATCCGACAAGAGTTTGCATGAACATTAGACAACATTCATCATTTGACCATTTCTCAATCCTTGCTGCACCAGTGAAGATCTGAAGATGGTCCTCTGGGTCCTCAGTCCCATCGTACGTTCTGATGTGGGACGGCATCTTGATCTTCGTTTGAAAGTCATAATCGGCTATTCGCTGTGAAAAGCATGAGAGGTTACTTGGCTTATAAGGTTTGGCCAAATCTTCTTCAACTCCTGCACCCACGTTATTGCCATTGTTGTTATTTCCCTGGGTGGCCAGCACTTGGTTAATAAAGTGCTGCCATGGGAAGCTGGCCATCATCTGGGTCATCATCTGGGGCATGGGGTTGAAGCTTTGAAGGCTTCCAAGTGCACCTGAACAGCTAACTCCAAAGGGGGTGCTCATAACAGCACTTCGTGCCAAGGGGAGCACGGATAGGGCCTGTTCCCACGAGGTTGTTGTAGAAGCTGGAAGGCTTGTTACTGGGGACTGTAGGAGCTGATCTAGGGTCAGCTCATGGCCCAGAGGAGCACCATTTACAGCTGGTTGAGATGAAAAGAGAGGACGTGTTGTAGGATTCGCCATTGTAGACAGATATGGATTAGGGTTTGGAGGATTACTGGGACCAGCCTCATTCCTAGTTGTAAAAGGTGGGATGGGAGGTCCGGAAGACAGCGTTGGTTCGGGCTCATCATAGTCTAGACGAATCCTCACTCCCTTGTCCCTTTCCTTATTTACATATTGGTTGAGGAGAGACCTCAACTCAAGGAAATTGTTGGCAACCCCCTCGGGGGTAAGTTCAATGCGTGTCGGGGTGTCCGAGACACCAACATTGGGGGAAGGGACTCCGGATCTGGACGGAGTTGGCGTGTTAAAAGTGAGGAATTCAGAAGCGCTCCCCGGAGTTGAGAAAGGAGTTGGTATAGCCACATGAGCTTGGCTAGTACCCGGGGTTGAGGTGTTTGGAACCTGATTTACTTCACCCGGGGATCCGCTTTCGGACATGGTAGTTTCAAGAGAAAAGAGATACACTACTAGGTCTTTTTGAGGAGAAATAGCGGCGTAGCCCCACGGTGGGCGCCAACTTGTTGATGCAACAAATAAGAGACCAAGGATAGTAGCGAGGCTGGTTAGGCAAAAGGGTAAAAGGGTTTAACTTTGCCTAACGCAGTCGTGGGGTCCCCCACGTTTGCAAGACGTGGAAGGAGGTTCACTAGTTTATTTTTGTTGTTTGCTAAGGATCCTCCTCTGAAGTGTATTCAGATTAGGATGAAGGGGCAAACAGAATGTGTGTGTTGGATGTGAAAGGGAGTAACTCGCATGAAGCAAGTACTCGGAGTGAATGACCAGAAATTTAAGGAATCTTGACTGGTCAGGCATGTCCTCACTCAGTAAATGAAGTGTCAAATATATAGGAGAAGACATCTCCCAAAGAGGAATGTATTTGACTAGTGACCTTGCTTGCAGTGAGGGGCTTACCCTTTCGGGTGTTGAAGCCTTTTGACCCCTGGATAATAGAGTGTGCTCTGTGGACCTGCATTGCTTTTGCGGCTGGCGAGTTGGTGAAGTAATCTAGAGACATGACTACTTATTGTTCCGTGCTACTTTATCTCGTCTTCCCAGATTTTTAACCTTTGAACCATTTTGCCTTATGGGCATTTACGTATTTAAATCATTCATATTTGGTCTTGGGCTACCCCCGTCATCACCGGGCATGGTTTGTAATATTGACCTTGTCAACTTACAAACATCATTCCTGTCTTCCCATGGTTCTAACCCGTCAGGGATCGAGACCATTTGCATTAGATCCCCTAATCCATCTTGGTCTAACCCGTTGCTTGTCACGAGCTTGTGAGTGACCTCTGTGGTTATGAATGTAACTTTGATTCCATGTTTAACTAAACATTGAGAAAGCTCCATTATAGGAATCACATGACCTTGTGCAGGATAAGGTATTATGAGAACATGAGGTTTTGAAGTTGCCATGATTTAGAAACAGAAGTTTTCTTTGGAGTTTTAGCAAGTATTGGCGGTTTCTACATTTGATTGTTGGCTCACTTTTATACACATCTAGTGCCACTTTTAATAATGTTAAAAAACCAACGAGAGTTTGTTTAGAAAAATGTGCAAGGATCAAATAAATACGTCTTAACATATAAAATGGCCTTAACATGAGAAATGAAGTATGAATTTTTATTTCTTTTATTTTTCTTTTTTATTTTTTTCTTGTCTTTTTATGTATGATGTTTAGTTGCAAAATATAAAAAAATACAAAATTAAAAAATTAAAAAGAGTTATGCATTTACTCTAGTAGACTAATGTTATATTTACCCTACACTAGAGTAATTATAATTACTCTACTAATGTAATTTACACAATTTTTTTTAGATTTTGAGAGTAAAATACGTCCTTAATAAGTTGAGAAAAAAATTCAAAATATAATATTTTTTTCCTTCACTTCTTACATTAAGTTACTTTGTATATTAAGGGCAGGCGGGGTGGTTCACTAGTGATAGAATCTATCACTCACAAGCACCAATCAAGTTCCGCCATGTCATCGACCATTTTTCCATCACTCACAACCTTTTTTAGGCGGGGTGGTCATCACTCACCACCACACCCAACAATTTCCCCCCAACCAACAATTACACACACAAAACAAAAGAATAACGCGTTGAAAATATCACGAAATCGTCTTTTCGTTATAATATAACGCGTTGAACAATATGCCGGCGGTGGCCCATCACTCGTTATACACCCTCCCGTTATAAAATAACGTAACCGCCCCGGCCTCTCTAAGGACCTATTTGACACTAACTTAACTCTAGAAATATAGAGTTTTATCCATCCGGTGCTTTTTTCCCAAATATATTTAAAGCAAATTTATGTTGGTTACTTTTTTCTTATTTTAGTTTTAGTTTAACATATATTTAATTATTCCCTTATATGTAATATTTAAATATTTTAAAAGTTTTTAAACACATAATATTTTCTTATTTTCTCTACAATTCAATATAAAATTTTCCATAAGCAAATTGTATTTAAAACAAAGTATATTTAATATTAAGAGACGACGTTATCAAATAACTTACCATTGAAACGTAAAAACAAACTATAAATTTAGATTTTTTTTAAATGTTTGATATTATTAAAAAAAATTATGTTAAATAGAATTGAAAAAGAAAATGATCTCAATTAACGAATTGAATTACTTGGTTGCCTACAAGTACCAAGAAACATAATTCGAAAGAAAAGAAAAGAAAAGACACAAAAATCATTTGTAACATACCAATTTTTATAAAAGCTTCAACCAACTTACAACGACCATCTATCATGACTATTTTATCGTTTAACTTACTTTTTAAAAGGTTGTATCCTTAAGTTTTGTAGCTTGATAATAAATATTAAAAAAGGTAAAGTGATTAGGTTTCTTAAAAACTATTTCATTTGAGATAATATTAAATTACAGTAAAATAAAATCGTACTTTTAACAATTGAAAAGGATTGATTTTTCCAATGTAATGTTAGAAAGTTAATGAAGCAAGTGACGCAGGTTGAGCGAAGCAACTGACGCAGGTTGCGTTGTCAAGGCTCTGATGATTCTCTAGCTTGACCCAGGTTGAGTTGTCAAGGTTTTGTTAGTTCTCTAGCTCCAAAGTTTTAATTCCTTTTATGATTCTTTGCCTTCCAGTCTTGACTACTTCAGAATGTTGGCCTATGTGTTAGACCATTGGGTGTACTTCCGTGGTCCTTGGGGTGGTCTTAAGAGCCCCCACAACGCTAACTAGTGGTCTAAATCTAGACCAGTATACTCAGCATACCACATCATTTGAATCTTCACTTCAAACCTTACTTTTTCCACAACACTAAACTATTCCAAACCACCACCTCGTTATTCACCTCATTAGCCCATGGTACTATATCTTAGTGGCATCTTAGAGGTGAGATAAAGTTTAGGGACCATTAAGTCCTAGGTTTGATTCTCAATTTCCTCCTAAATTGGTATACAAGCATTATTGCCTAGTGTAGATAGATATAGATCTCTAAAGAGGAAGGGCGTTATCTAAGGTACCATGGCCTCCTCCAAGATTGAAGTACCAATTCACTTTCCTCATTCACTACTCTAAAACATTTAATTTAGTGGCACTATTACTCTAAAACTTTTTTTATATTAAAAATAAACTAAACATTGGAGTAAACTTTCATTAAATTAAAAGATACATAAAATTCAACTAAAAAACATAAAAAATATGAGGAAATAAAAAATAAAACGACCTATGATCAATCCTCATCGGTTTCCCAATAACCCTCCCAAGTCCCAATCATATTCCACGGCTAATTCACGTTTTCGTTGTAGCATTACTTGCATCATTTTACCGCAGACTTTATTCGCAAAACCTCCAAAAAATTAGAAGTTGTTATGAATGTATCCATTATGTGGTGACTATCCACATCTATAACTCCTATCTCTTTGGTGCATCTATTATGTAGTGACTATCCACATCTATAACTCCTATCTTTTTAGTTACTATTGTACTAATATAAGGGACTATATATAATGGCATTTGTATATGATGTTGAAATCAATCAATAAGAAATCCATCTCCCATTCTCCTATTCTTTTCTATGCATTGCTAATAGGTTCTAGTTGTTACATAACACGTTATCAGCACGAGTTGTTTTTGAAGATGGATGACATTATCATAAGAGTTGCACAATGCGGTGATTGTTGGGAACCCGGTGACTTAATGATCTGCTACTGTTCTACAGAAAAAAAAAAAAAAAAAAAAAAAAAAAAGGTAACAAAGAATCAAGATCTTGCTATTATATATGTCTTCTTATCATATTGTTTGATTTTTGCATACATTCCAATGAGTAACATAGCCTTTTATCGGTTGTTGTTTTCTACTTTTGTTTAAAACTCTGTCAACTATTTTCTAAACCAAAGCCTACTAACAATTTATACGAATGTGTTTTGAAATCAATGCAGAAATTTAGTAAATTAATAAATAGATTTATAAAATTTAAGATTTCCATCTATGATAATGTTCATCTGGGTTTTATATGGATTAACATAATTATTTTTGAAAACCAAATAGTAGAGTCGGGTATGTAACCACTCACCTTTGGAGTTGCGTATGTCTGGATTCTTTTTGGTAGCCACTTTACTAAGTACATTTTGATTAACGGTCATGTTATAATTATTTTGTTAATATATTTTGTTATCTGCTACTTATTTCAAGATATGACGTACAAAGGGTGAAAAGTATATTTTGTGTTGAAACAACATATAAACAATGTTATATTTCATGAAAAAAATTGACCAAGTTTAGTTTCATTTAAAAATTTATTAAATTTTGAACTTCTGAATGTTAAATAATCAAATAATTTGATTATAAAGCATATAGACTTAAATTTATGCCTTTGTGTATCGTCTTTGGTATAGCTTCAGTACCATGCTAGTTGTTACTTACTATATTGCCTTGGATATTTACTATTTATTTTAACTAATTTGTTTTCGTCAGAGAATGGTCATTAAATCCTTTTTAGTATGTTTTCTTTTGCTATTATAATTAAAAGATATACGTAAATAAGTTTATATTTATAGATATTTGTATCTATATTCTTGGGATCTCTATATTAATTGGGTTCCTCCTTTACTTGATGATGATTATCACTTTTATATATGAATTATATATACAAATTATATATTTGCGTAATTTGACATTGATATTTAGTACTAAAAAGAAACGTATTTCAAAATTATAAATGATCATATGTTGGGAAGTTGAGAGGGATATTTTTTTGTTTAAATGATTATATTTTTATTCCCCTGTTGTTTGGAATAAAAATATCTAATATTTAACGAAAAAAATAGAGTAATAAATATTACGAAAGAAGCTTCAAGTTCTCACTATTCTTTTTATGAATAGCTTGAGTTGTTAATATAGATATTAAAATAGGTTTACATGTGCTATAATTGCTAATTTTGTTTTATTTATCCTAAATTTGTTAATAAATTAAAAATATCTATTTCTTACGCTTTTATCTCATCAATAGTTGTCAAAGGAACTAATTAACATTAAACATACTTATTAAAATAACTTACGATTGTGATTGCTTACACTAACAAAAGCATATATGTTTTCTCATAAGTATTGGCAAAAAAATATATTTTCTCATAAGTATTGAAAAATAATATCACTTTTATGGTTTTACTATAATTTATTATATATAGTAACATATTATAACGTCATATATCATATAACTTGACATTATGTATAAATTATGTCACAGTCTATTATTCATTTATACATATGGTATTGAATAGAATAGAATAATTAAAGTTGTGTATAAGATCGCATATTGTAAACATGATTAAATAGTGATCAGGATTAATTTATAATATGACATTCGAAGTTTCAAACTCACTAAAGCTTATTGTAAATTTATTGATGCTTGTAAGATTTTGGACTGATAAATCTTAATGATTCGGTCGTATAATTGATGTTATGTGGTGAAAAGATTAGTTATACATGTGGATAAAACAAGTTCCATTGTCAAACCTCAAATATGCTCTTGAAGAAGCAAGATTGTTAAAGAATATGTAAGGTTTGAAATGACCACCATGAAAGTTTTGTGATTCTAATCCATTCATGAAGTGAATGTGATGATATAATGACAAAGGTCGCGATCATGTATATAATAACTAAGAAAATTGTAATGATGTCACCATGATCATTGTTTGGTTATAATCCATTCCTTGAACTGAATGTGATGATATAATAATTGGTGTAAAGTTCGTAATCATGGTAATTGAGAAAATTGTTATGACGCTCATGTAATGAAATCAACCATGTTAATAATGAGATGACTATACAATGATCGTTATAAAGGTCGTAAGATATAAGATTGATAAATTTTATACGACTTATCAAGTTCTCAATTGATGGTAAGCAAAGAGAACATTATTTACAAGGAAAAATCGATTAAATTCTTTTCATTTGTCACACTTGAGACATATGCTCCTAAAGTAGCAATATCATTATAAGAGTCATGAAAAAAAATGAAATGATTTTATACTCATGTGACCGCGTAAATAATGAAAACTATGAAGCTTGTTTTGGTTCTACTTCATTCCCAAAAGTGAATGTGATTATATATTAATCATTGTATAAGTAATGATGGACCTAATTGAGAAACTTGTAATGATGAGAATGACTACAAGAATTGTAAGGATGGTCATTTTAATAATGAGATGGACCACCAAAAGTGGCAAACTAAGGAGTGATTGCATAACGAGATGGTTTTAACTTTGAAGTTATAGTATATTATCTCGTATCATATGTTTTGTATTACATACGAGCAAGTAATACACATACGATCATAAACCAGAAGTTTATGGATCATAATTATTTAATTAGTTGGCATGACCGGTTAGTCCACACCGAATCAATGATGATGTGAAACATAATGAAGAACTAGAAGATTCTTCAAGATAATAATTAGCATGTATTGTTTGCTCTCAAGTGAAATTATATATTTGAAAAATAAACGAGGGTGTGTATACCTGAATATTTTGGAAGCGATTAAAGGATATGCATATCCCAACATGATACCATTTAGTTTTTTTTTTTTTAAATCGATGCATCGTCTAAATGGTTATCAAATCCATAACCTGAAGCTTGTGTGATTGTTGCTTAGCTAATGTGATAGCAAGCATATTAATCTAGATTAGTATATTTATTTGATAATAGTGAATTTGATTCCCAAGTTATTAACGATCATTAGAATAAGTGTTATTATTGAGATGATCACTAAACGTCTACTATTGGTTACAAATCCAATGATCATGAGAGGAGCAAAAGTTCATTTAGGTACATGTAATTTTATATATAGTACTATTAATTCACATCAAGCCAATAAGTTATAGTTCTCCCCATACAGTTGGTTTTTGGTCAGGAACCAAATATGTCTCATCAACGATTTTGGTTGTGCGACATATATTGAAACTCATCACAAAGATGGGACTTCTAAAAAGTTTGAGAATATGTTGGGTATAAATAATCGTCTATGATTAAATGCTTAAAGCCATTAGTGAGAAATTCGTTTATGGCTCATTGGTTTTCACTTTAATAAATGAATGTTCCCAACATTAGGGGGAGATAACAAGCAGTTGGAAAGTGAAAAATGAAATGAATTATCATGTCATCTTGATCCTCAGACTATAAACTATGAACTAGAAGTTTAAAGTATAATTCATTTACCAATATTAAAGAACAAATTACCAGACAAGTTCACTGACCTAAATAGAGTGACTAAGTAAGTCACATAATCAACTGCTTATGCTCCAGTTATCTTTGTGTCCCAAGTGGACAACCACATATTTTTGTAATGAGTCTATTGCACGCCTATAGCATGGTAGACTAGTTGATTCCAACAATAAAATTTCTCAAAAATTGGAGCAAGTAATTAAGATGGTCAAGTCGAGGTTATAGTAATAAGATCCCCTGAAGGGACAATAGACATGATGGTTCAAGAAGAACCTCAGGTACCTGAAAATAAAGAGATCTCGCCAAGTTGTATCATGTCTAAGATATGTATGGAATCGAAATAAAAATCGACGTCGTTATACTTTTGTATATATTGTAGCGCTTAAAATGATTAAATGATGAGGATCAAGATTTAAGATATACCTATGAATGAATATTAAGAAATGATTGGCCAAAGTAGAAAGACGCAAATAAGGCATATTTTAGTTCTCTAATGAAATGGGAAGTTTCTGGACCAACTGTCCATACAACTGAAGTTGTAAAATATGCTGGATACAAAAGTGTCTTTTACGCAAATCATGTGAAAATCAAATTAAGTGATATAAGTCAAAATTGATGGCACAAGAATTTTCACAAATACCAATGATTGATTATGAGAAAACGTATTCTTCAGTGGTGGATGCATTGACTTTCCAATATCTTATTAGTCTGGTAATATATAAAAGAGAATTGACACGCGTCTTATGAAAGTTATGTATCACTTGATACCAAGTCATATAAAATAAGTTCTCGAGAATATTATGATTATTATATAAATTCAGATCTGAATACATATACATGTTGTATATGTTATTGAATTGAATATAATTGGAACTCCCCATGAGTATCCTAAAGCATTTGAGTGCTTAAGAGGTTAATTGAAACACCTTATGGATGTAATTATAGTGCACCAATACTCCAATAAATATACATAGAAAATGTGTACCTGGTTATTATGGCATCTCAATGTACACCGTGTACAAACATGGTACAATATGAATTTTGGAGATAAAAGCAATTGTTCTTGATATTTTTGCATATGATATAGATATCTATGTGTTAAAAGGGCAAGTTTATATAGCAAAACTTCTAAGAGTGAAAGCACATGCATATTTGGATAAGATGGAAAGAATTCTCTCATGGATTGATAATGCTAGAAGCACTAATGATGTCAAAACCTCAAGAACGTACTATATCAAGTTCATAGAATATGTATGGACTAAAATAGTTAGATCGAGTGTTATACAACTCGAGATATTTGCATAAAGAGGGATATAAGTTTGATTAAATTAGCCATGTTTTATCGAGGTTCTACTTTTAAAAGTTCACTATAATCGCAGTTTACAGTGATGATGTCTAGGCATCATCGAGAGAAATTGTCGAGCTTTTAGAGGGAGAATTTTTGAATGACCTTGACACGGTCTAATTATTACTCGAACTGCAGTTCGCATATATATGTAATTATATTTTACCAATCCCCCAAGTACATCTAGAAGATGATATTTGGATATTTAGTATGGACATAGTTGAACCTTAAAGTATTTTAAAGGTTGTTAAGTCATTTGTTATAAGAAATGCCTATTATCATCTCCTATCAAAGTAGAGATTCTCATTCTAGAAGTACCATCGTTAAATGCATAAGTGCATTAATATGTTTTGCTAGCTATGTACGGTTATAATATCTTTCACTTAAGCTTATTGTCATGATATAACCTGTGTCAAGCGAAGAGACATTGGAATGAGTTTAAAGAAACATATCAGGTATAAACGATATTTGATTATATTTTACTAACCCATCAAAACAAGTTTGGTTAGTCTTGTAGATGCAGGAATGTAACAAAACACAGTCATGGACATATGATAATTTTTGGAAAGAGGCACCTAAAGTCTCGTTAGAAGATTATACAACATTGCTCAACATAAAGGATTGCACATTAAGGGATCAAGCAACAAATCATTCGCTACAAAGGCTTTATTCGACTTTCAAGGAAGATGGACACACGTCACTTAAAGGATACATGTTAAAATGAGGGGGGAGACTTATTCAAGTTGAACTCTTTTTCCCTTGACTAAGTTTTGTCCCATTCGGTTTTCTTAGTAAAGGTTTTTAATGAGGCAACATATCTTATCCAAAAGTATCAGGGGAGAAAATGCGCGCTGCACTCTTTTTCCCTTAGCTGAGGTTTTGTCCCACTGGGTTTTCCTAGCAAGGTTTTTAACGAGGCAGCATCACCAAGCGTATTAAAGAATAGTATATCATGTGGATAGTCAAGGGGGGGTGCTATGAATGTATCCATTATGTGGTGACTATCCACATCTATAACTCCTATCTCTTTGGTGCATCCATTATGTAGTGATTATCCACATCTATAACTCTTATCTTTTTAGTTACTATTGTACTAATGTAAGGGCCTATATATAATGGCATTTGTATATGATGTTGAAATCAATCAATAAGAAATACATCTCCCATTCTCCCATTCTTTTCTATACATTGCTAATAGGTTCTAGTTGTTACATAACAGAAGTTATTTTTTTACATGTTAAATTTATTTTTTTATGTGATGCATAACATATTAAATGTATGGTTCTCCGGTTTCTCACTTTTTTGAGGTTCCCCATTGAACCTCACACAACATATGTATTTATTAATATAAATAAGCAAAGGATTAAGAGTGTTTTATCATGCAAAGCTTAGAAGAATGAATATATGTGTTCGACCTACAAAAGATAGTGAATCATTCTCCTCTCAAAGATAGTGAATCTTGAACATTAATCCGAACATCTATTGAAGACATTCAAATATCTTTATAAAACCTTGGAACCACTGTTGAAGAAGAAACCAATGTTCAAGGCCAAAGCTCTGTTTAAGCAAAGCACTGATCATGAAAACCAAACATCTGTTGTGGTCAAACAGATGTTTGATACAAGCCAACTGCAGTTTGAAGAACAGAGATTTACTCAATATAACAGTATTTAGCTTAGAACATATGTTAATGTAATATATCAGATGTTAGATTCCCGCAAATGTTACTATCAAGGTGACGTCAGCTAATTGCAAACAGAGCTTTCGTACTTGTATAAATAGATCTCATGTGTTAGAGATCCATTTGATCACAAACATTCCTTTTGTACGAAAGACAAAGTGAGTGATCATCTGAGGGGGAGTTTGTATAATCACCATATTGTATTTGAAATCATTGAAGTTCAATATAAAATAGTTTTGATATAACTTCCTGTTTATGTGTTTATCTTATTTACACTGCAATTTTCAAATTGTTTGTTCCTTAATTGCTTAAACTCACAAGTATAACAAACTCAGATCCTATAATTGGTATCAGAGCTTGGTCACATTAAGCTTAATTTCACAATCAGTTTAATATACAAAGATCAGCTCACAAAGAGATCCAATCTATTCGTTGTATCTGAATCCAGAGTTTAAAGTATAACATTAAAAAAGATCCTTATACGTACTCTGTTTTCACAAAAGATCAAAAGGAATGGCACAATACAATCATGATCCCTATAATACCAGTTTTAGCAATAAGGCTCCAATGCTTGCAAGATCTGAATATAATATCTAGCAACATCGGATGGCACACTTGCTAGCTCAAAAGAACAAAGGATGTTGGAAGTTTGTAATATTCGGACCACACATTCCAATGGTACTTAGTACCTAAAATCCAAATGTTCAAGAGCCAAAGAAACCGGAGAACTACTCAGAGCTAGATTTTCAAAAGTTTGAGATAGATGCCAAAGCACTCAATATTGTTGCAAAGGCTCTACCAGACGAGATCTATGCTGAACTACAACATTGTGGTAGTACAAATGAGTTATGGGATGCACTAAAAGAAAATTCAGTAAATCAGAGAAAATTGTTGAAAACAACCAAGAAAAAGAATGCATTTAACATAGTACAAACAACAGTTTGTGAAAAGGTTGATGCATAATGATCCCTAAAATTCCACTGAGTGTGAATATGATTGTGATTATGCATTGATGGCTACCAAAAATGGAACCTCCACATGCCTAGATAGCTTATTCTATGTTGATAGTGGAGGATACAAACATATGACTGGATGCAAAACTCTGCTATCAAACTTCTCTGCTGGAGGAAGTGATATATCATTTGGAAATGACTCAAAAGGTAAAGTGTTGGGTTCAGGAACTGTCCAAGCTGGTAAGCTAAAATTTGAGAATGTAAATCTTATTGATAATCTAAAATTCAATCTACTTAGTGTCTCACAAATGAGTGATAAAGGCTATGGCTTACTTTTTACCAAGAAACTTGTAAAATTGTTGGACTAGAAGTAGTGAAAAAGATTGACAAAATTATAGATGACGGCACTACACAACTTGTTGCTCAAAGAAGTGGCAATGTTTATGTAGTGGACATGTTAAAAGATAAACCCATGACAAGTGTATGCCTATTTATGTTGCTCTAACAAAAGAAATAGAAGTGTGGCATAGAAGGTTGGGACATGTTAATTTACAAACGATTAACATTTTGACAAAACAAAATCTTGTCAGAGGATTACCAATCAAACAATCTAAATGTGATTAACACTGTGTCTCATGCCTAAAAGGAAAACAACACAAAGTGTCATACAACTCCATAAATGAGTCCAAAACAACCCATTGTTTACAAATGCGTAACATGGATTTGTTTGGCCCTGTAAAAATCATGAGCTTAAAGAAAAAGAGATATTGTCTTGTAATAGTTGATGATTTTTCAAGGTTTACATGTTGCATTCCAAACATGAAACTGCATATATTTTGAAGGACTTTGTTACCAAAGTTGAAAAACAATATGATCTGCCAATAAAAATCTTCAGAAGTGACAATGGGACAGAGTTCAGAAATTAAGAACTTGAGGAGTTCTGTACATTAAAAGGAATAGAGAGACAATTCAGTATTCCAAGAACACCAGAACAGAATGGGGTAGCTGAAAGAAAACACATAACCCTAACTGAGGCTGCAAGAACTATACTTGCAGATTCTGTCTTCCTTTGTCCTTTTGGGTTGAGGCTGTGAATATTGCATGCTATGTTCAAAACAAAGTCCTGATTAACCCTAGGCATCAAAAGATTGCCTATGAAATTTTGTTTAATATCAAACCACTAATCTCATCTTTCAAAAACTTTGGTTGCCCATGTTTCATTTTAAATCTTAAAGATTCAGTTTCAAAATTTGCAGCCAAGGTTGATTGTGGGTATTTCTTGGGATATTCTTCTACAACCAAGGCCTATAAAGTGTTTAACATGTTACACCCTGGCCCGCAGCGGAATGGTACGGGGCATGATGATTGCCCATAGCATATGACATTATTATAAGTTTAATATTTAAAGTCACCAAATTAAATTTGTCACACATAACATAGAATTCAAATATTAATACTAAGTTACAAAATCAAATAACTAAAAGCAACATATCATAGCCGGTTTATTACTATTGTAATCCTACATGTCTTCAACTCAAAATCCGCCCACCCTTGTGTACCTGTATCACGCGTAAAAGAGTTTTGGGTCAACAAACATGTTGGTGAATAGATTCGGGTTTTTATTTAAAAACTTTTTTTGTTTTATTAATTTTAGACAACCTTATTTTATAACATGCATTATCAAATGTGAAACTAGGTCTTTCAATATAACAATAATTCAACACATATCTCATAAACAACACAAACATAACAATATTAGTAACTATAGACATATAAATATTCAAGCCCCGAAAGGAGAATCTGTGAAACAAAGATAACAATATCGAGTTCGACCCATGGCCGTGGGGAACCGGTCAGCCATGCGGATCCATGCGAAACCTGTGACACAAAGCGAATAATACATAGATGCGCGTATAAAGAAACAATAGAAATACAAGTGACACATAGAAACACATCGAATAGCATGTTATCAATTTAAATAATAAATTTGAAATCAAGCACGAGATACACCCCAAAAAGAGTTAATGGCAAAAAAGAGAAAAGAGTCGAATCTACTCACTGATTGCAAAGAAATATTCCACGAGAATTACCGCACAAACTGGAATAGATGGAATCTAAAATAATAATCGAAATCATTCTAATAAAATATCAATAAACAAGGTACCAAACGAGCGAAAAAACGAATACGAAGTTGTACGATCTCGACTAAAAGATATTATATGTATTTTTCTCTAGAAACAAATATATAACATCTTCAAGTTTGATATAATAAAATATATTACATTTGTTAACATATATATATATATATATATTTCAAGATTGATTTAGAATACCAACAAATAATGATTTAGTATAAATGTATATTTATTGATTTCGATCATGAATATAAGTCTAGTGGAAGGTTCAAATGAGAAGAATTTTTTTGTAAGAAGAAAAAAGAATAAGTTTCAACCAATAAGAATGTTTCATTGTACTTCATTTAATATTTTCATTTAATTTTAATGTAAGGGTATATTTGTAAAGTTACATAGATCATTAATATCTAGTCTTCCTTTTTAATAGCTAACTACATTAAATTTGTAACTTATTTTCAAAAAATATATATTTTTTCAAAAATAAAAAAAAATAATTTAGAGTGTAGGATAAATTACTAGGTGTGTATGATAAATTACGAGTTGTGTAGGATAAATTTGAGCATGTGTAGGATAATTTTCGAAATGTGTAGGATAACTTTTTATGTGTGTAGGCAATGAAAATTAGTGTAGACAATAATAGTCTTTATGAGTAATTAATTACTTAAAGATTGTAATAAATGAGATTAAAGAATAACTACTTAATATTTTACAATTGTACCCTTTGTTCTTTTTCTTCTCAACTAAATTTTGTTCTCAAATGAACCTCCCCCTATAAGTCTAAAACGACTAAAGATATAGATTTATCGTTTTCATAATAACGAATTATGGCTACAAGCATAATATATATAATTTATCTATTTCGCGACAAAGTATATATATATATATATAGTTCATGTAATGTGACCAAAATTCTTATTTTAATCAAATATATATTTTTAATGGACGAGACTTAAATTGAGTGACAAAAATATATAATAGTGCATAATATTGTCTAAGGCATAAATATATACTTATATTCCAATTTAACCAAATATATACATATGTCCAATTTAACCATTTTAGTCAATTTGTTTATAGCCAAAAACAAATTTGATTAAAACTATAATCAAAACATCATATCTAAATGGTATATACTTAAAGGCAAAATTTATAGGTTAATATGATATAGATTTCTAACGATTTATAGATTTTGCATAAAGTATAAATTAACATGATAAACTACAATTAAATTAGTAAAAATTATATCTAAGAATTTTCTAATTAATATTATGAAAATTCAATAATTCTACTAATCTAGCATTTTTAACAAGAATTAGTAGATGATAATCCTAGCATGCATATATACTAGATTATGACAAGAATAAACTCTATAAAAATAAGTAATCATGATTAACATGAACACTATTGAAATTGCATCTTAACATTTGTCTAGAAACATTACAAAACAAATTAAATAATTCAATTTTATAAAATATAGAAATCCCCAAATGCTTATGAACACTAGAATTCATGAAATCTAATTGATCAACAATTATCTTCTATCAACAGAAACTGATAGAGGGTTTTTGTAGAGCTCGAAAAATAAAGCAAGATGGACACAAGAATCACCTGAAAAGGTTAAGTATTGAAGGAGAAATCGTAGAGAGAAATTCCAAGCTCTAAAATGAAGAATCTTGACTTGTAAAGAGTTTTAGTGAAATTGGTTGGTATGCAAAAGTAGATGAAGGTTTTCATTTAGTATCATAATTTATTCACCTTCAATATAATTCTTCTACTAAATTAATCATTCAATTTATGGTGGTTAGTTACATGGAGGGAAAACCCAAAAGCTCTTGAAGGTTCTCTTAATGTATTTAGTAATTTTAATCAAATCAATTTAAAACCAAATAACAATTTCATATTAAATTTTATTTACTTGACAAGAACATACAATTCAATGGATGTTATTATATAATAATGTTACTTCTCATGAATCATTTAGCACAAAGACTTTTCTGATCCACAGAGTTCATCTGCTTAGAACAATAGTCAATCAATAACAACTGAAACCACTAGTAACCAAAGTCAACTTCAAACCATTGCTTTATCCTCTGCAACAAATTCTCCACTGGGGCCAATTCCACCACCTCCTTTCCAAACCACTATTGACCATAATACAATGGCAATAGAGGTTTCACCAGATAATTCTCAGTTATGCCCTTCACCACAAAATTCTATCATTCCACACACTAGTAACCATCCCTTTCTCAGATCCTATCTACCAGATCAAAACATTGGAAATATCAATGATGGTGTGCTCACAAGAGGATAAACCTCTAACATATGTCTGTTTGTTGGTTTCATATCATTAACTCAACATGTCAAGTACTAAGAGCCCTTGAGAGACAACAGCTGGGTAGAAGCCATGTAGGAAGAACTTCAGTTTAAAAGACAACGATTGTGGGAACTTGTTCAATTACAAAAAGATACATGCCCAATTGGCACAAAATGGGTCTTCAAAAATAAAACAGATGAGAGGGGCATAGTTTTCAAAAACAAAGCCAAGTTTGTGGTTCAAGTATATAGACAATAAGAGGGGATAGATTATGATGAAACATTTGCTCCTATAGAAAGGTTAGAGGCTATAAGACCCTTCTTGACCTTTGTTGTCAACCACAACGTTAAGGTGTATTAGAAGGATATAAAATGTGCCTTTCTTTATGGAAAAATCCAAGAAGAAGTCTATGTGTGCCAACCACAAGGATTTGAAGACACGTTCCATCCTAATTATGTCTACAAGCTATACAAAGCTTTGTTTGGACTGAAACAAGCGCCAAGAGCCTGGTATGATACTTTATCCACTTTTCTCTTATCACATGAATTCAAAAGAGATAGAATTGATAAAACTCTATTTCTAAAATGGAAAGAGAAGGATATGTTGATAGTACAAATCTATGTGGATGCTATCATTTTTGGATCTACATGTGATAAAATGTGTGAAGATTTCAGAAAATTGATGATAGCACAATTTGAAATGAGCACCATGGGTGAGTTGCAATGTTTTCTTAGACTACAACTAAAACAACTTGAAATGGAACTTTTATTCATCAAAATAAATATGTTAAAACACTTTTAAAAAAATTGACATGAATGATTACAAACCATATAGCACCCCAGATGCACAAGCAAACCATTCATTTCTAATAAAAAGGATGACTCAGTAGATCAGACACTTTATAGGTGCATGATTGGATCCTTGATGTACTTAACTACATCAAGGCCAGACATCATGCTTGCAACCTGTGTCTATGCTAAATACCAAGCAGAACCTCAAAGGTGTGAAAAGGATATTCAGATACCACTAAGTTGAACCCACACTTGGTATTTGGTATCTGACTAATGGTAATATTGAGCTTTCAGGTTATTCAGATAGAGATTTCGCTAGTTGTCACATCACAAGGAAGTCCACCTTAGGAGGATGCCAGTTCCTTGGAAATGCCTTGGTTTCTTGGCATAGCAAAAGCAAATAGCAGTCTTAAACTCTACAGCAAAAGCAACATATATTGTTGCTTCAAGTTGTACTGCTCAATTGTTGTGACTTCAAAACCTACTGCTTGATTTTGGGATCACTACTTTAAAACACCATTAAGATTGGATAGTGAAGCAGCTAAAAACATCATCAAAAATCATGTGTCTCATTCCAAAACAAAGCACATTGACATCCGTAAGAGATTGTTACGAAAAAGGAGTAATATCAATTCACCATCTTCCCATTGCAAATCAGCTAACATATGTATTCACAAAAGCTTTGGATACTTCCACTTTTGAAAACCTAGTCTCCAGAATTGGGATGATAAACATGGATTGAAATAAAAGTTTTACAAACTTTCAATAAGAACATTAATATGTTGCTTTGAAAATCTCAAAATTCTATTTAAAATCATTAAAAGATTGTTCAAAAGTCACAAAAACCAAAATCTTTGTTCAAAAGGAGTGAATCATTGTTTTGTAGTTCAAAAGTCTGTTTGACCAAAGTCATAACCACTATTCTGCAGAAGTAACCATTGTTTTCTCTCTAAAACACTGTTTTTAACCCAACAATAGTTTCATAGATCTGTTTCCATCCATCTGTTGACCATAGTCAACGGATGTACCAACCACTGTTTTATATCCTAACATTTTATTTAGCATGTGATTTTAATCAAAGTTGTTGACATTTAATTTTTATTTTGTTTTGTATTATGTAAACCATAACCAACCTATTCTCGACATCTTCTTGATTCGGCTAACAAGATCAGAGGTATGTGTTTGTGTTTGATGTTTATGTATTCTTCTTTGTTAATCAAAGTTAATAATGTTTTTTTTTTATATTGAAAGCCTAAATAGGATATAACAATTGATGGATATTCTTCAATCGAGCTAACATGTTGGTTGTATGTTCTTCATGTTTGTTGTTTATGTATTATCTTTATTATTTCAAGTTAATAATGTTTTTTTTGTTTTGATTTGTATTCAAACCCTAATCGATGCCACTACTCACAAATACGGCTATTATTCGATCAGTTTAAAGGTGTGTTATTGTTTTTTATTTATTTTTATTTTATGTTTGGCGTCCATGTTTCATGATCATATATGTTAGCATAACAAAAGGCTTTCTGATATGACTTGTTTAATTGTTTACATGTTTTTTTATAGATGATGGTATCTGTTATCAATATTTGTTTTTTGTTCACCACTTTTTTAGTTTGGCAGACTCTAAAAGAAGTAAAAATCGGATCTTTTGTATTCATTCATGGTTTTTTTTACTAATAATAACAATATTTATATCTTATATTGTTCAAAATTTCATCCATGTTTTTAAAGAATGTTGTATGTTTTAAATAAATTGTCTTTTTTGGAATGTATGTTTGTTATTTTTGGACAAATTCAAAAAATAATAACAACATTATTAGTTAGTTGTCTATAATTTTGAAATATGTCTATTCATGGCCGATTTCATTGATTGTAAGTCAGTTTCAATCATTCTTTTATATCTATTTATTATTTATTAACTTCTAACTTTAAGAAACTTACAACGCCAACTTATATTTTTTTGACTAATTTTGAATCTATATAATCTAATTAAGGGGGTAATTTAATTAAAGAACTAATAAATACCAAGTTATTATACTCATAATGATTTTCATTTATGTCGATTAAAATTTGTATTTAAAACTTAAATATAATCCTAAATAATTTATCCTTAGTCTTATTCCAGGTATTAATTTTTATTAACTAAGCCAAATTACCATTTAACAATATCATATTCAGTTATGTATATATTTTAAATTTTGAATTTTGAAATATGTTTATTTATAACTGATTTCAAAATCAATTTCAATCATTCTTTAATTTTTAATTATCATTTATTAACTTCATAATTTAACAACCTTATAACCAAAACTTATTTTATATGTTTATTGTCGAATATAAAAGATATAGTTATGGTGGTAATATAATTATGGAGTAAATTAAGAGCAATCAAGTTATTATTATACTGACTTTTAATTTTAAAACATAAATGTTCACTTGGTACCGTCAACATTTACAAAGGTACCATATTTAAACGGGTTATGTTATTAATATTTATTGAATGTATCTTTTTATTGTTTGTTATATTAAATATTGATGATATTTATATATATTCCATTTAATGTCGGCAACGTGGTGTTTCTAAGACACCAGAAATTTATAGATTGTTCCTCAACTCTGATCTTGAAGAAATTAATTCATTTGAGACAAGGTATATATTTTTTTCTTTTTTCTAATACTCTTTATTTATGATGTCTTTTAATTGGTAAATTTTGTTTGCTATGTTTTATTAGAAGAAGAAAGTCTTGGTTATTGAGACAAGTTCTGGCATTTTCACTTATAAGATATGGTATTATAATTGTTGCAACTATTGTAAATCACGTGTCGAGGAAGCATTTGAAACAATTGAAAATGAGGATGGTTCAGGTGATGCTTCGTTGATTTTAGAATATTTAGCAATTGTAGGATGCTTACGTTCACATTTCAAAATTGGTATTGTTATTTCACAAAACTTGAGTGTTCTTAGTTAAGAAATATACAACATGATGATAATGTGTTAGCTTTGACATATAACCATTTCCCTATATAGTTTTGATACGAAAGTTTGACTTCTAAAGTCAACTTACACACATTTTGAAAAGAAAAAAAAATGTTATTAAACTTTCAGTAATTAATATCTCTTTAACCAATAAATATATTTTTATCATCACATCATACCTTTTATGAAAAAAAAAATAGATTTGTTTTTTTCACAAAGTTTAAATAATACAGCCTGTGAAGTTCATGGGTGATAACCTATTATTTACAAAGTACTCTTTTGATTAGTAATTTTTTTCTACTTTTAGTGTCTATGCATGGCATTTAAATAAAGGAATTAGAACAAACAGACATTGCAACCATACAAAAATAGAATTTGGACTTGTGTAGCGATTTATAAAATTATATCGTTTTCGAATTGTATTTGTATATGTAGATTTGTAATTTTAACTGTATCGGTTATCATTTTCATTATTACATATAACGTATAATAATTTATTATAAGAAGTATGTACAGATAATTTATTGCATCATTTTTAGTACCTAAATTTGTGTAATACACAACTGAATTACAAAAAACAGGTATTTGGTACGGTAAAATCCGTAGCAAATCCGTAGCTAACACCCATTTTGCTACGGATTTGCCACGGATTTGGTCCGTACCTACAAGTCTCGTCGCGAATTTATTTGCTACGAACTTTCGCTACGAAAACTATATTTGCGACAGGTTTAGCTACAAAAGGTGACGTCGCTATTTTAGCTACAGATTCGCTACGAAAAAGTTTGCTATGGTTTTTTGCTATGGTTTTTTAGCTACGGAACTTTGCTACCATTTTTTGCTACAGATTAGTAGCTACGGAGTCTTTTTGCTATGGATTTTAGCTACGGTTTTTTAGTTACGGAACTTTGCTACCATTTTTTGGCTACGGATTATTAGCTACGGAGCTTTTTTCGCTATGGATGCTAGCTACGCTTTGTCGATGACAATTTGCTACGACTTTGCTACCATTTTTGCCACGGATTTGTTGTGATTTGGCTATGAAATTTACTACATATATGCTAGGGATTGGCTACGGAAATTTGCTATCTTTTGCTACTCATTTTTTTACCGAATTTAGCTACGAATTTCGTTTCAATTTTGCTATGAGTATATCTATGGGTTTTGCAAGGTTTTGAAGCAGATTTAGCTACACATCTGGCCTTAAATTTTCCAAGCATTTTCTTTTTTTATATTGTATACTAGTTTTTGCCACTAAACATTATAATCAAATCTCAATAAACATAAAAAACTATACCAAAGATAAAAACTCAAAACCAAATAGAATAATAACTCAAAGTTTCAAACATAACCAAAGTAACATGATAAAGATCCAAGTTATCCAAACGCAACAATAAAGATCTAAATTAACCCAAAGTGTCACGGCCCCAGCCCCGATTTTACCCGGTCAGGAGCCGCGGGACAGGAACCCGTGGTATTTATTAATTGATGCGACAGCGGAAGATTTGACAGGATCTTTTTAAAACTTGCAATTTGCCCGATTATTTTATTTCATAATTCGGGATAAACCCCGTAATTTACAATAGAGGAATTTTACTAGGAAATTCCCTGATTTATAAAACATGTTTATTTATTTTAACTGAGCCACCTCTTCAAGCTTGTTAGTGCTCCGTAGCACGTTTTCCTTGATTTACAGTAGTTTGCCTGAAACATGTTTTAAAAATATTTTATCAGCGAGAAAATGCTGGCGAGTCACTCAATTTGATAAAATGACACATAGTTATAAATTACAGCATAAGAGCGATTACAATGGCTTCTATCTTATTTTTATCTGGCGCCGTGTCACCTGGTGACGATGATCATACCACTATTGGGTCTTTCTCCAAGTAGTGATGATTATCACTGTTAGGATTTATTAGCCTAACCATGAGAAATTAGTAATGTGCACAATACCCCACTAGCCAGTGATTAAGATAACCACGACTTAATCCCTGTAATTATAACTTTTGAAAATAACTTGGAGTATTGTAAAATACTTTTGATAAAAGAGAATGACTTACATTGCAGATTTATACGGGCAGAGTTTAGCCTACTGATTAGCCTTGTAACCTAATTTAAATAACAATGCACACGAACTAGGTCAGTAACTAATACAGCATTTACGATAACTCACGAGATCAAAACCCTCACAACGAATGACAAAGTGCTATACTTAACATCCGTCGAATTCACGACTAATGACAAAGTATGGCCCTAATGTGGGCAGCACTTAAACATCCATTGGATAGTTTTCGATCGATCGGACATTGAATCGTAGCAGCGATCGAGTTAATTCCCTGTATCGTAGCAGCGCCTCGCTATATTAATTGAAATTTCGACTTTTGAGCAGTGAGAATTTGTTTTTGAAAGTTGGTTTCGACACAGAATGAAAGCTCCTGATCCAAGCTATTTATAGCTGAAATATGGTTCTCACGCGGCCCACATGAACCTTGGCTCGACCTTTATGTGGCCCGCGTGGAAGTCTAGTAGTAGATTAGGGCTAGCGTGTCATCGGTAGGCACGCCACGTGTGTGACACGTGGATCTGGACGCTTATCCGATCAACCCTAATGTTGACGCGGCCCGCGTAAGGGTCTGCCTATCCTTTACGCGGCCCGCCTGAAGACCAAGAATCTTGATTTCTTGGTTTTTTATGCACAGTAGGGTTTCAGGGGTCCGGGTTCGTACTTACGGGTTAATTTGGGACATTTTTTAGAGTCCTTACATTCTCCCCACCTTATTAAAATCTCGTCCTCGAGATTTATTGAAATAAGTGAGGATACTTTCGTTTCATCTCCGATTCAAGTTCCCAAGTGTATTCAGGTCCTCTTTTTGAATCCCATTTGACTTTGACTAGCACTAGTCGCTTGTGTTTGAGAAACTTAATCTTTCTGTCTTTGATTTGTAATGGCTTCTCAATAAATTTTAATTTCTCATTTACCTCTACATCTTGAAGATGTACTACCAAGGATTCGTCAGATAGACATTTCTTGAGATTGGATACATGAAATACGTCATGCACTCCCGCTAGCTCTTCTGGTAGCTGTAAGCGATAAGCAACTGGTCCTATTCGCTGTATTATCGGGAAGGGTCCTACGTACCTTGGACTTAACTTCCCTCTCTTACCAAATCGAACTACTCCTTTCCAAGGAGAAACTTTCAAAAGTACCTTGTCTCCAACTTGAAACTCTAACGGCTTACGTCTATTATTGGCATAACTTTTCTGGAGATCTCGAGCCGTTTTCAGTCTTTCCTTGATTTGAGTGATCTTGTCGGTAGTTTCTTGCACTATTTCAGGACCTGATAATTGACTTTCTCCTATTTCTGCCCAGCAGACTGGAGTTCTGCATTTACGTCCGTATAGTGCTTCGAACGGGGCAGCTTCGATGCTTGAATGATAACTATTGTTATAGGAGAATTCAATTAAGGGCAGGTGGTCATCCCAGTTTCCACCAAAATCTATCACACATGCCCTAAGCATGTCTTCTAGGGTTTGGATTGTCCTTTCACTTTGTCCATCCGTCTGAGGATGGTATGCAGTGCTTAGATTTAGTCGAGTTCCCATAGCTTCTTGGAAACTTGTCCAGAAGTGGGAAGTGAAACGACTATTTCTATCCGATACAATGGAGAGTGGGACTCCATGTAAGGATACTACTTCATCTACATACAACTTTGCCAACCTTTCCATGCGAAAGGTTTCTTTCATGGGTAGGAAATGAGCTGATTTGGTTAATCGATCCACAATTACCCAAATCGCATCATTACCTTTCTGGTTTTGGGTAACTTAGTAACAAAATCCATAGTTATAAGTTGCCATTTCCATACAGGCATTTCTAATTGTTGTAGTAGACCTGAAGGTTTCTGGTGTTCTGCCTTAACTTGTGAACAAGTAAGACATTTAGAAACATATCTAGCTATGTCCTTTTTCATTCCTATCCACCAGAAATTATTTCTTAAATCTTGGTACATCTTATTGTTACCAGGGTGCATGGTATACCTAGATTTATGGGCTTCCTCTAAGATCTTTTTTCTTAACTCTCCTTGCTTAGGTACCCAAATCCTTTTCTTGTGAAATCTCCAAATTCCATCATTGCCTTGCTCTAATTCCTTTACTCGTCCTTTCATTCCTTCAGCATCATCCTTGATTGCTGTTTCTTGAATGTTTTTCAATTGTTCCATTAAGTCTAATTGTAAACTTAATCTAAGAGCACGAACTCGTCGTTGTTTCTCATGATACTTACGACTAAAAGCATCAGCAACTACGTTTGCTTTTCCTTCGTGATATTGAATATCACAGTCGTAGTCACTTAGGATTTCCATCCATCTCATTTGCCTCATATTTAGTTATTTTTGCCCAAATATGTATCTTAAGCTTTTATGGTCTGTATAGACAGTAAACTTACTTCCATACAAATAATGTCTCCAAATTTTAAGGGCAAAAATTATGGCTCCTAATTCTAAGTTATGAGTCGTATAATTTTCTTCGTGCTTTTTCAATTGCCTTGATGCATACGCAATTACCTTCTTGCGTTGCATAAGCACACATCCTAACCCTACTTTGAAGCATCACAGTATACTTCAAAATCTTCTGTTCCTTCCGGTAACGCTAAAATTGGAGCATTTGTTAACTTATGCTTTAAAATCTTAAAGGCTTCTTCATGTCTAGGTCCCCATTCAAACTTAACTGCTTTACAAGTTAGCTTAGTTAATGGTACAGCTATCTTGGAAAAATCCTTAATAAACCGTCTATAATATCCGGCTAAACCTATAAAACTTCTAATTTCCATAGCTGATTGCGGAACCTTCCATTTGGTGATCGCTTCTATCTTAGCAGGATCTACGTGAATACCTTCATGATTTACCATGTGACCTAAAAATTGCACTTCTTGTAGCCAAAATTCACACTTCGAGAATTTGGCGTAAAGTTGTTCCTTTCTTAACAAAGTTAAGAGTGCATGCAAGTGCTCACAATGTTCCTCCTGACTTTTGGAATAAATAAGTATATCGTCGATGAATACAATTACAAATTTATCCAAGTACGGTTTACAGATCCTATTCATCATGTCCATAAATGCTGCAGGAGCATTTATTAACCCAAAGGGAATGACTGTAAATTCGTAATGACCATACCTAGTTCTGAAAGCAGTTTTAGGTATGTCTTCTTCTTGTACCTTCAGTTGATGATATCCAGAGCGTAAATCTATTTTAGAAAAATATCTAGCTCCCTGGAGTTGATCAAAAAGATCATCAATTCTAGGTAATGGGTATCGATTCTTAATTGTAACCTTATTCAATTCCCTATAATCGATACACATTCGCATTGACCCATCTTTCTTCTTTACAAACAATACTGGAGCTCCCCACGGGGATGAACTAGGTTGTATGAATCCTTTGCTTAACAATTCATCTAATTGCTTTTTCAATTCTAGCATTTCGGTGGGTGCTAACCTATAAGGTGCCTTGGCTATCGGTGTAGTTTCAGGAATTAGATGAATTCTAAATTCTACTTCCCTATCAGGTGGTAATCCAGGTAGTTATTCTGGGAATACCTCTGGGTATTCTGATACTACTGGAATTTCCTTGAGTTCCTTACCCTTAGTGTTAATGATTACTGAAATCATATACACTATTCCTTGCTTTCGTTCATAACTAGCAACTTTCATTACTGAAATGAACTTTATTGGTTTACGTGGCTTATCTCCTGTAACCACCACTAATTCTCCTGTGGGTGTATGTATTTCTATGGAATTCTTATCACAAAGAATTCGAGCATGGTTGGCTACTAACCAATCCATTCCTAATACTACATCGAATTCGGCTAACTTCATAGGTAATAGGTTTGCAGAGAATTTGTGGCCTAAAAGTTCTATCTTTTCTTCTCGCAAAACCTTATCTATGTTAACAGAATTTCCATCTGCCGTTTCTACCGTAAAAATTTGTCTAAGTTTGGTTAAAGGTAGGTTAAGAGCTTGGCAGAATGAAGTATTTATAAAACTTTGGTTTGCACCAGAGTCAAATAATACTTTTGCATAAACGTCGTGAACTAGGAACGTACCGGCTATCACGTCAGGAATTAGTTCTGCTTCTTGAGTAGTCAACTGGAAGGCTCTTGCGTTTCTCTTGGCAGCTCCTTCTGTAGGTTTGGCTTTGTTATCAGCTGGTTTGACCAGTTTTGGGCAGTCTGGCCTAAAGTGTCCAGCTTCTCCGCAGTTGTAGCAGACTGTTGCTTTCTTCTTCCTGCAATCTTCTTCTTGGTGCCCCGGGATTTTGCAGAAATTGCAATACCCTTTGCATCTTCCAAAATGCTTCCTTTTACATATATTACAAAATGGAACAGTGGAAGATTGTCCGGTTCCCTTTCTCTTGAAATTGCTACGATTACCCACACGGAATCCTTGGGTAATCTTTTGGGCCACTTCCTTTTTCCGGGTTTCTTCTCTTGTACGTACCAGTCCATCAGTTAGGGTGTTAGCTAATTCCACAGCATCGTCAATAGTGCGTGGTCTCGCAGCTTTGACGATATCTCGAATTTCGCCAATCAATCCCCAAATATAGCGGGAAATAAGTACCGGTTCTGGCGAAGCCAGGGTTGGTACAACTCTCGCGTACTCAAAGAATGTCGAAGTATACCCTCGACAGTCTACATCCACCATCCGGTGGTTCAGGAACTTATTTGTCATTTGTTCCTTTTCATACTCGGGACATAATTTTCTTTCCACTAGTTGCTTAAATTCTTCCCAACTCATGGCATAGGCCATATTTCTTCCTTTGGCTTGAAGTACCGTATTCCACCATTCTAGCGCCCCTTCTTTAAAAAGATGCAACGCATACATGACCTTGTCTTCCTCGACACATTTACTTATCATAATTACTGCTTCGGTTTTCTCCAACCAACGCAGTGCCGCAGTCGCTCCTTCATTGCCTGCAAATTCAGCTGGTTTACAGGCAAGAAACTCCTTGTAAGTGCAACCAGGCGTTGCAGCTTTCATTCTTTTTAGACTTGGGGCTTGCAATATATTGTCGTTATTGTTATTGTTGTTGTTGCCGCCTCCGTTTATACTATTACTGAAATTGTCACCGTGTGTGCGTTTGCTAGGAATAATTTGTTGAGGTTCAACTGGATTTCGAACAGCAGCAAGTATTGCTGGAATAGCATTGGCTATTCCCTGAGCAACGATATTCTCGATATCTTGCCTATTCAGAAATTGATCTTCATTGTTATGCTCAGATTGATTAACTTCATTACCAGCATGTGCCATCTGGTAATTAATTTATATAAGTAATTAGTATAAAATAATTAATAACCAAACATAACAAATAATTGCACATAAACATGTAAACAAATATATCCAAAATTGTCGATCTTTCAACTTTCGATATTTTATATATTATATTATGCATCCATACACACCGTTATCTTACAAAAGTTTTATTTTTAGGTTATTTTACAGAGTTATATTTTTATTACTATTATTATTATTATACAATCATAGCTTCACAACCACACTATCTCCCGTCAGCTGGCACCTCAGAAGCGACGTTCCCTTTCGTCGTACTTCCAGGAGATTTGTTCTCCCACCTCCCGGATCCTATTCCCTGCATCTATCAGCTCCTCGCCAAAATGGCGGAGTTCAGCTAAGTTTTCATTACTCATTGGTGGGTTTGGTGCAGGTTCTGGGTCGAACAGAGGGAAAAAAGTATAAGGATTATTTAGGAGGTTTTGAAACTGTCAGTCGTTGGTCCACCATTCGTCCATTTCTCCTTGAGGTTGAGTGTGGATTAAAGGTTCTGGGATGGCCGGTTCCAAGTTTACTGGAAGTTGGGTTTCAGCAGGATAAGGGAAGAGGTTTTCCTTGATAGGCCTAAGGATATCACAATTTGCCAGTATGCGATCTAGTTCCTCCTGCAGTGGCAATTCCTCGGCTTGCTTAGAACTTTCCCCAATTTCTATTCCTACTTGTCTAAAACTTTCCCCAATCTCGATCCCTTTTCCTTTATCCATTGGATTTTCTATCTTGGGAATTTTCCTAGTTGCTGGTTTCCTTTTGCGCACACACCTCCAACCCACAAATCTTCTTCTTTTCTTTGGCTTTGATTTCTCCGGAGGTGGAGCTTGGAATTCCATAGGTTCCTCAACATCGGCCAAGTAACCAGTAAAGTCTCTGAAAACTTCCACATTAACAGGATAGAGATTAAGATTCTCAAGAGCTTCAGATAATTCATTCATGCTGTTTAGCATTTATGAAGAAACACACAAAATTCTAGGTTAAAATTTTGTAAATTAAATTGTTCACATAAGCACAATAATGGCAATCAGAAAATTTACTATTAATTACATATATCTAATAAACCATTTTATTGAAAAATATTTATTTATAGTACAACTAAAATATTAAAGTTTCTGGCTTATGGATAATATGGGTGCTTATACTGGGCCGGGGTGTTGGCAGTTTAAAGGTTAACATTTACTCCTACAGTAGCTAACATGTAGAGATTTGCCCATTCTTCATCTAACTCATCTTCCCATGGTGGGTTATCACCTGTTCCCTGAGTCTCTTTAATTATCACTTCTTTTGTTTGTGACTTCCTCATTTTCTCTTGACTTTTTCTAATAATCAAACTTCTTTTATTAGGGGTAAGTGGTTTCTCATATTGTGCCTTACGAACAAATATTCCCTCCTCAGTATCTACTGAGTATCTTGAGGAATTTGATTGGGATGTAGTTCCCTTATCTTTCGGTGAGCTATCTAATTTAAGATAGATATCCGACATTCTTTGCTTACCCATACTGTAACTAACAGATAGTCAAGATAAGAGCACATAATTACAAGATGATAATCAGGAAAATTAAGTATTTTAAATACTTAATAGGCTTAAATCAGTGGCTCTGATACCACATTTTCCTGTCACGGCCCCAGCCCCGGTTTTACCCGGTCAGGAGCCGCGGGACAGGAACCCGTGGTATTTATTAATTGATGCGACAGCGAAAGATTTGACAGGATCTTTTTAAAACTTGCAATTTGCCCGATTATTTTATTTCATAATTCGGGATAAACCCCGTAATTTATAATAGATGAATTTTACTAGGAAATTCCCTGATTTATAAAACATGTTTATTTATTTTAACTGAGCCACCTCTTCAAGCTTGTTAGTGCTCCGTAGCACGTTTTCCTTGATTTACAGCAGGTTGCCTGAAACATGTTTTAAAAATATTTTATCAGCGGGGTAATGCTGGCGAGTCATTCAATTTGATAAAATGACACATAGTTATAAATTACAGCATAAGAGCGATTACAATGGCTTCTATCTTATTTTTATCTAGCGCCGTGTCACCTGGTGACGATGGTCATACCACTATTGGGTCTTTCCCCAAGTAGTGATGATTATCACTGTTAGGATTTATTAGCCTAACCGTGAGAAATTAGTAATGTGCACAATACCCCACTAGCCAATGATTAAGATAACCACGACTTAATCCCTGTAATTATAACTTTTGAAAATAACTTGGAGTATTGTAAAATACTTTTGATAAAAGAGAATGACTCACATTGCATATTTATACGGACAGAGTTTAGCCTACTGATTAGCCTTGTAACCTAATTTAAATAACAATGCACACGAACTAGGTCAGTAACTAATACAGCATTTACGATAACTCACGAGATCAAAACCCTCACAACGAATGACAAAGTGCTATACTTAACATCCGTCGAATTCACGACTAATGACAAAGTATGGCCCTAATGTGGGCAGCACTTAAACATCCATTGGATAGTTTTCGATCGATCGGACATTGAATCGTAGCAGCGATCGAGTTAATACCCTGTATCGTAGCAGCGCCTCGCTATATTAATTGAAATTTCGACTTTTGAGCAGTGAGAATTTGTTTTTGAAAGTTGGTTTCGACACAGAATGAAAGCTCCTGATCCAAGCTATTTATAGCTGAAATATGGTTCTCACGCGGCCCGCGTGAACCTTGGCTCGACCTTTACGCGGCCCGCGTGGAAGTCTAGTAGTAGATTAGGGCTAGCGTGTCATCGGTAAGCACGCCACGTGTGTGACACGTGGATCTGGACGCTTATCCGGTCAACCCTAATGTTGACGCGGCCCGCGTAAGGGTCTGCCTATCCTTTACGCGGCCCGCCTGAAGACCAAGAATCTTGATTTCTTGGTTTTTTATGCACAGTAGGGTTTCAGGGGTCCGGGTTCGTACTTACGGGTTAATTTGGGACATTTTTGAGAGTCCTTACACAAAGAAACAATAAAGATCCAAAAGAAATACAATAAAGTTCAACATATCTAAGTTGGTGGTGGGTTTTGTGACAGCAATTGAATTCTCTCGTTCATTTCGGCGTACAACCTCGCACTTTCTTCGATTTTCTCCATCATAACATGCTTCTCTATCTTATCTTGTTCCAACTCCGCAATTTTTTCCTTCAAACGTTGCACCTATAACATCCAAAGCAAACATGGCCCGTTAAAATCCATTATCACGCCTTATAACATGACACATTATATGTGTTCATTACCTCTAAATGGGGGATGTTATAGCACATTACAAACAAACCTAACTCAATATAAGCTGATACATTTACATAACCTACTATTAGTCTTTTATCACATAAAAATGTAGTTTTTTTACTAAAGTATTATGAACCTCGTCACTGTCACTTCTCTCTTGCGGATTTGAACTATGGGTAATCGGCATTGACGCAGCTCCAGGAATCACGTTATGCGGGTCAGCAATGGTGCCAATGCCATACAATCTACCCTTTTTATTTCCACCGACTGTTTGTGACCACAATTCCATGTCAAATTCAGGGTGTAAACTAGTATCCTCTCCATATTTATCAACAACATATTTATCATATGTGCTCTGCGATAAAAACATAGAACAATTACTACTTTAAATTTTATAATCCTATTAGTAAGTGCTAAAAACATATATTTACAAAACAATAAGACTTACATAAACTTCACTCGCCCTGGTGTCAACCCAAGTCACATTTTGCTGCTGAATGGTGTCTTCCACCTCATCGTCTTCTCCCGAACCATTCTCAACTGACCTGCTACTCCCAACCAATTTATCTAGGGGTCTCGACCCTTTCTTTGCATGTGTTTGCAACCAGAACTCACCAAATGTAGCACGCCGCTTCAATGTCTTCTCCTATACATCAATACAAGCATTTAATGAACAGAAATAATATGTCAACTGACTAATTCCTTTTTAACTGCAGCAATTATAGGACTAATGGCAACTGACTATATCCCTAAAATATCAGCCTTTCAAAAAAATATAAATGTCAGTTCGTATTATTCACATCCAGGTTCAAATTCTGCAGTATTTATAGTGTTTTGTTCTCTGATTTAATTCTGCATTCTGCAGTATTTTTTGTTCTCAGATTTGATTCTGCACTCTGAAGTTTTTTGTTGTATAACAGGTCAAATGCCCAACCAGAAACTTTCTGTTCGGTTCAAAACAGCTGAATTCAAAACAGACATCCAAATGACTTTCAGCTGCTGAAAACATTGCGTCCAATATTTTAAACAATTCTAATAAATAACTAGCAAGTTATATATGATTGCAAAAAGTAAATAACTAGAAAGTATGTTATACTTACATATAGAGAACATAAGAATGTAATTACACAATTGTCCTTAGTTTTAACTAGCTAACTATCTCATTATGTGTTATAAGCAGTGTTGCAGAAATCGGCCTAGTCGGCCATGGTCAAAGTCGGTCAAAGACGGTACCTAGGCGGTCCTAGGCAGTCAAAAATCGGATTAATCGGACTATATTAATCGGTCAAAATCGGTCAAAATCGAACCATACTATCTGAAACTTGAAGTATTTATGTGAATTTTGAAGTATTATTTTTATATTATTGGGTATATATATATAATTTTGAAAAAATACATATAAAAATCCCATTCCGATTAATCCCGATTAATCCCTAGGCGGTACATCACCGCCCGACTAGCGCCTAGCGCCTTCTACAACATTGGCTATAAGTAAACAAAAGCATTGCGACATCAGTAATAAACAAAAGTATTTTCTTGGGTAGCTAGTAAAATAATGTTGAGTTGGTAAACATTTAGGACCGGTTTAAACTTTCAATAAACAGATTCAGACTTTCAAGTTCAGTTATGGGTTTATGGTTTCGGTTGGTGACACGATAATACTTTAGTGTGTTCCGTTAGTGATCTAAATTTGTCTTTAAATTATTACATATTTTTTAAGACGATGCATCGAAATAATTATTTTTTTCATAAAGAAAAGTTCAGTTATGGGTTAAATTATTACATATTTTTTAAGAGGATGCATCGAAATATTTGTTATTTTCCATTACAAAATATATTTTTATTTTTTATTAAAGTGCGCTTTTATTTTCTAAGGCCCAAAGGCGGAGCCTTAGAGCCTTGAGTGGCTTCACGCCTTTGATAACTATGTGTTTGCTCGAGCTCAAAGAAGTAGGCTCGAACCGAGCCGAGCTCGAGCTTCATAAAACATAACGAGCCGAGCTCGGCCCGGCTCGTTTACACCCCTAAATGTATGAATTTGCAGGAAATATGAATCTGCACAGTGTGTGTATGTTAAAGATGAAAAAAAACACATATCTTACCATGTTTTTTCTAACCGTGACATAGCTCTTCGAGCCTAGTGTATGTCTACCGCCAACTGCTTTTCCCCTATTATCACTGTTTTGAGAAGACTTTCTCTTCCACGAATCAGTATTCAAAGCTGCAACTAGTGTCTCCCAAGACTCTTGATTGATCCAGAATGGCTTTAATGGAATAATGCGAGTCAGATCATCTCCAACTTCTATACCCTCTTCGCACACAAGAGCCTTTGCTTTCTCCCGAGCTCTCTTCAACAAATCAGGAAACTTCCCTTTGATGCACTTCTCCCAGCAAGAGTGAATTTGGGATTTCCACTCGTCTTTCCATTGATAGTATTGCTACATAAGAACACTTATTAATAACGTGTATATTCTCTATTAAGCTATATGTGTTATCATATAAAAATGTGTCATAAGTATATGCCGGAAGACGCTCAAACAAGCGTTCACGATGATGAAAAGGAACATCTTTCCATCCTTGCCACGGACCTGACCACATAGCCTTCAAATTGGAACCAATGGTCCGGGAAACATCATCATGATTATTAAATCTACAAAATGAAAGCCATTCACCACAATTAACGTTAGTAATGATTAGATATTCACTAGTTTGATGTAGTTATGACAATATGGGCAAGTTGTGTAACGGACCAAAACATGTACCCGCTTCACGGGTCAGTGGGTTGATCCGAAACACCTGTCCAAAATGTATACAACTAATTACCAGTTAGTGTGTTAACCATAGTTATCAAAAGCGCAAGCTTTTGGCGCCTAGGCGATTTTTTTGAGCGATGCATACTCATTGCGCTCCTACTTCCCAGGTAATTATAGCGCAACAATTAATACTAATTAATCTTCTTTTTTTATTTCGTAAATTCCTCATATTTTGCAGGATTTATAGGGATCTCAGTAGTTCTTAGTTCTGAAAGTAATCTGAATACTTCGATGATCTCTTATGGAATAAGAGTACAATATAATTACAGCCCTAACAAATCTCAGCTAAAGAATGAAAGGATAATTAGAAAAAATATATGAATAACTATACTGAAATACAATGGATATTCTATACTAAAATATATTGGGTCATAAGTTTGAGTTCTTCACATCCAGGTTTTGAAAATTGATGAACGTTTCGTTAGGTTTTGAAAATTGATGAAGAACTTTTCGTTTTCAAGTTCTACTATTTATTACTTTGTGAACTTTTTGTTTTCATGTATGAAACTATGAATATTTTGGTTTTGGAGAATTTTGGTACTTTATGTTGGTATTGGGTTAATTAAATATTTAGAGAAAGTGTTATTTTCTATTACATAATATATTTTCTAAACTCTTTTTTGTATAGTAAAAGTTTTCTGGTAGCTTATTCCCTTCAGGCATCAGTTCTTTAACCATATAAATGATGTGGTCGTAACATGCGATAGATACATTATAAAGTGATTTTCAATTTAGAAAACTTGTAACAGCTTGCAACTTTGAGTAATCGGTGGCCTTCTCCCCCTCCCACAAAGGCTCATCGGTAGCTTGTAACATGTTATAGAATCCCATTACTTCTAAATTCGGAACATCCCTTTCAAGAGTACTTGAATCTAGATTTGAGTTTATTGTCGAATTATCAGCTAACGAACACATACTATCCAACACCAAGCGTCTACAACCATCATCGTCATCATCAACTTCCCTCGTAGTAGAAGTTTGTCCTACCTCACGAGTGGAAGTTTCACCATGTTCATACCATGTGTAGTAATCAAGCATGAAACCCTTTTTAAGCAAGTGTTTTTGAACAATTTCTCTGTCTAAGTAGATGGAATTTTGACATCTTAAACAAGGACATCTGATGTCATATACTATCTTACGACGCTTAGTCACCCTTGGATCCACAACTGAATCTTTAGAATAGACGAAGTCTAACCACTTTTTCAAGTTTTCACAGTATTTCGTATTAATAAATCCATCACTATTGGTCATTTTATACATCCATGCTCGATTAGTATACCACTCCATGACTGATAAAGTCAATGCACGTCCTGAAACATGAATAAAATTAGCTTAAAATAAATGTATGATGTTTAGAAATCAGATCAGTATGAAATCAAAAATTCATATAAATGGTACCTGGAATTAGAGTTTCCAGAATCAGAGAATCTGTAAAGTAGAAGTGTAGAACCGATTATGAAATCAAAAAATTAGTTAGGTAGAACCGTGTGTATCTGTGAAAAAAAAACTTATAACTGATTAGGTTAATCTATGGATGCATATACTAAGCTCCATGTAAGTCATAAAAAATGATTACTTGAATACAAATCCACAAGGCAGAAATTTGAAATTAGTTACGTAAAATAATCCAATACCGAAACACAGTTCTGCTTGACTACTTCCAGGTTGTAATCACAACAAAAAATGTTAAAATTTTAAATCACTAAATACCACTACAACTAGGGGTGTAAACGAGCCGGGCTATGCCCGAGCTCGACTAGGCTCGGTTCGAGCCTACATATTTGAGCTCGAGCTCGGCTCGCTAGTAAAATCCTAAGTTCGAGCTCGGCTCGATCTATTTTGAGAACAACCTCATACGAGCAAAACGCTCGGCTCGAGCTCGCGACAACATCGCTCAAATGATCAAAGCTCGGCTCGAGTTCGGCTTTCCAATGTTATCGTCATTATTATTATATTATATTATATATATAAAAATAAAATTTTGTTTGGGCTCGTTTAGGCTCGCGAGTCTAAACGAGCTTCGTATTTCAGGCTCGAGCTCGAGCTCGATAACTAAACGAGCTCTATTTCAAGCTCGGGCTCAGTAAGGCTCGACTCGTTCGAGCTTTTAACCGAGTCGATCACAGGTAGCTCTTGAGCCTCTGGGCTTGTTTACACCCTTAACTACAACAATAAATACTCTGTGAGTTAATTGACTATGTGCCTAGACAACACCGATGCATACTTTTTTATGGCCACCTCTGAATAACTATAGAGAATGACTTTTTTACCCCTATGACAAACAAAGAAACGAAACACAGAAACAAACATGAAAAAAAAAAGTTCAAATCTTTTAACTGTGAATTTGCAATTTATAACTAGAAACCTAGAAGGAATACATTAAATCGTTTAAATTTTCAACGCTACAATTAAACACAACCAAATTGATACATAAATGTTAATCCATCATCTTGTTGTCAAATGCAAATTAACAAATAAAACAAATTAAATTTAAAACCTAACAACATATTTTGCGATGAGCTCAAAAAAACCAATTTCTCCAATTCTATTGCCGTCACCAAAATTCCGTCAAGGAACAACCTCTCATTCTCCCTTTATGTATGAAAACCTTTCTTACTCTCCAAGTGCCTCCCTAAAAATTACCAACCTAACACAAATGACCGGCACAAATTTCGGATTCGAGTAAAAGGATTGATGATACCTGATGAAACAGCAGCGGCGGCGAAGACGTTGGCCGATTGAGGTTGGCTGGAACGAGATGTTGGTTGCCTACCGGAACTAGAACGTTGGTCGGCGGCCGGAACAAGAAGGTTGGTCGCCGGCGGGTTTAAGGGTGCGGCGTCTGGAGTGGAGAAGGTGCAGCGGCTGTCAGCTGTCGGCTGGAATATGATGAAGAAGGAGATGTGTGTTTTTTAGGATTGAGGGGTATACAAGTCACAATTGTCATTTAGTTACTAATTTTTAATCATTAAGTAATTACTATAAAACGGCATTAGACCAAAAAATAAATATTAGTTCAGGGAATTATCAATCTCACCTTCCCAAAATTCTTCCTTTAAGAATCATTTTTATTATACTCCATAAGAAAATCAAGAGTTTTAGTTTGTGTTACGGTCAAATAAAATTACTAATTAATTTATGCTCAACTAGCTATTGATTAATAATTTGGATTCCTCCCACTAAAACTTTAAATTGTTTATTTTTAACTTTTATTGAATGACAATTATGTATTTAGTTAATTGGTAAGACTCATATACGTTGTCACAAAGCAAACTAGCAAGATGCTAGAAGCAGGACACGAACTTAATACATTTTACTTTACAGTATAAACAAACTTAAAGTTACACCGTTGTCCCCAATCTAAAGTTTTAAGTTTGGATCTCTCAAAGAAATCTCATAATCCTGATCTCATCGATAAGCTTTGTGACCGAGACTTGTTTGTAAGAAAAAACAAAATCATTCCTGTCTTTTCATATGCACCATACCACACCACCAGCATGCTGGATTGCTGTTATCAGCACCGCTTGTAGGGCTGTAAACGAACCGAACGTTCAGCGAACAGTTCGTGAACCGTTCGGCGGGAAGTTCGTTTACGTTCGTTCGTTTAATAAATGAACGAACATGAACAAGAAATTTCGTTCGATTAGTTAAATGAACGAAGATGAACAGAGGTCTCGTTCGTTCGATTGTGTTCGTGAACGTTCGGTAAGGTGTTCGTGAACGTGTTCGTGAACGTGTTCGTGAACATTCGTTGATTTGCGTTCGTTTATGTTCGTATGCTTGTGTTTTAATTGAAGATCTTTGTACTTTCTTATATTTTATTTGTACTTTTTATGTTATTAAACTTTTATTTATTTTATTTCTCTAAGAATTAAACTAGGAAACCCACTTTCACCTTGTTTATGCATCATTTCCCTTTCATTTCTCATTATTTACATCCACGAATACGATCGACATCCGTTTCACAATAAGGGATTCAAGTTCGAGTGCTACTCTCTGGGCCCAACGTTGTAGAAGGCGCTAGGCGCTAGTCGGGCGGTGAGGTACCGCCTAGGGATTAATCGGGATTAATAGGGATTAATCGGGATTAATCGGAATGGGAATTTATATATGTAATTTTTCAAATTTATATATATATACACAATAATATAAAAATAATACTTCAAAATTCACATAAATACTTCAAAATTCACATAAAAATTCAAAAATTAACCAACTTTTGACCAAGTAGACCGACTAGGACCGATTTTTACCGACCAGGACCGATTTTTACCGACCAGGACCGATTTTGACCAAAAAACCCATGGTCCGATTAGTCCGACTTGACCGACTTTTGACCGACTAGGACCGACTTTTGACCGACTAGGACCGATTTTGACCTGGACCGATTAATTGGCCGATTTGCTCAAAATTAGGCGATTAGTAGCCGACTAGCGCCTAGGCGCCGATTAATCGGCCGCCTAGACCGATTTCTGCAACAATGTCTGGGCCATCTATCTTTATCCTTCGTCGCGTTCGCCAAATTTATTTGTGTTCGTTTGTGTTCGTGAACCGTTCGCGAACACGCTCTTTTCCTTAATGAACGAACACGAACATAAAATCTTGTTCGGTAAGTGTTCATGAACCGTTCGTGAACACATTTATTTCCTTAACGAACGAACACGAACAAGGCCTTGTTCGTGTTCGTTCGGTTCGTTTACAGCCCTAACCGCTTGTAATGTTCGTTTCGCCACTTGGATGAGATTGATATGTTTGTGTATCTCCAAAAGGGGGTAAACCGCACCAGGAAGATATATATCACTTAGGGGGTGTTTGGGTTAGCTTATTTTGGAGCAACTTATGACTTATTGAGTTATAAAAGTTAATAAGTTGTTTTTTGAGTGTTTGGGTTAGCTTATTTTGGAGGGTTTTGTGTGTTGAGAAATCATTTTTGAGAAGTCAGAATTTTTAACTTCTAACTTATGAGTTATATAAGTTAATAAGTCCTTTTTAGAAGGAATCCCAAACACCCACTCAGAGTATATTGAAATCTTAATGGTTCAAATCTGAATGGAACCATTCAGAGGTTGTGTCTAACGAACCAAACACATCTACCTATGACCGATTCAGAGGTAGCCCCTTAATGGAACCATTAAGAGGTAAACAAATAGCCCCTAAGTGAATTGTGGGAGTCGGTTTGGGTTTTTACCCAAATACCCAACTACCCGATTTAAACAAGGACAGGAACCGAGTTTTAGAAGTGGGTATTTTTCGGGTAATGTATGTAGGTGAGGTCGGGTATCGCTTTGGGTCGGTTCTTGCTCGGGTCGGGTCGGGTTTTGACTTTTGCTCACCCCTAGAAGAAATAGATTGAAAGAAATTGGAAGTTTACCCGAGTCACAAGAAATTGGACCTTGGAAATTAAAGTTGAAGGTCGTGATTCCGGTGGAGTGGGCGGCGATGGTCGTGAACGGTGGTGGAGTAACTGGTTGCATATGAGAAAACCCTATTTTGGGGTTTAAGCTTTATTTACATCCAACTTTCTACAAATTTTGCTACCAATTTTATTTAATTTTCAAACATTTATTTTTGCTACCGATTTTGCTACGTTATTTTCTTTTTATATTTATTTCCTCAGAATTGCTACGTATGTTGCTACAACTTTATCTACGCTTGGTTTTAAATATTTTTGGATAAATTTTGCTACGAATTTTACTAGGCTTTTTATTTAATTATTTTTTTAAATACTTATATTCTCAACTTTGCTACAGATTTTGCTACTGATTTTATTTAACTGCTTTTTAGTTAATTTATAAGTATGTATTTTCTTGGTTTTGCTACGGATTTTGTTACGCTATTTTTTTTCTATATTTATTTTCTCAGTTTTGCTACGGATTTCATTTGCGACGGAATATTCATAGCAAAATGGTAGCAAAATGTGTCCGTAGCCAATTCGTAGCAAAATTTGCGACCGATTTTCCCCTCGTAGCAAAACTTTCATAGCAAATGCCTCTTTTTGTAGTAGTGAAATGAATCATGTTCCATTAATAGTGAATACGTTTGATCTCTAACATAATAATAATAATAATAATAATAATAATGTAGTATTAACTTTCAATAATTACTATTTCTTTACTCTATAATATACTTATTTCCTCATACATCATACATTCTGAATAAATGTTACATTTGTTCGTGTTCATAATTTTTACTCTTTCAATAGTTGCAATGTTGATTATAAATAGCATGAAAACGACTTCAATTTTTATACAAGTCTTGGTGTCATTTTAGCTTTTGATAGCCCTCAAAATGCATTATCCACAAAGAATTATTATATTAAAAGGAAACCATAAAAGTCACAAGCTACACTTTATTGCTGTGAATCCATATTATGTATTACGTGTTTCTAACTCAAATTGTAGCATTTTTCGTTGTCACATGGTAACTTTTTCTTAAAAGTTGTCAAATAAAAAAAAATCATCAATGTAGTTTCTACTAACTTGGTGGAGACTGTAAATATTGTTGTTTTTGTATTATCTTTGGGTGGCTATAGATATTATTTTTATTTTACATTTGTTGTATACATAAATTAAATGGACCATCCCTATCAAGAAATTATGTATCAGATGAGGGTGGGGTGAATCTAAACCATTCACAAGAATCCCGATCAAGGAACTAACAAGTAACGGCTAATTATCAAACTTATTATGACATTTTTAATCATCTAACTTATTATAATATACTGATTGTCAATCATTAAATAAAAGAACAAAAAACTTATCTAAAACATACCTTGGTCTTTAATTAGAAGAATTCGGTTTAAAAAAATGGTTCAACCATTTTCCTCTTGAGAAATCGTGGCATAACTTCCCTACTCATTGTTCTTCCTAATCCTATCACATAGAAAATAAACAAGGATCTTCAAGTGTTCAACCATAGCCCATGTTCCTTAATTTCAATTTAAAATTTTGAATTTCAAGCCCTAGTAATTGTTATTTACCAACCAAAAATCATATAATCAACAAAACCACCCAACTAAAGACTAGAACAAGCCAAAAATACATAAAAACATATAAAATTTTAAACCTTTTTAACAAATATATATATATATATATATATAGGATTAGGATCAAGAGTGGACAACTTCTTTAGAGTGAACTGAGTGAACTAATCTTGACCCTTGATCATTTTTTAGATTAAAAGGGTAAGATTGATATTAGCCAAATACTTTTAATTAAAATTCCTTAATTTTCTCCTGTCTTAACTCTCTCTCTCTCTCTCTTTCTCTCTCTCTCATCTTTAATTATTTCTTCATTATTTTAATTATAAAATATTGAAGGGCTAATGTTTTTTTAAATAAATTCTTATGTTTCTTTTAAAATTAAATATTAAATCTAATTAAATTATGTTTTTTTATCATATGTGTATACAGGTCAGTATATACAAGACTTATACACTTGTGTATTATTACATCTTGTTTCCACAGGTCGGTATAAACCAGATTTATACACTTGTGTATTATTTAAGTACATATGTGTAAATAGGTCAGTATATACCAGACTTATGCACCTGTGTATTATTCAAGTACATAGTGTATACATGTTGATATATACGAGACGTATACACCTGTGTATTGTTATATATTGTTTTCACTATGCATCTTTTCATCAAACATTGATCTAATACATATACGTATAGCGAATGTAATTAAATATTTTTAATCGTGTTCTAGATGGAACAATATTTGATAATGCTTGTATTTTTTTTAATTATCAAATATTAAGTTAGGTAATTTGTGAGAGAAAAAAGTGTAGAGAAAGTAATTAAATATTCTTTTAATTGGAAAGAGAAATCAGGAGAGATAAAAAAAATCAATTAATTAAATTAAGAGAGAAAAATACAATTATACCCTTGTGTCTATTAAAATACATGTAAGTTACAAAAGATAATTACAATCTTGCCATTAAAGAAAAAATCTAGATCTACAAAATCAATGGTCATGATAAGTTCGTTTTGTTCACAAATACATTATTGTTCACTCATGAACCCTACCATATATATATCTGTTTTTATTGAAAAAAAACCCAATAAAACATCAAAACAAATCGAATTACCTATTTAAGTTCAATTTTTGAATTTCATCTTTTCAAACAATATACTAGAATCATATGATCAATAAGAGATTAAGAAACAACAAACACATCCTATAAAGATTAGAACAACCCCAAATTAACTCAAAACACATAAAAGTTTAGACTTTTTTAACTCATCCTAAAATCCTATTATCTAATGACTCTTGAACAAAATCGCTTAAACATCAAAATAACAAAAAAAAAAAACATGTACCTGTCAGGGGGCGGCCTGAATTAACCAGTTTGCAGCCGGAATTTTGCAGTCGCATGCCGGAATTATGTTGTCGCTGGGCACTGAAGTGATGTAGAGGGAGGGCGGGAGTCGCTGGCAAGTGGTAGCGATTTGGGTTTTTTTATTATGTGGACTGATTTTGTTTAACAAAACTAGTAGTTGGGTTGGGCTTGAAGGTATTAAGTTATCAGGCTTGATGGATTGAATTTAAGTTTTATTAAAGGGGTTAGTGGGCTAACTTGTTTACATAATTTGATCGGGTTTCAATCCGTGTTCATAATTTTTTTATATAAATTCCTAACATTTTTTTCTAAGTGATGCGGATGAAAATTTCCAAGGGGTGCGGTGGGGATTTTTCGCGAAAAATACCACTAATTTTTTTTTCAAGGGGCCCATATGGTGGGTCCGCCCCTGCTGATTGATGGTTGTAACTATGGTTGTAAAACAAGGTCTCCAAGGCCAAGTACTCCCCGAGTAGTCGCTACAAGGTAGGCTGCCGATGCGACTTTCTTCAACTCCAACTAATTACTCGGAATCGATCAAATGCGGTCAACATCGGCCAAAATCGGATCTAGTAGGTAAACTCGGGCCGAGTTTGACTTAAACTAAAATAAACCATAATTTCTATGCCTATAATATTAAAGAATGAAATATCAATTTCACGTATTTTGTTATAAACATTAGTAAATTTATGTTATTTGATATATATTTAATTTCCAAAAACTAATTTCTTTATAATTTGGCATGTCCGAGTACTCCCCGTGTATTCTCCGCCTAGGCCGAGTACTCTCAACTCCCCTATCGACCGACTAGGGAGCGCCTAGCGACTTTTACAACCATATAGATATTGTCATTCTGAAAAAAACATTCAATAACACCACCTATGCAAAATAAGTTGTCATAAATCACACTACAAAAGAAATTGTTGACTTTACATAGATGAAGATGATCCCTCGTAACATGGCAGCTTTCGAAATGCTAGGTTAAACGAATATTTCAGAAAATATTAAATGTTTTCAAAAACAAAATTACCTTCAATAAGAGTTATTAATTTATTTTATATGTAAAATTCTAACTGTTTCTCATGGTTTTTATGGAAAAGAATGTTCATATATGATTCTAGTTCTATATATAATATATAGAATGCGGTTCAAAAAAGAACCATATGTACTCCTACCCACAGCTGTGAGAAAGGCGACTCGCATCAACTAGGAAAGATGGAGAAAAACACAGCTGCAATCGATGAGGATGTTGCCATACCGCAGTGTTTTAGACAGAGGATGGTTACAAAAATATCAACGTATATACACACACAAACATATATACATGTGTGTGAATATATACACATAATTATGGCCTTAAAAAATATTAGACAAATAATAATAAAGCTGAAGGCAACTCTAGTTTCAAGCAAAACCAAACATTAAAGTTAATGTAGACAAACAAGAAAACAAAACTAATGGCTCAGCCACAACATATTGACAAAGGCTAGTTTATTCAGCAGTAGATGGTCATACTGTCATAGTCCACACTCACTTGTTGGAAGTGTTGGCATAATCATCACCCTCAGAATCATCCCCGCCATCATTTTCTCCTGAACCATCGCTCAAATTGCCAACAACGTCGTCTTCATTACCACCACCAGGTGACATCCCACTCCCACCACCTACACCACCGCCGAAGAGATCGTCACCACCACTAGCATTCTGGTTCCTGCCGCCATACCCACCTAGATTGTTGCTTCTGTCACCATAACCACCACCACCACTATATCCACCAGCTCCTCCGTAGCCGCCACCGGCACTATAACCACCAGCGCCTCCATAGCCACCGCCACCAAAAGATGGGCGTGGTCTTTCTTGTGCAAAGCTGACTCTAATCCTTCGACCATGGAGGTCCTGAAAGTCGTTGCCGTCAAGAAAATCATTGTCTAGAAATTATAAACGTGTGATAACTCCATACTCAAAACACCAACGATTTGAAACTGGCGTTTCAAGTACCGAAAATTTTCTAAAACTTAAAGATGCACAATACCTTGCCGTCCATGTCCTGGAGAGCGGTATTAGCTGCATCAGCTGATGTATAACTAACAAAACCGAATCCTCGAGACCTACCAGAATCCCGATCAGTAATAACTTTGGCTGCAAAAATCAGTTCACTTGTAGTGAGTCTAAATCTAATGAAACCAGTAAACTCAACATTCAAAACTTTATAAAAAATATAAATACCTTCAATCACTTCACCATACTCCTGAAAAGCTTGTCTTAATCCCATTTCATCAGTTCCATAAGAAAGTCCTGCAAAAATATTATTTCTTTTTTGTTATTGACATTGTGTGGTATTATATATGCACCGTACATAATATGACATAAAAAAAAGGAAAATTCACCTCCAACAAAAAGCTTAGCAGATGACATGCTTCTGATTGCTTGAAAAAACGGTGAATTTGAAGACGACAATCCCATACTAGCATGTTTGCTTCCAGATTGTTTAAGCAGACTACCAACTTTACTAACAAAAGCCATTTTAACAGAGACCTATAATGAAATGAAGAGAACGACGTAAATATCAAAATATGGTTTACAGACAATAAGATTACTGATTACGCATCAATACTTTATAGACTTAACATAGTACACGTTTTACAAAAACATAGAGCAAACAGTTATCATGGACACATGGAATGGCAAAACAAGAAAATTCACAAAAATCACCATTTTTGGTGTATTTATAACTATATAGCCATGTAAGACCTAAGTAGTTAGTGCGGTAAAATATCGGATATCGATCAAGGACCGATATTTGAGAGATCGGTTATCGCGGTGGGATATCGGTAACTTTTAATATCATGCTAAATTTATATGTATATAGAAATTTAGGATAAGGATCATTACAGAACACTAATTATGCGAGAATAAAAAGAACAACTCTAAATCACTAAATTTTGGGATTTAAGGTTCATATTTCTTAAATTTTATGTTTCTTACATTCATATGTGTATTATATAGACATAAAAAAATCATATATTTTTCCTTACACACAGTCTACATACATGTAGGTAATTTAGCCTACACATAACCTACATGTGTGTAGGTTATTTAAAAACTGAAGATTTTTCATATTTTATTTTAAATTCTAGTGTGAGAAACAATAAATCTTACATTTATAACATTTTCATTTACTTTTTAGGTTTTTAGGATTGAAAAAATGAGTGATTAATTTTGTTCTCGTGTTCTCGCCATATTTAGTGTTCTGCATAGAACCTTCCCCTAGCAATTAAATACTAACAATTCAGTAAACTATCCAACCATTAACAAATTAACCTTTTGCAACTTGCAAAACACTAACAATTGTAGCTAGTAGCAACTGACTAAGACTTAAAACACTACTATTTAACACTAACAACTAACATTTAAGACTTAAAACACTAATAGCAACAATAAGAAGAAAAACGAATGGTAGAACTAAGAAGAAAGTACTGATATTGGGAAAATCGGTGATATATCGGTCAAATATTGGTCCAATATCGGTCAAATTTCGGTCCAGTATCAGTCAATATCGCCGATACTAATAGTAGCAATATTCTGACTGATATTTTGCACTGATATCTCGGCAGGGGACCGATAACCGATATATCACTGATATATCGGGATATTTGCTACATAGTGTAAGACAAGTTTATACCTCTAAAGACAGGACATGTGTCTACTTGCAAAGGTTTCAAATATTATACTTGCAAAGGTAATCTAACAATGCGAAAAATAAAGTAGACGCTCAAATTTGTAAGCATATTTGTGAGAGCAGCCCCTCTATCCCTTGCTTATGCTATGAGTGGGATTACACAGGGTACGTTTGTTTGTTTCGATGTAAAACTTGTCTAGAACGACCATAGAGGTATAAATATACTTAATAAAATTGACTGTTTTCATAATTTTCTCTAAAAACAGGGTACATTTTTTTGTGCAGGAGAAAGGGCATGTTACCAAAAAACGGGTTTTGTGAGTGAGAAGATGTGTGTTTTTGGGCGATTACGTGGAACCGGTTTTGGAGCCTCCTATTGACAATGGTCTAATAATCTCAATGAAAATAAATTCTCTGATCAAACTGTTTCGCAGAAACAAGAGAGGTACAAACCAGGCCAACAAACCGACCATTCAGCAAACAGTTCCTGAACCATTCAGCGGAAATAAACAAACGAGCATTTTAATTATTTTTATTCATATAGTCAAACTAACGAACAAGAACACATGTCTCTTCGTTCATTCATTTACGTTCGTGAACGATTTTTCGACAAATTTAAGCGGAATCAGCATTGTCAACAACACAAAACAGATTTGCAAAATCCAATCAACAGTACTAATTACTAAACCCTAGCTAGCAGCACACTGTTAGCAGCGAATAACCGAAAACACGCATAAACAACCTCTACTTAGGACGATTTTAAGCAAACGAATTTTCAAACTGAATTTCATACACAGATTTATTAAAAGAATGATTCTATTTTCATAATACTAAACCCTAATTGAACGAAAAATGACACGAAATTAATAATGTAATGCATAAATGGAAGCAATGATATTTAGGGTTTATGGCGACGAACCTTGGAAGCGGTGTGGGGGGTCTTTGCCTCTTCTGAGTGTACACACCGTAATTATATGGAATTCGCGAAGTTGAGAGACTGTAGCACGTGTGATGCACGTGGTATGTAAATACAAATATTGATATTTTTAATATTTTATTAGAGTAAAATACATATATGGTTAATACCACTTGTAAGGGGTTGTTTGTTTACATCTTAATGTGGTTTTTAATGATTCAGACTTCTTACTGGTTCAGTACTTAATGGTTCAGACTGTTTGTTTCGCGAGCAGATGTCTGAATGGTTCAGACATTTACATTTGAATGGTTAAGCATTATACTGGGTCTGAATGGTTAAGGCCTCTAATCTTAATTGACCAGACATTTGCCTCTGAACGGTTAAGCATTATACTTGTTCTTAATAGTCCAGACCTCTTACTGGTTCAGCACTTAACCATTCAGAAGTTGCCAAACGGCCTCAAAGTCTCTAGCATTGCATAGTTCAACGATTGAGTCCCTTTTGATAGATGTTACTACAACGTTATAATATGAGTAAAATGACTAAAATGTCCCGAGGGAACAAAAGTGTAAATTTCATATCTCGTATTCCTTATATCAGCGCAGCTATGTTTATCTCCCAAATCCACAAGAGTGTATAGCAAATCGAATGTAGTATGCTCCTGTGGTGCTCCTACTTGCATTGCAAACCCATGTCGACAGTTTCTTTGTTGTGTAAGTATTGTATAGGTTATTGTTTCTTGTGTATTTGATTAAAACTATTTTATGTTCTTACACGTTTTATTTGAACATCAGAAGGCAAATTGTGGTTGGTTAAGGTGGATCAAAGGTCCAACTTGTCCCAAGTGTGAAAGACTTGTTTGTGATTTGTTAAGATCAATTAAAGAGAAAGATGAATGGGCTAGGAAAGGGTTGGAAATAAGTGTCCCTAGGTGTTTGAATATTTGTGTGTGTATTATGGAAGTATGAACATGTCTAGTATTTTATGTAATATAAAGTATATACTTACACATATAATTCTCAAAGTTTTACCACGCTTAAACATATATGTTGTTTTTGTTTCCAGAATTATTTCTAGAATATATGTGTGTGTAACATGAATCCACACAAAATTACAATCAATAATTCTAAGGTTTTTACCAACTTGGTTAAACTAATATATATTTGCAAAATATATAGGTACTCTAGTGAACATAACATATATCATTATAAGAAGTTCCAAAAAAATATTAAATATAGTCCATATGATTCCATGATTTCTTGTTATACATGTTACACATACCCAAAGTTTGAAAATATATATATTTGATTCTTTACCAACATATAGATATGACATTAATAAGCGGGATGATTCACCTCCAACATATAGCTTAGCAGATGACATGCTTCCAGAGTGTTTAAGCAGACTACCAACTTTACTAACAAAAGCCATTTTGATAGGGACCTAAAAGGAAATGAAGAGGATGATGTAAATATCAAAGTATGACGTACAGACAATAAGATTATAGAATATGCATCCATACTTATACCGAAACTTAACATATCAAAGCTTTTAGTTAAAGGTAGAGCATATAGTTACCATGAACACATGAAATTGCCAATGCACGAAGAAAAAAGTCATGATATAGCCACAAAACAAGAAAAATCACGAAAATCACCATTTTTGGTATTATTATAGCCAAGTCAAACAAGTTTATACCTCTAAAGACATGACACATATCTACTTCATTTCATGTGTAGTCATTAATGTCTTGGAATGTACAAATCTAACTCATTTTGTACAAATAAAACAGATAATAAAGGGGAAATTACCAAATTGTCATTTGACCAACCAACATTACTAAATTGTCTCACTCAAGCCCCTTTGGACGGACTCCTGCACCATGGGAGGAGTCCAGTTGTCACTTGAAGAGTCCATGTATGAGGAGCTGACACGTGTCTGACATAAAGGTTGGCTGACTGCCTGACTCCTCCCATTTTGGCTGACTCCTCCCATTTTGGTGTGGCGTCAGCCAAAATGGGAGGAGTCAGCCAACCTTTATGTCAGACACGTGTCAGCTCCTCATACATGGACTCTTCAAGTGAACGGACTCCTCCCATGGTGCAGGAGTCCGTCCAAGGGGGCTTGAGGGTGACAATTTGGTAATGTTAGTTGGTCACGTGACATTTTGGTAATTTTCCCGATAATAAACTGGATACATCATAAGTAGATACATGAAAGGTAGATACGCGAAAATATATAAATAAACAGCAGATCAAATGTTGTACTTTCGAAAAGAATCTAACCAGTGGTGAAATAAAGTAGAATGGCGGACCCAGGAATTATTTGCTGGGGGTACGGATGAGTGGCTCAAGCATATTTTCAAAGGGTGCGGTCGGGTTTTTTGCCTAAAATATACACTAAATTTTTTTTCAAGGGGTGCGCCCGCACACCCTGGGCATAACCTAGGTCCGCCAATGAAGTAGATACTCAGAAATCTGTTAACGTATTCCATGGTCAGAAGGAACACTTGTCTAACATGACTATAGATATATGAAGAACACTACGCACAAATCACGTATAAAAGTGTGTTTTGGTTTAATATAATGTCACGATATTGCCACGTAGATGGTGGGTTTTAACTAACCCACTTTTTAACTACTGCATTGTTGTTTAACAAAAAAATGAAACAAAAAAAATGTGATTGGTTAATTTTTGGTTCCCCCACTATTACAATGGCTAACGATCATTTGGGACATTGCGCCCCCTTGGTTAACTCCCTTCTTTAACTATCCTAGTGTGGTATTTGTGGCTTTAATAAGGTGACGTGGTTAGGAGCGTTAAGATACAACGCCTGGTCTAAGAGTTAATGACGTGAATTGTCTTGTGGTTTGTAAAAATTACACGTTTGTGGTTTGTGGTCTAACTTTTAAAAGTAGTAAATTTGGTGTTTGTGGTTAGCCAATTATTTTATTATCATGAAATAGAGATGCACAAAATATCCGATTTTGTACCCGACCCGCGGGTACATATCAGTTCCAGACCCAGGTGTAGAACCGGAACCACCGGACCTGGTCCCACCTCTACCTGGTCAAAACCCGGAACCGGCCCGACCAAAACCTGAAAAAAAAACCCTGTCAAAAACCTGAACGTACCCGAAACCGTTCCTCCCTTACCCGGTTCTTGACTTTGTTCATCAAACCCGGACGGGGTTCTAGGGTATTAAAAACACGTTTTGTGCATCTTTGTCATGAAAGATGCACATGGAAGCTGGAGCTCGATATTGGATTTAATTGGGCTTTATCATTTGGGCTCAATCTCAAAGACTGCCTAATGATAACAACTCAACACCTGGCTGAGCAATGACATTTCTTGTTGCTCTCGAGTCTTGACTTTAGTTTGCTAGCCAAAAGTGACCACATTTGGAGACTTTAAGAGCCTAATTTCAAGTTCAATCATATAAAGGTCAAAAGTCAAACAGTAGTGGGATGCAGAATAAATAGAGACAAGTAACTAAACTTTTCGGTTAATAGATTTTTTAAAACATCAACTTTCAATTTATGCAACGTTTGGTCGCATCCCCCGCATTGAGAGACCCACCACCCTACTATGGCTAGTTATGTTGTTTAACCAGGCCCACACTAGGATCGAAGTTTGACTGGGCGTTAAAAAGAAAACCACACAGATACTTGCGGAGTGGTTAACAGAAAGTTACCCCCACCTATGTGTAAAACCTTGTTGGCTTCAAGATTTGAACACTTGACCAAGGCCGGTTTCCCAACCTTATCATTGCCTTGGTGTCCACTGGACCAATGGCCCGGGACTTTTTGGTTAGTAGATATAAATATCTTTTTGTTTTTTGGTTCAAATAAAAAACTAAAATAGATATATAAACTTTAAGAATGAGGTTTTAATGGTTTCCTTGACTTAACGAGTCAAAGAAGTATATAATCATGGTGTGGTTGTAAAAATCCCGACCAGACGCCGATTAATACTCGACTAATCACGATTAATTTCCGATTAATTACAATTAATCGTGATTATATCCGATTAATCTGTGGTTAATCCCAATTAATCGCTAATCCTCACTGAAGAAACACTGACCTTATGGGTAAGCTCCAGCTAGGATTTCAACTCTTTGGCGATCCGAACAGCTAACTTCAAAACCGAACACCGTTAGGACTCGTTACAGGAATGGGGTTATTCCTGTAACCACCCTCCGGCGTGAGAATAAGTCTCGGTTTGGGAGAAAGAAAGTATGAGTAAAGAGAGAGAGAGAGTAAACGAGAACAAGATGATCCACACCTTTGATGTTTACCGCTATTTATAGTTTACCATTAGGGTTTCCCCTAACTTAGGATGGGCTCCAATAAGTTAGGGATTTGCATGATCTTCCCAAAAGTTTGGGGATTTAGTTACGTGGTTTATCCATGCAGAATTGAACATTCTAGAATAAACATGTGTAATTAAGTATTTATAATAAAATAATAGGTAATGACCGGGTCGGGTTAGCTGATCCGGGTCATACCTCGTCATGTCCCCCCAGTCCGAAGTTATGAAATGATGTTCATGAAATCGGACTAAAAAAGGAAAAAAGGTCAAAATTCCCCCTTTGAGTGTAATTTTCTCGAGTGGGGTACCGTTACTTTTTTTAAAAATGGCGGCGATGGGAGAGGATGTGACAGTTAAGTCATCATTAGGATGACAGTTGTACCTCCCCTGTCTTGACACACGTTCCCGTCCGTTTACCCTTTTGAATTCGAAAAGTTGGAAGCCCTTATAAATAGGTTCCCCGTTTAGGGTTTTGGATTCCATTTCCGTCTTTGTTCACAAGCACTTTCTTCTTTGACTTCGTGATTCCAAAAATGGCATCCAAAGCTAGCTAGTCTTCTTCTTCTGCCCAGGCAGGTTCTGATGCCCTATATGTCAAATGGGGGCTTGTATCTTTCAACAATCTTGTTCCAGAGTACGGCATTAGGGCAGAGTGGAATCCGGTACTACCGTCAAAGACAGATACGGCGTTCTGTTAAAAGAGGGCAAAATCACTTTGTTCAGTGATTTCTTCAAATTCTGCAATTTTCGGTTGCCAATCACCAATTGTAAGTCCGTTCTTGATCATTATCCCATTCACATCTCCAAACTGCATCCGTTAGGGCTGGTCAAACTTCGACAGTTTGAATTTGCTTGTATAGCCCTGGGTCATATCTCTGAACTTACCGTTTTTAGGGCTTTTTTCGTTCTTGTTTGGAAACCCCCCTTCTTCACCTTTGATAGGCAAGACATCGATGTGTCTTGTTTGAGGGACATCCCTACCAGTTCAAGGGATAAAGAATGGAAGAAAAAGTTCTTCTATATCGATGCCAGTGTCATCCCTGGGGGAATGCAGTGGAGGGAAATGGGAGCCAAGGATAAGTTCAAGGATGATGGTCCCCCTGCTGATGCCTATGGGCAGAATGCCCTGTTTAAAAGGCTGAGTTAATGTCCCTCCGAGTGCATAGTGATCCCGGAGGGAGCCCTGGTGATGGCGGGGATGAGCTTGATATGGCGTGACATAAGATTGTATCCTTCCTTCCAAAGGGATGATGAAGGTATGTGGCTCTTTTCCTTGAATTTACTCTGCTAATTGTACTTGTAGTAACGTGTGTAAATGTCAAACAGGTAAATGAAGTTTGTTTGACTTTGTTGATCCTCCTCGGAATGCTTCTTTGAGGGCTGCGGACCGTGTGATTGGGGAACAAGAACCTGATGTGTTAAAGGTGCACCTTGAACAGGTTTTGCTGCCTGCTGTGCCGGCGGATCCCGCTGCTTATATTTCCCAGCCTCCCCCTAGCGGGGGAAGTGGTGTTTTTGCTGCAGAGGCGAAAAGACCAATCTGGGTGAAGGTCACCGGGAGAAAATACATGGCCGCTGGGGCCGCTACTTCCGCTGCTGCGGTTAGCGTTTCTGTACCCGCAGGGGGTGTCGCTACTACATCCGCTGTTGCTGAGTTGGTGAGTCCGACCCACGCGCTGAAAAACGCAGGGTTGTTCCTCCCTTGACTGCTTTTCAAGCTGCCCATGCCTTACCCACTGGTGAGTAGCTTTATTTGTGGGTGTAAGTATGGACTTTTTTTTATATTGTTGTGCTGAACACCTGATTTGACACAGGTTCTATTTCTGAGGTCCAACTTGAGGGTGTGACTTCTATGTCGTTGACATCTGTGGATGTTGTGCCTTCCGCTACAAGCGGACCAAGCCTTTCAGAACTTATATCGCAGGCGAGTGCCGCCGCTGTTAGTTCCTCCATGCCGCCTCCTGTGTTCACAACTGTTGTGGCTGTGACAACCAGTCCAGTTTCTACACCACTATCTTCACAACCGAGAAGGAGATGCCTACAACGTCCGCTGCTTATGAGGCAACCAGTGCAAGAGATACCGCCGTCAGCGATGCTGGGGGTCAAGTAGCAGTTTTGTTGATGATGGAGCCCGTTTGGGCGATGATCTTTTTCCTGCCCACCATTTGTTGGGATCCAAAAGCTCAGGACCAACGCTATCAACCGAAGTGGAAAATAGCGGAATCGTCGAGGTTGATTTTCCCTCCAGTGGTGCATCACTGGGTTGAACGGACATATCCCCCGGCTGAGTCAGCTTATGTAGAGGGGTTGAACAATGAAAATTTTAAGAATGCCACAATGGTGGACGCTGTCAGTCAGCCCCGGAGGCTAGCAGAAATCCGACGTCGGTGGATGCATGACAACAATGAGCTCCACCAGGCGCGGGTTGCTATTCAGGAGTTGATGGACGAAAAGTACCGCTTGGAAAGTCAACTTCAAGCTGCTGGTCTGAGGGAGAGTAGGTTTGTTTCTGAGAAGAACAAAGCGGAGGACGACCTAAAGCGTGTGACAACTCATCTTGCTGAAGAGCGAATATTGTGGGCCCGCAATATAGCGGAGAAAGATCGAGTCCTTGCTCATGCTAAAAACGTTGAAGAGGAGTTGGAACGTAAGGTTGTTGCTGAAACTCAAAATGTGAGATCTGAGCTATCTGCTAAGATGGAAAAGTTCCGTGTTGACACTGATTTTGTGTCTCAGGTACATGAGCGGTACCAAGGTTTAACTGTGGAGCTAGAGGCGTCCAATGCCAAGGTCCGAGCCAAACAAGCTGAGTTGGAGGAGCAGGAGGAACAACTCAGGAAACTTCAGCAAGTATGTAACTCCCTTGTCTCCGAAAAGAACCAACTTGTTCACTCTGCCTCCACCCACCAGGCGCGCCTTAAAGAGGCGGAAAATGCACTAGACCAATCTAACGCCGAGGTGGATAGCCTGACCAGCCGCCTGGCTAGTCTGCAGGGTGACAGGAATTGGATGATAACCAATGGTCTGGTTGGGGCGCTTGAGTATCTACGCCAGTCATAGTCCTTTGTGACTCTTTTGGACCGCCTATCTGCTGCTGCATATCAATCAGGGCACCATGATGGAGTTTACCATGGTTACTTTGATTGCCAACGTACTGATAAGATTACTCCCGCGTTCCAAGAGAACAGAGGCAAATTGCAGGCAGAGATGGCAGATGCTCTTGAAGCGGCGTGTAATGATTCGCTGCCCACGTATGCTGAGCTGACAGACAAGGTGATCGAAGACGGCATGGACTCCTTACGCCAGATGCTGGATGTGGCGGAGGAGTCTGGTGAGGAATGAGTGTTTATATTTTGCTTGTAATGTATACTGTTCCTTAGATATTTTGTTAAAACACTGTTTTGTTTGGGGTGCGTGTAAGCACTTGATTTTTTGTCAGACATTTAATGCTAATATCATGATGAATGGCATCGCCGCTTGCTTAAGTGTGGCAATTTGACATGTAATGATGACCTTTTATTAATTTTGCTATCGTCATTACTGTCAGACCCCTTAGACTTGTATAAATTAAGTCATATTTTTTTGGTAATTGAAAGAATGGGGAGAAAGTGGCATAAACAGAAAATGTCCGATGTACTTCGTCGTTTGGATGCAGCCGATGCTCTGATTCATCTTCAAATTCCGGTGACGGAAGCGATGATCAGAGGTAGGGAGATAAACTCCGGTGATACTGTGCCTCGGGTAAGTCGGTCTTGCAAAAGTATCGAAAACGAGGGCCATTCGAAAATTGAAACAGGTGTGGTTCCTCTATCAGCTGATATTCTGATGCAAGCTTTTCCCCTTATCATGTTCAACGCTGTAGAATGGTGTATGAACGACGCCGCAGTGGCCGTCGCTGTGCAAGCTTGGTTGATGATCGGAGGGTATTAGCTTTTCGGATAGATGAGGTGAATGTCGACGACCTGATCGTCAGTCCTCATCCTTTGGAATACTACGGTGAAGCATTGTACACCCCTGCAGAGGTGAGGGCAATGCTTTCCGATGATTAGATGTTTAGAACATGTTCGTTTTTTTGGTTCCCATATGTTGGTGTTTAGCAACAAGGACAAGTACTTGGTTTTTGTAAGATAGTTGTATGTATTTATTACCAAAATACCTATCTTTTTTGTAGTGGTTAATGTATCTATTACCAAGATACCCACTCTTAGCGCTGTATAGTTTTGATCCTTTGACTTATGTATGAAAAATATTTCGTGTCAAGGATACTTTTTATCGTTATGTGCAGTTTAAATGCGATGGTAATTTTTTATACCGTAAAGTGCAGTAAAAATGCGATGGTGGTTAATATTGTGCATGTAAGTAATTGGAGAGAATAATAAAGAAATAGCTTTTATTAACTCAACCACTTAAAGAAAAAAGAGACATCGTTAGAGATGAATTACACTTGTTCATAAAAGAAAAATAACAGAACCCGCCGTTAGGGGCGGGAGTCTACATGTAACATTTCTTTAACTGAGCAACGTTCCAAGTACGTGGAACCGCTGTGCCATCGAGCCTGGATAGGCGGTAAGCCCCTTTGCCTAAGTCTTCTTGGACGATATAGGGACCTTCCCAGTTGGGTCCCAGTTTTCCTGAGGGCTTCGCACTACTGGCCTCATTGTCGCGCATGACGTATTCACCTTCCTTGAAAGTATGTTGCGCCACGCGCTGGTTGTGGTACTTCTCCAAAGTTTTCTTGTACTTTGCCTCGCTAATGGCAGCTGACTCGCGTCGTTCTTCTAGGAGGTCGAGGCCTTCCATTAGGAGCCTGTCATTGTCATCATTAGTAGTAAGGCGCCTTAGCGACGGTAATCCAACCTCAGCGGGTATCATTGCTTCCGCGCCATAGGTTAGGCTAAAGGGGGTTTCATTGTTGCTTGTTTTGGGCATGGTTTGATGTGCCCAAAGGACATTAGGCAATTCTTCCACCCAAGATCTTCCTTCATAGCCTGACCTTCTTTTGATTCCATCAAGCAAACTACTATTTGCCCGCTCTACTTGGCCGTTTCCCTGGGGATGTGCAACCGATGTAAAGATTTGTTGAATCTGAAGCTCTGCACACCAATCTTGGGGGGGGGGGGGATAGTGCACGGTCCTCCCAACCGCCGGAGTGATCCCACTCTGGGAGCCGCTACCCGACCAAGCTAGCTTCGCGGTGACTTCCCATTGCCGAGTTCTTACCCTGGGCGACATATTCCACTCCCAAGACTTGAACCCGGTACCTCTAGGAAAAGGTGGGTGTCGGTGGCTTGTGTCCCATTGTCGCTTACCAGGTATAGCGGCAATCCAAACCGGCACACTATGTGTTTCCATAGGAATTTTTTGGCGTTCTCAGCAGTTATTTTAGCCAAGGGTTTTGCTTCAACCCACTTGGTGAAATAATCAATCGCCACAATTAGGTACTTTAGCTTCCCGGGAGCCAGCGGGAATGGCCCCACGACATCGACTGCCCATTTTTGAAAAGGCTAGGCCGCCGTAACAGGAATTAAATTGTTTTTAGGGCGGAGCGTTTGAGGAGCAAACTTTTGACAACTGCGGCATTTTTTGAGTTCATCTACCGCGTCTTCGTGCATCCCGGGCCAGTAGTATCCGACGTTTTGGATTTTTGCCACAACTGCCCGGGGTCCGACGTGAATGCCGCATATGCCAGCGTGTATTTCCTGGATCAAATATTTTGCTTCCGTTGGGGTTACACACCGCAAGAGTGGTCCCAGATACGACTTACGGTATAGCACGCCGTTCTATGGAGGGTGTTTGCAGCGTTTCCACCTTTACTTCCTTTTCCATGTCTGAGGTAGCTAACTTGCTCAGGGTATCGGCTATTTGATTTTTTCCTCGATGGACATGATTAAGTGTGACGCTGTCGAAAGAGGCTATGAGTTCCTTGGTTTTAGCAAAGTATTTTGCCATCGTTTCATCCTTGGCTTCATAGGTCTCGTTCACCTGGTTATTGACTAATAGAGAGTCAACATATACATCGACCCTTGTTGCTCCCATAGACTGGGCCATTCTCAAACCCGCGAATAGCGCTTCATACTCCGCTTCACTGTTGGAGCATTCAAAGTCAAAACACATGGCGTACATTAGTCTAATTTCATCTGGACTTATCAGCATGAGACCCGCCCCGGATCCTTTTCCACTGGAAGACCCGTTAGTGTATAACTTCCAGGTTTGCCTGGCTGTGCTGGACTCGGGTATGTCTTGTATCACTTCTCCATCAGGGATCTCAGCTAAGAAATCGGTGATCACTTGCCCCTTGGCTGCTGTTCATTTTCGATATTCAATATCTAGGGCTCCCAACTCAATCGCCTACTTGGCCAATCTTTCAGAGATTTCCGGCTTGTGTAATATTTGTTGTAGGGGGTAATTTGTTAGGACCTGCACGCGATGCCCTTGGAAGTATCTTCGGAGACGCCGCGTAGCGAGGACCAAAGCGAGCACCAATTTTTCAAGGGTTGGGTTGTCGCAACCCCCGATCCCTAATCCCCAGGAACGGGCGGCCGCGAGCCAGTTTCGGTGGTATCGCGTATTGTCTAATTTGGCAGCGGAAATTTTGATCAGGATCGTAGTTAGGAAATATTGGATCAGAGTAAAATACCACATTTTTCAATATTAAACACATGGGATAAAATCCAAGTTTGCATTACACATATTTTCATAGGAATAAATCCTATTTTTTTTAATAAAAACATCTATTTTATTTTAGGTAACTTTATTGCCACTTTTCCGAGCCTTCAGTGCTGTCCAGCTGGCTTCTATTTGGCTTTCACAGTTTGTTACCTGAAACGCGTTTTAAAAACATTTGTCAGTGGGAAATACTGGTGAGTGAATCCCAGTTTAATCAAGTTTAAATAAAAACCATTGTACAGTATTGAGGGCAATCTCGCAATTACATTTGTTTCCAAGTTATATCAATTAACATCCATGGTACTGTCATACCCGACTTGTGGAAATGTTACTCCTTGACCAGGCGGTATCAAATTTTGTATACAAAACCCCAACATACTCATGATAATTGTATTCTTACAAATACTCAATAACTGCTTAATATGCCTTTAATTGTATGAGGTTTTGTAAAAACAGTTAACAAAAGGTTTACAAAAAGCGGATCAACTCATATTGTTGTCTTAGATTATCCTGTAGTGTTTCCTGAGAATTATCTATAATCACGTGTTAGTATAATAACCCATTTTAACATTAGTAATACCCTCCCCGAGACGGTATTCCAACGACTACGTCGGGCAGAACCACGACAACCGTTACGGAACCCTAGATCAATCGGGCAGAGTATCTAATACGTATCCAGGGGTTATGATACTTACAACGGAGCAGAACTTCGCTATTAAGGGGGGTATTAGACCCGAGTATAATGCCTATAATTCAGATTTGAGAGAAAGAAAGACAATTTAAACGATTTCTGACTGAAGACCCGATGCCTACTTATATAGGGCCTCACTTCAACTTTTACGCGGCCCGCGTAAATGTAAACAAGGGTCTACGCGGCCCGCGTCAAACTCGGTCAAAAGCGTAGCTTGGCTGGGTCATCGACTAGACTTGCCGGGTGTTGGGCCACGTGGCCACACCGGGCTGTGCCACATCTTGGGCCTCTCGCGGCCCGCGTAAGGCTTGGGGTGGGGTTTATGCGGCCCGCCTCAATCCAAAAATCAGATTTTTAATTAAATTTAATAATATTTAAGGTATTCGGGGCCCGTTTTTACGTATGGGGTGTATTTTGGGACATATTGGGATATTTTAAAATATATTAGGGTGTCGGAAAATTTATGAGGGTGTCGGTTTTCTTTAGGGTTGTTATATCCTCCCCACCTTGTTTTAGAGCTCGTCCTTGAGATCTACTGGAACAAGTGTGGATATTTTCTTTGCATTTCCGATTCAAGCTCCCATGTATACTCAGGTCCTCTTTTGGAGTCCCACTTCACTTTGACCAGAATTAATCTCTTATGCTTGAGGTTCTTAACTTTCCTGTCTTCAATCTGTAGAGGCCTTTCTACAAACTTGAGCTGTTCATTTACCTCTATGTCCTTAAGAGGCACTACTAGTGATTCATCAGCTAAACACTTTTTGAGATTAGATAAATGAAATACATCATGTATTCCTGCCATTTCCTCTGGCAGTTGTAGATGATAGGTTACAGGTCATATTCTTCTAATAATCTCAAAAGGTCCAATATACCTGGGACTTAGCTTTCCTCTTTTAATAAATCTTACCACTCCTTTCCAAGGAGAGACCTTTAACAATACTTTATCTCCTACTTGAAATTCCAAGGGTTTGCGTCGGTTGTCAGCATAGCTCTTCTGTCGATCACGTGCTGCTTTCAGTCGTTCCTTGACTTGAATGATCTTGTCAGTTGTTTCTTGTACTATCTCAGGTCCAGATAGTTGCTTTTCCCCAATTTCTGCCCAACAGACTGGGGTTCGGCACTTTCGTCCATAAAGTGCTTCGAATGGTGCAGCGTTGATACTTGTGTGATAACTATTATTATAATAAAATTCTCTTAAAGGTAAGTGATCGTCACAATTACCTCCGAAATCAATTACACAAGCTCTAAGCATGTCCTCCATCGTCTGAATTGTTCTTTCACTTTGTCCGTCCGTTTGAGGATGATAAGTTGTGCTTAGATTCAACTTGGTTCCCATTGCCTTTTGGAAACTTGACAAAAAATGAGAGGTAAGACGACTATCCCTATCAGAAACAATTGATAAAGGGATTCCATGTCATGAAACGATTTCATTTACATATAATATGGCTAATTGTTCCGTGCCGAAAGTTTCCTTCATTGGTTGGAAATGAGCTGATTTGGTTAACCTATCTACAATCACCCAGATTGTATCATTACCTTTTCTTGTTTTGGGTAATTTGGTAACATAATCCATTGTTATCAATTTCCATTTCCACACTGGCATAACTAACTGTTGCAATAAACCTGAGGGTTTCTGATGTTCAACTTTGACTTGTGAACAGGTTAAACATTTAGAAACATAAGCTGCTATGTCCTTTTTCATTCCTATCCACCAGAAATTCTTTCTTAAATCCTGATACATTTTATCATTTCCCGGATGCATCATATACTTAGACTTATGGGCTTCTTCTAATATACGATGACGTAGATTTCCTGATATAGGTATCCACATTCTCTTCTTATGGAATCTCCAAATTCCATATGTTCATTGTTCAAATTCCTTAATCATACCTTTTAGTTTTTCAGTATCATCCTTGATTACTGATTCTTGTGCTTTTCTAATTTGATCGTTTAAATCTACTTGTAGATTTAATTTAAGAGAACGTACCCGTTTTGGCTTTTCATGATACTTTCGGCTTAAAGCATCAGCAACTACATTTGCTTTTCCTTCATGATACTGGATATCACAATCATAATCACTAAGCATTTCCATCCAGCGTCTTTGTCTCATATTCAACTCCTTTTGCCCGAAAATATACCTTAAACTTTTATGATCAGTGAATATGGTAAACTTACTACCATAAAGGTTATGTCTCCAAATCTTAAGAGCAAAAATTATGGCTCCTAATTCGAGATTATGGGTTGAATAATTCTCTTCATGATTTTTCAATTGCCTAGACGTATATGCTATAACCTTTTGGCGTTGCATTAATACACATCCATAACCTAATTTAGCGGCGTCACAATAGACTACAAAGTCTTCAGTTCCTTCTGGTAACTCTAGTATGGGTGTATAGGTTAATCTTCATTTAAGAATTCTAAATGCTTCTTCTTGTATTGTTACCCATTCAAACTTAATGGATTTACAGGTTAACTTAGTTAAAGGAATGGCTATTCTACAGAAATCTCGAATAAATCTTCTATAATAACCGGCCAATCCTAAGAAACTTCTAACCTCAGTTGGTGACTCAGGGGTTTTCCATTTAGTAATTGCCTTGATTTTTGTTGGATCCACATGAATTCCTTCATGGTTTACTAAGTGTCCAAGAAACTTTACCTGTTCTAATCAAAACTCGCACTTTGAAAATTTAGCGTAAAGCTTTTCCTTTCTTAGTAGACTTAGGAGTGCATGCAAATGCTTTGCATGATCTTCCTTACTTTTAGAATAAATTAGAATATCATCTATGAAGACAATTATGAATTTATCCAAATATGGCTTACATATTCGGTTCATCATGTCCATAAATGCAGCTGGGGCATTGGTTAAACCAAATGGCATAACAGTAAATTCATAATGGCCATACCTTGTTCTGAATGCGTTCTTAGGAATGTCCTCTTCATGTACCTTTAATTGATGATATCCTGACCTTAAATCGATTTTAGAGAAAATCAAGCTCCTTGCAGTTGATCGAACAGATTGTCGATTCTCGGTAAGGGGTACCGATTCTTAATCGTGACCTTGTTCAATTCACGGTAATCAATGCACATACGCATTGATCCGTCTTTCTTTTTAATGAATAATATTGGCGCTCCCCATGGCGATGAGCTTGGCTGTATGAATCCTTTTTCCAACAACTAGTCTAATTGTTTCTTCAGTTCCTGCATTTCGGCGGGTGCCAAACGGTAAGGTGCTTTGGCAATCGGCATCGTTCCTGGTAGTAGGTGAATTCGGAATTCGACTTCTCTGTCTGGCGGTAGTCCTGGTAATTCTTCTGGAAATACATCTGAAAACTGAGACACTACTGGAATGTCTTTTAATTCTTTTCTTTAGTGTTAGTGATTATAGAAATCAAATACACTATAGATCCTTTTCTTATATAGCTTGCAGTTTTCATTACAGAGATGAATTTCGTGAATCAAGATGGCTTATCTCCTTTAATTGTGATCGTTTTACCTTTTGGGGAATTTACTTGAATTTGCTTTTGATCACATAAAATACTGGCTTTATTGGCTATTAACCAATCCATTCCTAAAACGACATTAAATCCTTCCAGATTCATGGGATAAAGGTTTGCAATAAACTTTTGATTTAAAATTTCTATTCTTGCCCCCTGCAAGATTTCAGAAATCTTAACAGTTTCTCCATTAGCTGTCTCTACTAGACATTCTTGTGGTAGTTTAGTTAATGACTGATTTAGAAGTTTGCAAAACAAAGTATTAATAAAACTTTGGTTTGCACCAGAGTCAAATAATACTACTTTAGCAAAGACATCATTAACTAAAAACGTACCAGCTATCACGTCTGGAATCATTTTGGCTTCATCTGCAGTCAGAACGAATGCTTTAGCATTTTTAGCGTTCCTGTTGTTTGTAGCTGGAGCCAATTTCGGACAATTCGGCTTGATGTGACCTTTTTCTCCACAGTTGAAGCACAGTCCATTACTGGATTTTCTCCTGCAATCTTCTTCCTTGTGTCCTGGCATCTTACAGAAATTGCAAAGAGTGGAGCATTTTCCCGAATGCTTTTTCTTGCATTTGTTTTTCCTCTCTGCTCTTGATCACTAAATCGTCGACATACACTTCCAAGTTTCTGCCTATTTGCTTCTCAAAAGTCTTGTCCATGAGACGCTGATAAGTGGCCCTGGCATTTCGTAGACCAAAAGGCATTTTGGTGTAGCAGAAAATGCCTATATCGGTGTGAAACGCCGTTTTTTCTTCGTCTTCCCTTGACATTTTGATCTGGTGGTAACCTTTGTAGGCATCTAAAAAGCACTTGTACCTAAAAGGGACCAGAGAGTCAACCTTGAAGTCCATCTCGGGCAATGGATAGGCGTCTTTAGGGCATGCTTTGTTTAGATCTTTGAAGTCAATACACATCCGCCACGTGCCATCTGGCATTTTAACCATCACGGGGTTTGATACCCATGTATGATACTTGGTTTCTCTGAGGATTCCCGCCTCGACCAGCTTTCATACTTCTTTTACTACCGCTGCCTTTCTATCAGGGGCCATACTGTGCTTTCCCTGGGCGACAGGCTTAATGCCTGTGAGCTTGGCTAATTTGTGTTCCCCCTTATCTCGGGGTATCCCGGTCATGTCGGAGTGTTCAAAGGCGAAGATATCAGTATTCCTCTTTAGCAATTGCTTTAAATCGTTTTTAACTTCAGGAGAGAGGCAGTCTCCTATTGTAGCTGTCTGCTAGGGTGGTGTGTGCTCAGAACCCATCTTTCCGGACCAATGGCACCGGTGGGTCCTTGACGGCACCTCTTGGTATCCAAGACCTCTCCCAGCTTGTCTTGGTATACCGTTGCAATCCCCTGCGGGGTGGGGAACTTCATGAACCCACACGTCATGGAAACCACAGCGTCTAATTTTCCCATTGTAACAACCCGCACTTTTGTGCGTTGTTACTACTCGTTATACTCGTTACGCCTAGCACCAGAGATTCGGATCATAATGTGGTTATATCGTATATATCGCTATTCGAAGGATAATCGCATATTTTCGAAATACAATATCACTATACTACACTACTATCATACTAACACTCACGGAGGCATTGAGTGAGGACCTATTCTACCTTCCTCAGTGGCCGTGATGTGTCGAACGTAAACAATTAACGCTAACAAGGACCCTCGGGTGAGTGCTGTAGCTCCAGTCGTCATGACGATGATGACAATACGAGTAAACGGTACCCCGTCAGCCTTTGTGGCACTACACGAAATAACGTTCACGATGACATCAAGAAAGGACCTATACTACCCACATTGATGGCCGTGCAACGTCGATAATAATCGCATACTCGAACCGGAAACCGATTGTTAATTATCGAAACTTTGGATTATGGTTACGTAAATACGACCCCTAGTGATATATATATATATATATATATATATATAACAATATAATGATAATATAAACTAATTATGGACGTACGCGCTTCGAAAACTAATCAAAACGATCAAAAACGGAGAAGTCCAAGCGTCAGGATAGCCATCCGGACGGATGGACCATCCGGACGGATGGGCATGCGCACGGATGGCCATCCGCACGCATGGGCCATCCGCACGCATGGGCCATCCGCACGGATGGGCTATCCGGGCCTGATCTCTTTCCCTCTCCTATGTTGCCTATAAATACCATGTCACATCACTTGAACAGTGATGTGACAGCTCCTGTTCAACCAAACGCGCACCAAGACCCTTTTCTCTCGATTTCCTCGCGATTCCGGTAAGATTTCAACCTAAAACTTGTACTTCTACAATCTACACTCGAATCTACATCATTCTATCTTTCACAACTCAAATTCTAACCGTGAAATCTGCGGATTTGAGGCGTTTAGAGGTGATGTCACCAAGAGTTCTTATGAACTTCAAGTTGGGGTCTCATTTCATTATAAACGACTCAGATCCGGGTGATTTCCACATGTTTTTATGACAAATCTCACCTAAATCTGTGCAATTTCGAGTTAACCATGAAGAACCACCATGAACGGCCAGATCTGCCGGAACGGGGTGATTCCCGGCCGTTAGAATGAGTCGGAATTGACGGAACTTCAAGTGTTAGTGCGAAATTACACTACTCTAGTGAAAACGAACGTTTTCCTTCCGTTAAACACTCGAAAACAATGTGAAACAGACATGACAGCCGCACGGACAACAGGTCAGTCCGCACGGACAATAGGTCAGTCCGCACGGATGACACAAGTCCGCACGGATGACATGTTAGTCCGCACGGATGACATGTCACCCGCACGGATGGGATGTCATCCGCACGCACCAGTCACCCGCACGGATGGGATGTCATCCGCACGCACCAGTCAACCGCACGGATGAGATGTCACCCGCGCGCACACTCATCCGCACGCACAACAATGTCACCCGCACGCACACCACTGTCCGCACGTACCACTATCTCAACCGCACGGACAACCTGTTATCCGCACGGATAACATGTCATCCGGACGGATGACCTGTCATCCGGACGGATAACATGTCTAATCCGCACGGATGAGGGCCATTCAACCAAATGAGCAACTTTTCAAGATAATCTCGCTTAACCGTACATCGTTTACTCTATTTCTTCAAGGATCATTACAGACGTACTCGCAACCGACTCAAACAAGTTGTAATCCCGCTAAATACGCACTGTGAGTATACTTGACCCCTTTTTAATCGAATTTTGGGTGTAACATACGTTTCTAACAAATCGAACTTATCAAGCGAAATATTCAATCAATCGAATTATCACTTGCGAATAACTGTTGTGCATAGATATACGTGATGCTAGTTGCATATGTGCTAGGGCTTATACTCGCGACGTCCCACCACGACTAGTATAGTACTATTGCGCCCGACGGGGTCTAGTTATGCCATCGTACGTTCGAGCATCGAGGACTTAGTGGTAGTATCAGTTTTGTGAGTATATATGTCGTGTATTACGTTTATGCATATGGAAATTCGCAGCACTTTTAATCTATTATGCTATACTATCAAACCTGTATACTCGCCAATACTTTTGTATTGACAAAGATTTTAACGTATGTTGCAGGTTAGATCGCAGACTATATCAAATCAAGCTAGGGAGTCTAGAAACTCAACTAAAATCTAGGTTGTCGGATTTGTATTGTTCGAGAGAACAAGAAATCTGTGATAGCTAATGTGATTGTATTATTTGTTAGTATGGGATAACGAATGTATTAAATATTATCGCAATATAGTTGTTATGGATTCTCTTGAGCAATCTGATTCGTCTAGTGCCGCGCCCCGATGATTCCGCCATCGGTTGGGGTGTGACAGATTGGTATCAGAGCCATAACTATAGGGAATTAGGTCAGACTCGACCTAGTCCGGGTCGACGTCTTAGAAATTGACCTAGTCTATAGTCTAAGTACCAACAGGCCGACTCATACAAACCCGGTGGGGTTTGTATTGGGCTTACTTGATACTCTCGATCGAAATTGCTAAAAGATACAACTTTGTGTGAACCCCGCGTACTACAACTTCACACGAAGAAGCCTTTCCTAAGGCCGACACAATACACACGTTTTCGAAAATACTCGCATAACGAAACCGAACGATCCGGTCGAGATCAGGTGTGAAGACCAAGAACTCTCGATAGGATTGCTCACTCAGCGCATTTTTCTAGCACGAGAACTTTTCATCGAGTTAGGAGTGACATCCACATCTCGACAAAAGTCTCCATTTCTAAATCTAGTGGAACTCACGAATTTATTCGAGGAGCATAGCCACAATTAGGAACGAAACTGTTAAGCCAGGGGTGAAACCCGTACCTTAATAAGTCGTCCCATTCTCTATAAACTGGTTTTCAATAGCTCTCACCAAGGACTCGACTATCACGATAACTCGAGCCACGCGATGACTAGGAAGACGAATGCCATGAGCTGCATCCCAGTGGAAGCATGAAGTCCTCTAGGTCAACGAGCATGCTCGAACTTGTTAGATATAGTTGGGTTACCTTGGGTAGTCGATGCCTAAACACCCAAGGCACTCTATCATACGACCCGCCAATTTACAATGATTGGAACTTATTTACGTTTTGAAACTTTACGCTTTATCGATTTCTCGATGTAACGATTTTCACACCCTACTTTATAAACACACGATTCGCACAGCCATCGCAATCTAAAACGAAATCCGAATGTTCGCAACGAAACTAATGCATAATCTATCGCATTCGCTCTCGTTTTCTCACTTCAACGCGACCTCGCTTATTCTAAATCGACCTGTATGTGCATGATTACAAATTACATCTATATAAATATATATATATACGTATAAGCAAACAAGTCATTATGTGAGAACTTAGGAAATTCGTGTCTCCTATGTGGCTCCTATGTGATTCGTATTACTATGCTATCGCACCAAGTTTTGAACGCGCTCAATCGCGACGCAAAACTCAAAGAAAATCATTATGATCGAATCTCACTCCAAGTCTCTTCCTGTCTAGATGTCTTCCAACAACTCTACCTCGAGACGAGTAGCTAGGAGGAAAGCCAAACGAAGCGCCGAGAAGAGAATTGCTTCACTTGTGATTAAGGAAGTGAGTAAGCTTAGTTCTCAAATTGCCGCTCGAGTGCACTCTCTCAGCCACTCTCGAGCTTCGGAAGACGTTAAGACAGGAGGGTCTCAATCTGCTTTTCTCTACAAGCACTTCAAAGCCTGTGACCCGATGGAGTTCACGGGTGAAGGAGGTGCGACTCAACTACTCCAATGGTTCGATTCTATCAAAGTTACCCTTCGTCAAAGCGGGTGTCCCGATAGTCTCCGTACTACTTGCGCCACCGGAGTATTTCAATCGCGAGCACTCGACTGGTGGACCGCCGAATGTAACAAACGTGGGATCTCCGCAGCTTATGCTCTCTCTTGGAATGAGCTGAAAGAGCTTATGGAGAAAGAGTACTGTCCTCCTCATGAGATTCAGAAGCTGGAAAATGAATTTTGGGAAATCAAGCAAACCGAAGGTGACAATGCTGGCTACACCGCAAGGTTCAAACAGCTTAGCATAATCTGCCCAAGTCAAGTCAACACTCCGGGGAAGGCCATCGCGAAGTACATTCGTGGCTTGCCTGAGTGTGTGGGTGATTTTGTCGAAGCTGCAAGGCCTGCTACCATCGAAGAAACCTACCGCTTAGCCGCAGAAATCAACAACAAACGACTCATGGAAGGATTATTCTCAAAGAATCCTGTCAAGCAAGCTCATCAAGCAGTCACCAGTAATCCTTCAGGCGAACATGTTGACGAATTTTCTAATGAATCTACTGACGAATCTTCCGACAAATCTACTGGCGATTCTTCTAATGAATCAGCTAACGATCCTTCTGACGGATCTGCTAACGATTCCTCGGACGAATCTGCTGCCGATTCTTCTGACAAATCTGCCGACGGATCTTCCGACAAATCAGCCAAAGACTCCGCAATCGAGTCTTCAGGCGAATCTTCCAATGACGACATCTCTTCGCAAGACACCGACGAACTCAGCCGCAAACGAAAGACTCCAAGCCCGAACTCATCATCAACCGAACTGCTGCAACCGGAACCTCTTCGAACAGTTCCGATGTTCCCAAAACGAGCCTACACTGGAGCTCATCGTCAGTGTTACTCGTGTACCTATCATCATCCAGTTGGGGCTGACTGTCGCTATTGCAATAACTGCAACCGTTACGGTCACTTCACCCGCAACTGTCGCATCGAACCGTGAACTTGAGTACAACAACAACAGCTCCAGCAAAAGTCTTCAAGCATCAGACATCTAGCAAGCGTAGGATGAAGTTGTAATGATACGAATCTCGACGTTAATTTCTAAGTTTTGAACCTACTCTCTTATTCAAGTTACCACTATGTGTAACATTAACACTCGTTCTCGTTTTCTCTTCCGCTCTCTAATCGTCGCACTTAGACCAGATTCACACACATACTACATACTATATACTATATCACGAAATAATGTGTTTTACCCTCACTGCACTTTTAGAACGAGGTACGATAAACGTGCAAGGAACGATTAATCGCGGGTGCACACGGTATTACTTGGGTCAGTGCACGGAGATCGTAGTGAATTCTAAGGTGCCATAGCGTTTTGACAAAAAGGTGACACCAAAACACGGGATAAAAGTAGTAGGGGTCAGGCAAGGTGTGCCTTATCATACTACCGAAGTTCCGTGAAGAAAGTGCCACGTGGAGTTGAACGTTATTAGACCTATTATACTATTGTGATTATTTTCAACACACTATACTCAATCGCAAGGCGTAACAACTGAAATTGCATCATCGCAAGACTTGTCGTAAGTCTGCAAACGCAATGCAATCGCCTCATCGATGGACTCTGGGGAGTCTACCTCGCAGGACAATTGCATCAACGCAAGACTGGTCAAAAGTCTATAGCGAGCAATCTCATCAAACACACGAACGCTCACGACATTATCGGGTGAGGACCTATTCTACCCTCCTCGATAGCCGTGATGCGTCGCAACGTGACGTTAAGCTTACTCGAAACAAAACTCGACTAATCGCAACCATTTATTATGTGTATCTCGAAACCTCTATCGTTTATTATGTGAATCTATATCGCCTGCTGTGTATCAATCTATCGCTATATCGTTATCCGTGATATTTGTGCTAAGTTAGAACACATGACCTCGCCCCACGAGAGGAAGCTCATATGGTTAAAACAAGGTGTTTTAGTTATATCAGCGGCCTTCCGTGGAAACAGGCCATGTGGGGTCTGATGTTAGCTAAATTCTGTGGTGTTAATCAATCAAACCGAACCCCGTAAATCAAATCACATACCTCCACAGCTTGCAACGCAACGACTACCGCTTATCGTAATTCGATTTTCATCATCATTGCTAGTCTTATGATCGTATCATTCGTTTAATCACCTAATCGCCGATCACCTATCGTGTATAATCTACCGCCTATCGCTCGTATGGTATTAAGTACACATGACACCGCTTCACGAGGCAAAGCTAACCTGGTTAAGCATGGTGTTTCGCCATGTTAGTAAACCCCCGTGGAAACGTGCCATGTGGGTGTGATGTGGAATCAAATCGAAAACGCGCTATTCGCTTCTCGCTTATCAACTCGCTGGATTAATCTATTCGATCCTATCCTATGCTCGGTTCGACTTTCTATCGATTGGGCCGAGTAAACGCAATTCTATCCGAGTCATATCGGCACACCTGACACTGCCCCACGAAACGGAAGTAATATGGGAAAAACGTGGTGGATACGCCGCTGGTAATTCCTATATATAAGTGTTTTAAACATATTAACGAACTTCCGTGGGAAGGTGCCAAGTGGGGCTTGATGCCAAATTATTCTTTTCAAAAGGCTAAAACTGATTTTTATAAAACTTTTATCAAAACCATGGAACAAGTGAAATTCCTCACAATGTGGAGGTAACATCGCACCAGCTTAACTCCATATTCGAAGGGAGCTTCATGAGTTCAATTTATCCTTAAAACCTTTTTCAAGATCAAAAACAAGACTTTCAAGGGAACCCATATCATAGGAGAGTTTTCGTAACCCTTGTTTTCATTTTCGAATTCCTTAAAAATGTTAGAAACTTAAACTTCCTTGCAACATTGGTTAACATCGATTTTGTTGACCGCACGTTAAAAGGAAAATTTTCAAAAGATTTTCGTCCTAAATCCCCTTTTAATATCTAAAGCGAACGCTTCTTGTAACTTTTGTTAACGAACAACTCAGTTAACTCTACGTCACGAGAAACCTTTCAAATTACAATCGCATCGAACTAACGAACTCTACACAAGACAAGGTACTTTGGAATGCCAACTCGTGGGATTAATACTTTCGTCTTTACGTCGCCTTCTCGCTACCGCAGTCGATCTCTCTTAACCGAAACGTTCTCGCTGTCAACTTACGGTCAAATCACTCGCTACTTATGCGAGATCAACTTTTAGAAGTCTACCTATTGGATTAATTTCGGGACGAAATTTCCTAAAGTAGGGGAGACTGTAACAACCCGCACTTTTGTGCGTTGTTACTACTCGTTATACTCGTTACGCCTAGCACCAGAGATTCGGATCATAATGTGGCTATATCGTATATATCGCTATTCGAAGGATAATCGCATATTTTCGAAATACAATATCACTATACTACACTACTATCATACTAACACTCACGGAGGCATTGAGTGAGGACCTATTCTACCCTCCTCAGTGGCCGTGATGTGTCGAACGTAAACAATTAACGCTAACAAGGACCCTCGGGTGAGTGCTGTAGCTCCAGTCGTCATGACGATGATGACAATACGAGTAAACGGTACCCCGTCAGTCTTTGTGGCACTACACGAAATAACGTTCATGATGACATCTAGAAAGGACCTATACTACCCACATTGATGGCCGTGCAACGTCGATAATAATCGCATACTCGAACCGGAAACCGATTGTTAATTATCGAAACTTTGGATTATGGTTACGTAAATACGACCCCTAGTGATATATATATATATATATAATAATAACAATATAATGATAATATAAACTAATTATGGACGTACGCGCTTCGAAAACTAATCAAAACGATCAAAAACGGAGAAGTCCAAGCGTCAGGATAGCCATCCGGACGGATGGACCATCCGGACGGATGGGCATGCGCACGGATGGCCATCCGCACGCATGGGCCATCCGCACGGATGGGCCATCCGCACGGATGGGCTATCCGGGCCTGATCTCTTTCCCTCTCCTATGTTGCCTATAAATACCATGTCACATCACTTGAACAGTGTTGTGACAGCTCCTGTTCAACCAAACGCGCACCAAGACCCTTTTCTCTCGATTTCCTCGCGATTCCGGTAAGATTTCAACCTAAAACTTGTACTTCTACAATCTACACTCGAATCTACATCATTCTATCTTTCACAACTCAAATTCTAACCGTGAAATCTGCGGATTTGAGGCGTTTAGAGGTGATGTCACCAAGAGTTCTTATGAACTTCAAGTTGGGGTCTCATTTCACTATAAACGACTCAGATCCGGGTGATTTCCACATGTTTTTATGACAAATCTCACCTAAATCTGTGCAATTTCGAGTTAACCATGAAGAACCACCATGAACGGCCAGATCTGCCGGAACGGGGTGATTCCCGGCCGTTAGAATGAGTCGGAATTGACGGAACTTCAAGTGTTAGTGCGAAATTACACTACTCTAGTGAAAACGAACGTTTTCCTTCCGTTAAACACTCGAAAACAGTGCGAAACAGACATGACAGCCGCACGGACAACAGGTCAGTCCGCACGGACAATAGGTCAGTCCGCACGGATGACACAAGTCCGCACGGATGACATGTCAGTCCGCACGGATGACATGTCACCCGCACGGATGGGATGTCATCCGCACGCACCAGTCACCCGCATGGATGGGATGTCATCCGCACGCACCAGTCAACCGCACGGATGAGATGTCACCCGCGCGCACACTCATCCGCACGCACAACAATGTCACCCGCACGCACACCACTGTCCGCACGTACCACTATCTCAACCGCACGGACAACCTGTTATCCGCACGGATAACATGTCATCCGGACGGATGACCTGTCATCCGGACGGATAACATGTCTAATCCGCACGGATGAGGGCCATTCAACCAAATGAGCAACTTTTCAAGATAATCTCGCTTAACCGTACATCGTTTACTCTATTTCTTCAAGGATCATTACAGACGTACTCGCAACCGACTCAAACAAGTTGTAATCCCGCTAAATACGCACTGTGAGTATACTTGACCCCTTTTTAATCGAATTTTGGGTGTAACATACGTTTCTAACAAATCGAACTTATCAAGCGAAATATTCAATCAATCGAATTATCACTTGCGAATAACTGTTGTGCATAGATATACGTGATGCTAGTTGCATATGTGCTAGGGCTTATACTCGCGACGTCCCACCAAGACTAGTATAGTACTATTGTGCCCGACGGGGTCTAGTTATGCCATCGTACGTTCGAGCATCGAGGACTTAGTGGTAGTATCAGTTTTGTGAGTATATATGTCGTGTATTACGTTTATGCATATGGAAATTCGCAGCACTTTTAATCTATTATGCTATACTATCAAACCTGTATACTCGCCAATACTTTTGTATTGACAAATATTTTAACGTATGTTGCAGGTTAGATCGCAGACTATATCAAATCAAGCTAGGGAGTCTAGAAACTCAACTAAAATCTAGGTTGTCGGATTTGTATTGTTCGAGAGAACAAGAAATCTGTGATAACTAATGTGATTGTATTATTTGTTAGTATGGGATAACGAATGTATTAAATATTATCGCAATATAGTTGTTATGGATTCTCTTGAGCAATCTGATTCGCCTAGTGCCGCGCCCCGATGATTCCGCCATCGGTTGGGGTGTGACACCCATGGTGAACCTTCTGATGATTACGTTGTGGTAAGACTCAGCGCGTACCACATGAAAAGTGAGGAGTATGGTCCTTTCCCGGGGGAGTGTCCAAATGTTACTAGAAAGGTGATTTGACCGATTGGATCAACCTTTTCTCCAGTAAACCCCTTAATGGGGGCATGTACTGACTCTAGTAACTTTTTGTCTTCTGGTTGCATTCTGTTAAAGCAGTGCTCATAGATTATGTCTTCGGAACTCCCGGTGTCTACCAGGATTCTTCTCATATTATAGTCGCCTACGGCGGCGGATATGATTAGGGGGGTCAGTGGTGAGGTGTAAATCCTCCACGCGTGGTTTGATTGTCATGGTTGCCAGCATCCAGGGTTCGAGTGTAGAGAAACTCTGTTTCGCTCCCTTTCCTTTATCGGCGTATACCATATTCAGCTCCCGCTGTCTCTTTCCCGCCCCTTTGTCAGCATCTTCTTTGTTGGGGGGCGGACCCTGCTTTCTGTCTCGAACCAGATGAGCCAACTTACCCGCCTTTACAAAGTATTCAATTTGCTTCTTCAACTAAAAGCAATCGTTGGTGTCATGGCAGCTGCCCTTGTAATATTCACAGTATTTACTGGTATCCTTGTTAAGAGTATCCTTCAAGGGCTTGGGAGGATTAATTTTAGGTTTTTGGAGGCCAGGATTTCTGCCAGCGTTTTGCTCAAATTAGGGTAATCAGACCTTGGTTTGGAGGAGGATTTGTCTCTTGAATATGAACTCCTTGATCTGTCATACCGAGAGTCTGACCTGACACTTTTTTGGTACCTGTCTCCTCTACCTTTGCCCTTAGAGCTCCGCTGCTCCCTATCATCTTGGTTTTTCAGGGCTTCCTTCTTTCTGTTGGCCGCGTGACTGGCTGCCACAATTTTTTCTTGCGTAACGTACACCTTGGCTATCCTCAGGATTTCGTCTATGGTGGAGGGCACGCCATCCCTACCATAGAGCGTTCTTAGTAACTCGTCATCGTTTACTCCTTGGAGGAAAGCGCCGCAAGCCAGATCGTTTGTGATAGCTGGGATTGCCAGGCTTTCCTTGTTGAATCTAACAATGAAACTCTCCACCGTTTCGTTATCGCGCCTACGGATATGGAGGAGTTCGTTTCGATCTTTTGTGTATCGCCTTTGCTGGCTGAATTGCAACGTGAATTTGGACTCGAGGTCTTCGAAACTATCAATTTCTCCAATAGGAAGACTGTCCCACCAGACTCGCGCTGACCCTACCAGCGTTTGGACAAACATCTTGCACCAAAGAGGCATGGGCCAGCAGGCTACCTCCCCGGAACTCTTAAACAAGTTGAGATGATTATCAGGGTCCCCTAAACCATCGTACTTGTCCACTGTCTGAGGCATCTTGGGCTTTTCTTTAATTGGGGCCTCGGCTATTCTCCTTGTAAACTTGGACCTGAAAGTAGTGTCCACATGTTTATACGACCGAGTGAGGTCGTCATCCTCTACGTTAACAGGTTGTATTGGTTGAGTTACTCCGCCTTGCAATGTGCCTTGAGTAATAGGGGGCTGGGCTGAAGTAATGTTTAGCGTGGAGTTGGGCCCCCAATTTGGAGAGAAACGAGGTCTTGACGGGTTCCCTCTGTCATAAATAGGTTCCACTGTAGGCGGGGATTGACTGTAAGCCGGTTGTGATGTTGGGAAAGTCCACCAAGGCGGCATATAGGCCGTGTATGGTGACTGTTGAGCGTAACTCTGTGCTGCCATCTGTGGTGTGTACGTTTGTGTATTGTACGGGGGTAAGTACCCGTAAGGGGGTGCGTAGTAATAACCCGGGAAGTAAGCTTGATTCCCGGGTGTGACTGGGGCGTTCATGATCCCGGCAGGCATGATAACTGGTTGATGTGACGGAGTGGATAAAGCTGTTGTAAGGGTCGCCGTATACAGTGGTGGCATAGCGTATGTGGCTGACGGCTGATAGTATTGAGCCATGCTCATCTGCTGTGTAGCATGACTTGGACCCGCGGATGTGATAACGGGCATAGCGCTATGACGTATAGTCTGTGCACTTGCTATTGACGCCGGGGTGGAGGCAATGGTGGTTGCTGTGATTGGTACCACTGGTCGTATCTGCCAGGAGGGGTATGAGAGAGGATCTACTGCTGTTGCCCCAGAGGGAGTAAAAGAAGCGCTTGCGAATCCTGGTGGTGGTGCTTCTGCTTCAAACTCCAGGTCAAGAGACCTGGTTACAACGGGTGAGGTTGGCACAGTAGTGGCCACAGAACTCGCTACCAACAATGACTTGCTGGTTATTATTGCCTGATTCGGTGTATAGCTGTGTTCTGATCGCTTGCCATTGGGTTTAATTTTGTTGTTGTTACCAAAAGGTCCCACGGATGGCGCCAATGAAGAAACACTGACCTTATGGGTAAGCTCCGTCTAGGATTTCAACTCTTTGGCGATCCGAACAGCTAACTGGAAAACCGAACACCGTTAGGACTCGTTACAGGAATGGGGTTATTCCTGTAACCACCCTCCGGCGTGAGAATAAGTCTCGGTTTGGGAGAAAGAAAGTATGAGTAAAGAGAGAGAGAGTAAACGAGAATAAGATGATCCATACCTTTGATGTTTACCTCTATTTATAGTTTACCATTAGGGTTTCCCCTAACTTAGGATGAACTCCAATAAGTTAGGGATTTGCATGATCTTCCCAAAAGTTTGGGGATTTAGTTACGTGGTTTATCCATACAGAATGTAACATTCTAGAATAAATATGTGTAATTAAGTATTTATAATAAAATAATAGGTAATGACCGGGTCGGGTTAGCCGATCCGGGTCATACCTCGTCACTCACCCCACCGGCCGACTAGCGATTTCTACAACCATGAATGATGGTGCTAGGATTAAGTCTGAATCAAGAATCGGACATGTCGTTAATTCGGTTTTCATGTTAATACATGTTATTATGTTAATAACCTTTAATGGGTGAACCATCCATTTTTTGGCATTTCGATTGAACGGATACATAGTTGAGTCATGCTAGACAAAATACAAATATATATATATATATGGAGAAGATCATGCGAGAACCACCTCTTATTGCGAGAACCGCGAGAACCAATGTGAACACAACCAAAAATGCCTAAAAATAGCTAAAAATCACACACAGATTTTTTTTTTGAATTTTTTTATAAAAAAAATCGCTACTTTTCGAAGCAAAAAAAAAATTTTAATTTAAAAAAAAAAAAAAAATTTGGCTTCGAAAAGTAGCGATTTTAACATAAAAAATATTAAAAAATTCAAAAAAAAAAATTTAGATTTTTTTTTATTTTTTTAGATTTTGTTTAGGTTTTTTTGGGGTTTAGTTTTTAGCATTTTAGCTTGGGGTGTGGGGGGGGGGGGGGGGGTTTAGGTTTTTGGGGGGTGGGGAAGGGGGGTTTAGATTTTTTTTTTGGGGGGGAGGGGGGGGTTAGGTTTTTTTTTTTTGGGGGGGGGGGGGGGTGAGGGTTAGGTTTTTTTTATGTTTTTTTAGCTATTTTAGGTTGTGTTCACATTGGTTCTCGCGGTTCTCACAATAAAGGTGGTTATCGCATGAGCTCCTCGCATGAGCTCCTATCTCCTCCCTATATATATATATATATAGTGTGAGCTTCATTGGGAAACACTAAAAAGGTGGGGAACCGGGGAACACTCTTAAAAATTTAACTTAACATGTTAAAAATTAATTTTTTAAACATCTTTTTCGGCGCTTCTCCTTATATATACTTGTAGAAACATTTTTAATAAAAAAAAATCAAAAACTAAAAATATTAAAAAAAAAATTTAAAAAGGCTAAAAAAATTTTTTTAGAAAAAATATTTTTTTACTCGACTAGATTCTCCTCCTTTTTATAAAGAAAAGCGCTGAAAAAAATTTAAAAAAAAAATATTTTTAACATGTTAAGTTAATTCTATAAGATATAACTGTTTTTTAAACATTTTTTTTATATTTTTAGTTTTTGATTTTTTTTATCAAAAATATTTCTACTTGTATTTATAAGAAAAAGCGCCGAAAAAAATTAGAAAAATATTTTTTTTAACATGTTAAGTATAATTTTTAAAAGTGTTTCCCTGTTCCCCACTTTTTTAGTGTTCCCCAATGAACCCTCCCCTATATATATATATATGATGACTCCTAGAGTCGTAGTCTCGTATTAATGAGGAAATTAGGATGCAACAATTAGACACATTATACAGTAATTATTAGTTGTGGAGCTTGAACAAAAACTCGGTGGGGGCCGGACTTTCAAAATCCAAATTGTTAGGGGTCGGACTCTTAAAAATGCAATATTTTACACTACGAAAAAAAAAATCAAAAATTTCCGTAAATACTACGAACAAAAATCGATGGAGGCCGAGGCACCCTTGGGCTACTACTAACCTCCACCCCTGATTAGAAGTTTTCATGTCTACTTATTGCATATTTACGACTTCAACCAATTTACATGGATTTGTCCTTTATCACTTCGCACTTAATCATAAATAAATAAAAAGTTGGAAATTAGGAAAAAAAAAAAAAGTGGGCTAAAGATTGCTAGCAACTTATTATCCTATTCATAACCCAAATAAAAGTTAGTACCAAGCTTATGCCATTGCAACCATCCTCAATAATTTGTTATGATCCCAACCTTTATTTTTCTCACTTGCATTCTTGGTTCTTGTCCAGATTATATTGTTCTACCTTTTGGTCTCTTTATTATCTTTTTTATTGTGAATTTCAAACACGATAAACTATCTCTGAAATCCATTCGTTGCATGTTTATCGAGTACGCTTCTAGCTATGAATGATATTTATGTTATGATCCTCACACCGCTTTGCATATACACTTCTTGTCTTGTCACATTTCATGGGATTCAGGCTCAGTATAATGTTTAACCATTCAGAGGCAAATGTCTGAATCATTCAGACATCTGCTCGCGAAACATACAGTCTGAATCATTGAGTGCTGAACCAGTAAAAGGTCTGAATCATTAAAAGCCACATCAAGAGCTAACAAATAGTCCCTAAATTGTTATTTGTAAACTTTTGAATATAAAGGTGACCAGTTTCTTAATTTTGTTTATAGATCTGAATTTTTAATGAACTTGGGTTCTTTATTTTAACACTTTGTTGTTGATTCAAGGTTTTATAAAACATTTGTATACTTGCACTTTTTAGCACATATCTACTCACTTAAACAAGTCAAATATCATTTTCTTAATGGAAAGTTGGAAACAATACTAACATGTGGTGGACAGATGTGATCACCCATATCTACCTATTTTTATTATTAAAAATCATATGATAAAATGTGAGCATCGTGGCAATGACTAGACAGTGGCGGACCCAGGAATTTTTCCATTGGGGTGCGGAACATTTTTAAAAATTTTAGGCCCCAAGGTATATAAATAAAAAATCGGTTTGTATCGGGTCGGTTCGGGTCGAGTCGGGTCATGTAAAACAAAAGAACTTAACTTATATAACCCACCATAACATAATGAAGACAATACGAAGCACATGTCTACTATGGTTAGTATGCGGCTATAATAGGCTGCTGGAGGTGGCTAATATCAACCAAAAATCATCAAAAATAACAAAGAAACTTACCCGTGGCTGATTACGGTGGTATGCGGCTGCTGACTGTTCACTGTTGTCGCTGTTGATGTTCTGATCGCTGGCGTGCAAGGACGATAAAGAGAGCAGGATAGAATATGTAAGGGTTTTGGACTTGTTTATTTTATTTTAGTTTGAAATATTGTTGATTTGTTGGGTTTGTTTATTGGGCTAAGACTTAGTAGTGGGCTAGTTAAATGTATTGGGTATTTGGGTTTAGTTATTTAGGTATTAAAAGTAATATAATTTAGGTAGTATTTTTTATAAAATAGGAGTTTACTAAAGAATATTTTTAAAATATAAATTGATAACACTTTTTACCTAAGGGGTGCGGACGAAAAATTCCAAGAGGTGCGGACGGAAAATTCCATGGGGTGCGGACGAAAAATTCCAAGGGGTGCGGACGGGATTTTCGACGGAACTTAGCACTAAAATTTTTTTTCCCGGGGGTGCGCCCGCCCACCCTGGGCTGGGCTTAGGTCCGCCCTTGTGACTAGATGAGTCGTCTAATTCATGATGGCTAGTTTATCCCCACCATTGCCCTCAACTATCTTTGAGCATTTAAATGTCATCCCTACCCTTTGATATCCATCTCAAGTATGACATCATCTTCTCTCTCTCTCTCTCTCTCTTTTTTTTTTTTTTTTTTACAATAGTTATTTATTTTTAATATAACTATTATGCATATTTTTTGAACGGCTAAAGAATAAAAAGGTGGCTATCCGGGGGACGAAGACTCACTAGAGTATAACCCGGTTGGGATTTGATTCGAACTTAAGACATGTGGCCTTCAATCGTGAATCTGCATTTCCTCTCTAATGTCAGTTAAGCTACAACTCATTTGACAACTCTTATGTATATTACTTTTAGAGAACTTTATATTTATACGATTTTAAACTTTCTGTTTAAAAAAAATATTTCCTTTCCTTCATGATTATCTTTATAAAATACCATACAATGTCTTGTTTATAGAGTAACAAACGTCTATTCATTCCAGGAGTAAAATGGTGACGAGTGAATAAACACCTAGAACCAAAGGAGTGATTTCTTAAAAGTTGAAATCAAATCTAAAATTTTGATTTAGCACAAGAACCATTTATATAATTTACTCTAAGAGTAAATTACAAAAATTGTCCTTTATGTTGACACCAGATTGCAAACTATGTCATTTATCTTTAAAAAGTACAAAACACGTACTCGATGTTTGCAAACCCTTGCACATTATGTCCTTTAGCCCTAACTCAGTTAATTTTTATTGCTGAATGGTCGATGAATCCTCCAAATGGGCTACTGACAAAATTCACCACATCGGGATACACTCGCCTTTAGTGGCGGAGCTTGACCAAAAGTTTCGAGGGGGCGTAAAGTGATGGGACCCAAATTTTTTTTCCTATCGTTGTGTTTCGGGTCGGGTCGGCTATCGATTCGGGTCAAGTCAAATAATAATAATAGTTCCAAATAAAACTAAAAAATTTCATTCATTCAAGGGAACCGTTCTTAGACATAAAAATTTGTGATTAAGTTTATTGTGTGGTGGGTAACCTAGGGTTAAACAAGAGTTAAAATATATTTATAAAACTACCTATCACTTACATATAAAGTGGTAACAAACTTTACTTTAATTTATATATTGTATAAATATTTAGGAAAAATAATTGGGGGGAGGCGATCCTATATAATTTTTAAAATTTTCAGACGAAAACCGGAACTTATACACTTCTAACCGAAATATTGGGGTGGGTGGGTGCACCCCCGGGCACCAACAAACCTTCGCCCCTGCTCGCCTTCCTAACCGCGGAAAACCCTCACCTAGGGCCGAAGCCCGTGAACACTCGCCCGAAGGCACGACAGTGCGGTAAGGTAAAACCCGCTCAGTTCAAGTATCGAATTAGCGATCGCCGCCTACTCGCCTAGTCCCCCATCACCACCAGGTGCCGCAGAAATTAAATGCTGGGCAGCCGGGCAGGAATTGAACTTGTATCACTTGGAACAACAAGTTTCTCCCTTACCACTCAACCACTAGCTCATTGGCAATTACTCATAACTAGAATTACGACCCGCCGCAATGCGGCGGGGATTCTTTGGTTATAACTAAGTCGATTTAGGACGCGCACGTTATGTTGAACCTGTCAAACGGGAAAAAATAGACGATGTAAACACGTTCACCCACACACGCACATTGCGTCATGTTAACTCGCAAAATTTAGAACGAAATGTAAAAACGCTAAACCAAAGATGCACGTTGCGATGTGTTAAGTCACAAAATTTAGAACGAAGCATAAAGCGGAAAATTTGCGGAAAATGAAAACTATAAAGGACCAAAGTTGAAAGTAAAAAAAGTTGTGAGAATAGATTGCAAAAGATAAAAAGTTTTGTGTTAAAAGTAAAAAAAAAAAAAAAAACAAATAGTTTGGGGTTAAAAGTAATTTATGAAATACTTTTGGGTGAAAAGTAAAAAATATCAATTTTTTTTTTTGTAAAACCCCCAAAGCCAAGGTTACAACAACCATATGCATAACCATTTTTTTCTTTGGAAAACCCTTAAAGCCAAGATTACAACACATAAGTAAAAAAAATCAAAGTGGTTAGATCGCAAAAGATGGAAACTTTTGAATTAGAAGTAAAAAAATCAAATTAATCAAAGGGGTTAAATTACCAAAGATTAAAACTTTAAACTTAAATTGTCAAAGATTAAAACTTTAGGGTTAAAAAGGAAACAAAGATTAAAAAATTTAAACTTAAATTGTCAAAGAATAAAACTTTAGGGTAAATTGTTAAAGATTAAAACTTTAGGGTTAAAAAGGAAACAAAGATTAAAAGTTTAAACTTAAATTGTCAAATATTAAAACTTTAGGGTTTAAAAGGAAAATTTCCATTTTTTTTTGAAAAACTCCCAAAGCTTACATTACAACATATATATGCATAGTTAGGTTGCTTCTTTATAGTGTTTAATAGTAAATGATACTCTTAGTTTAACAAGAGATAATTGGTGATCAAGGAATTCCAAGATGGTATACTTTTGGTCCATTTGCAAACTTTGACTATAGTGTTTTCTTTCAACGTTGGAAAAATTCTGCTCACGCATGTGAAATTTATATTTGAATTCGAATTTGAATTAATTAAATAATGTTCAAAAACAATGGATTCATGCCTTAACTATGTTCAGAAAAGCAGAGTTGTTCGTGACCGTTTGAGATTGACCCGATAACAGATCAAATCAAACTCAAACTAAGCTCAAACTCGTCGAGTCTAAATTAGAGGTTATTTAATAAACGTGCATGAACTTGAATAAGCTCACGAACCTAGACGAGCTTATATAAAAATAATAACTTTTACTTTATATAAAAGTTACAAGATTTAGGATTATGTGAGAATCACTAGAGTAATTGTTGAGATTAATTTTAGACCACTTACAAGGGTTAGGATTATGTGAGAATCACCAGCGTAATTGAGAATAATTTTAGACCACACATTTTTCTAAGCAAAAATGAAATAAAAATGCAATTTTTTTTGGCAAACCGTAGCTTTTTCTGTCAAGGTTTTTTTTTAATATATAAGCATGTGTATATTGTCAATCTTTACTTTAAAATTAAAACATAAGTATTGTACATATATGTTTGATAATGTACATATACAAATTCATATAAATGATTGTACACATATGTATATAAAGGAAGATTATGGTTCTGGACATGTTTTTTTTTTCTAGTGTACATATGTATAAATGTGTGTTTAAAATTTAAAAATAAGTATCGTACATATATATGTTTGATAACATACACATATATATAATTTAAAAATTGACAATATACATATGTGTATAATTAAAAATTGACAATATATAAATATGTATATATCCAACAAAAGAAAAAACCCTTAAAACGTGCTATTAGAAATAAAAAAAAAGTTTTTTTTTTATTTTTGCTTAGAAAATGCGTGGTTCAGAATGATTGTTACGGTTCTCAATTACTACGTGTTTCTCTTAAGATCCCTATCGATAGTAATAATATACATAATAATTTATTTTTATAGATAATTGACAACAATAATAACTAAATAATATATATTTGTTATGTCCTGGAGAAAACGTCCTAAAGTGTGAAATGGTGAGAACAATTTTCGGCCATAAGATCTTTGTGATTTGTGGCTGTGATTGATGTGGTGACGTTTTTGTTAATATTGGGAACTTTAGAACTATCAGGAGGGGTAAATTGGGAAGATCCAAACAAGGGTGCACATGCTAATCACATGTCATTTCCTCATAATATTTAAACGTCCATAACTTTTTTATACATGATTTTTTTTTTAAATTACACTATATAATCCAGCATTTTTTATCTTTCCGACGAGTATACTATTGATATACTTTTCGAAAAATGAATTGCGTTTTAGGACGTTTTCAACTTTGTTTTTATGGCGTTTTTAACTGGGTTTTCATGATGTTTTTCTGAACTGAGTGTTTTATGCGGTTTTCAACTAGGTATTTCATGGCGTTTTTTTATTCTAAACTAGTGTTTTTATGGCATTTTAATTTGGACACCCAGTTAATGTCATTTTTTAAATTTAAAAAATATAGCAATGGTATACTCGTAAAGATAAAAAAAACACTCGATTTTATGGTGTAATTTTTTAAATAATCACGTATAAAAAAGTTACGGGAGTTTAAAAAAGATAGTGGAATATGCATGTGACTTGCATATGCATGGTCTTTGGCACATGAGAGGCATATGAATAGGGCTTTTTGACAATATTTCCCTTAGTGTAAATTAGCACCAACGCTACATGTTAACACCAAAATCTTTCTCACCGTTTTCTCACTTTTAGGCTTTTTTCTACAGTTCTTGTCCATATATATATATATATATGCCAGTTAACGTACATTACGGCTTAACGTACGACCATTACGCGACCAAATTACGCACGCTATTTTGAAAATCACGCACGTTATAAACTCAAAAACCCAAATCACGCATACATTTATCACGCATGTTGAAGACCATTAATCACGCACGTTATACACATAATCAAGCACGTTATCGTACGTGATGTACGTTAAGCCGTAATGTATTTTTCACCTTTTCTCTCTCTATATATAGAGAGAGAGATGGGGAAAGGTGAGATACTATACAAATAAAAATTAACCTAGTAAATATACAAATAACTAGAGTAATTCTCTACATTTTTAATCAAAGGAATTACACTACAAAACAATGAACTAAATTGAGTAATAACAATCAGAGGTTGGATCCTGTACAAGAGACAAACTTCGTACGAAGCATACATGATTAGCAGAGGAGGACAAGTGTCATTAGCTTAAGGGTTTTAGTCCTTTCTTACTTAAGCAAATTCCCCCCCTTAATTTTCGAACAGGTATAACTTTTTTCATACGTTAATATTAAAAAAAACAATTACACTGTATTAACGAGTGAAGGGGTATGGTCTCAAATCTTGCGCTGACATGCGAAACTACAAGCATGGCTATACCCAAGTGAAACGTATGTGACAGTTAGTCATTTTCAATAGATTCGCACACAAGCACTATGGCGACCCTCATTGGTGCGAGTCTGAGCATGCTAGTGAGGCATACGACCAATAGGCGCACGACAGGCTGTGTCCAGTAGAGCCTCATGATGGACAATCGTGCAGGAGACAAGAAGTACAAAAGAGCAGTGACGTGTCACCTGTCACCATGCACCAATCACTGCTCCATGATCTCCATTAGCCGTTGATGACATACCAGACAACAAGGACAACTACCATGCCACGTGGATCCAATCAGCGTACGCCATCTTCCCATTTTCCTGCAGAAACTAACGGTTGTGTCCAAGGGGACAAATGGGATATTCCTTGATGTCGAAGTCGAGCCAGAGGCCCATCAGCCCATCTCTTTCGGTATTCTTTTCGGCTATAAATATAAGACTTTACCCCAGGTTTAAGGATCGCTCTCTTGCATTCTCACTTAATACACACACTTATTATCCTCAAGACAAGTTCTTATTCTCAAGCAGGAGGGTGGTTACAAGGAGAACCCCCTAATCCTCCTCCTTGTAACGAGCTTCACGGTGTTGTGTCGTTTTGCAGGATCAAGCAGTAATCAGTCGAGGAAGAAAGAAGATTAACCTTATTTGAATGAGACTAATCCTACAAGTTAACCTATGGATTAACTTGGTGTTTCTTCAACGAACATTTCATTCTCTTTAATTCGAGTAACCTATTGCTATAGTTTTCTTAAAAAATTACAGAATTTTGAATACCCATTAGTCCATTACGTGATTACGTGATTTTGAATACCCAACACATGAGCACATGATTTTGAATATCCATTACGTGATTACACATTCAACATAAATCCATTACTTGATTACACATTCAGTATGATTTTTTATAATTGATGTTATTACAATTATGCTGATTACGTGATTACACATTTATTAGAACTTGATTGTTTATGATTTATTACGTGACTAAATCTATAATATACGGTATCATGTGGTTATTATAGGTTGATTTGGCTAATGTTTTGTATATAAGTTATCCTTAATATGTGATTAGACCTGAAATATTAGGTATTCCATATGAAATATTATGTATTACATGTTTTTATATAATCACGTAATCACTCAGTGTGGTTTCACATAAAATACTATAATGAAATTTCGTAATCACAAAATGGGTATTCAAAATCACGTAGTCACGTGATAATACGTAGTCAACTATTGTTACGTAATTACGTAATCACTTACTATGGTTTCACATACTATAATGAAATCACGTAATCATGTAATGGGTATTCAAAACCATGTAACTTTTATTTTAAGAAAACTATAGTAATATGCTGCTCGAATTAAAAAGAATGAAATGCTCGTTAATATGGTATAATTAATTTTTAAAAATATTAACATATGAAAAAGTTATAGCCATTTGAAAATCAGGGGGAGTTCAAGTGAGAAATAACCAGAATACCTTTTCTCTATTTCTTTCGAGATCAATGAATATACTTGTCAACTACACTTCGTATGAATGATGTGATGGGAGTGTACGGATTTTTTTAATGTATTTTTAGTACATCTTTACTCTTTTATCAAGCTTTAAATTTATACAACACGATATGAAACTATCACTCTCTACAACACTTAGGGCAAGTGCACCCATTGTTGGCGTAGTGTAGTGATGGTAAGATACCGAGGTCGTCCAATGACATAAGAGCTTTTAATACCGGTTTATCATCAACGTCTAATCGACCCAAATTTTGAGAAAAGGTTTTTAAACATGTAAAGAAAGAAATTAAAGTAATGAAAGAAACAAATAAACAAGAAAGAATAACTTGGTTTCGACTCATCTTTTATGTATCCTTTGATGATTTTCGCATTTTGGGTTGTTTAAAAGATTATCTTAGTTATAGTGGCATGTCCCTCTTTTGGAGGCAACGCTAACCTCAACCATATTGGTCTGAGTCAGTAGGGATACAGTCCCGCAAGGCCGGATTATTGAAAGATAATTAAGTAAGTTATTAATGCAAAATGTGGCATGTCCCCCTTTTGGAGGCAACGCTACCCTCGGCCATATTGGTCTGAGTCAGCAGGGATACAGTCCCGCAAGGCCGATTTAAAGTTTTAATAGTAGTTTATTTATAAGGGATTACAAGTCGTTCTTACTTCCCCAGATTTGATGCTATCTGCTTCAAAGGAAGTCCTAATAAGCTTGAATCTGGTCCTCGCAGGATCTATACACTGAACGATGCAAGAACATTACCCAAACCACCCTTCTAACCCCCTTCCAGGCAGTTAACGTGCTTTATATAGACCGTAAAGACACGGATGAGTACATCAACAAAACATGAAGAATGATAGAATAAAATTCACCATCAGTATAAAAAACTAGTTATTAAAGTCATTAATACATATTCACTTAAAAAGTGACCAAAGGTTGGAAATCAAAAGTAATACACAAAAGATTTTGTCTTCACCAAGTAATGTAAGAGATTAGCCAAGCAGGGCCATAGTTTGACAAAAGCTCTTAGTATCGATCTTGGATCCCGAGACTACTCTAACTCTAGCTAATGTGGTGGAAGATGATGGTATTGTGGTCATGGAAGTGAGATAATTTGTTTTCCAATTGATGATTTGCAAGTGAGCCAAACACCTCTATTTATAGTTGGAAATAGGAGGTTCACACGGCCCCGTGTCCTTCATCTTCTCTGTCTTCATTTAATGCACTTGTCAGCTCTTCTACACACACGACCTCCTATGTCAATGGCACGGCCCCGTGGCCCTTGTACTTGTTGTACGAACCCAGATTCGCAGATCTGAAAGTTGACCATGACCCATGCTTAGGTGACACGGCCCCGTGTCCCTTGTCGTTTTCTGTTTGTCTTCATCTTAAAGGAACCTTGAGTGGGACACGGCTCCATGCCTGGTAGGCATGGCCCCGTGTTGGGACTCTGGTTTGTTGTCTTTATTCTTGGGGTGAAGCTTGGAGGGTCGGTATATTGTAGCAACTTTCCTTCTTCTATTTTTGTGCTGGTTTTCGTCGTTAAATTGTTACTTTTATCCATTTAAGCTCTTCTAATCTTGAAAATTAAAAGTAAACAAAGAAACACACTTTTTTCAACATTAGTACTGAAAAAAGGTTGGTTTTATACTGTATTTGATATGATTTATATGTTGAATTTGGTGCACATCAAATATCCCCACACTTAAATCTTTGCTTGTCCTCAAGCAAAACTCTTTTATATTTGCTTACACTCCTAAATGGAATGGGTAAAGAGAAGTTTTTGGTCTTGTTTTTATAGAGTGTCGGGAATCCAAGCTCTTTATTTATTCTTGTTTTTATTTTATTTACAATCGACATGATTTATTTAGAACTTTTTTAGAAAAATAAATACTCATAAGCATAACATATATTTTAAAATTTCATTATGCTATATATATATATATATATATATATATATATATATATATATATATTCACATGCCTCACAAGTTGTCACTCAATCACCCGCCCGAAGATGAATTAAGTAAAATGCTCGGTCCCGATACGAAACTTACTCCTACCATAAGCTTGACAAGAAATCTAACCTCCTCCTTTTTAACTTAATCCTTGTAAATATCAAGAAGACTTTGAAAGGGTATGTTTTTTGTTAAAGGTAGGGTAGTTTTATTAAAACTAGCTAAAGGCGTAAAAAAATTGGTTTTCTTTTGAAAATTTATTTGTGACTTTTATGGAATAACTAATTGCTTATAAGCAATAGATTTGCTTATTTATTTTGTGCACTAGAGATTTATGAATTTTTTTTTGAATAAAGTCACATGCTTTTGCGTTTTCCAAGAGAACCGATTTTACTAAAATAAAAGGTGTAAAAGTAAAAAAAGATGGTTTTTAGGTGATGGTGTGTTGTAGGGTTCGAAATAAAAAGGTTTAGGCTCAAAGGGGTTTACTAGGGGGAATTTTGTGTTTTTGTGGGGAGTTAAAAATAAAAATAAGGTTGAAATGGAAAAGGGTTTAAAATCCTAATGCCTCAATCGTATACTAACTTGGATTAATCAGTAAGGAACGTGAATGTATTGTCCTGTCAAGTTTTAGATTTGTAGAAACCGTACGGGATATTCACACAAGAAATGAAGAATGAGAATTTAGTATATATATGATATTGGATGCTCGTTAAAGGCTCAAAGCTCACAATTTTATAGGAAAAGAGTAAAAAATGTGAAAGTATATAAACAATCAAATTTTAAAAATTTGTCATGCCTTTTGTATGAATTTTTCTTTATATGGTTCTTTTTTTATCACGACGCTATCGGTTGTAAATTTTTATAAAATCTTGAACTTTTTAGAACTTGATTTATTAACTTAAACTATAAAAAGACAATAAATTAAATAAAAAAAATTGAAAAAAGATTTGGGGTGTTTTAGCGGTTCCAAGTAGAGTTTCATGTAAGGCTCGTTTTTAGGAAAAACAATATTCAAGTTATTCAAGCACCCCCCCCCCCCCCTTAAATTACACATTGTTCTCAATGTGTCCAAAATTGGTTAAATTGATTAAATGTGGTAAATTTGTGTTAAAAACAACATTTTTTTTGAAAAACAGGCACTGGGCACGGGGGTGTCTCAGGGGCACGACCCAGTGTAAAAGTGCCCGTATCAGAAAACTTACAGAAGCTGGGCACGGGGACGTGTCAAAGGGGCACGACCCCGTGTTGCAATTCCAGAAAGAAAAGGTTTCAGCGACAAGGAGGCACGGGGGCTTGTCTAAGAGACACGACCCCGTGTAAAGCTACTGTTTCTTTTTGAAAACAACTGTTAAGATATCGGGCCTCTTGTTTCGGGTTGGGGGAGCTATATGCTTGGTGGATCTAAGCATCCCAAGGTATCTGCTCACTTATTCACACCACAACAACAAAATCTAACAAGAAAACATAAAATCATAAGTTACAAAAGTTAAATGTTAAACATCCATCACCACAATCACATAAAAAGAAAAGTAAAGTATGAAAAAGTAAATTGCTCAACAAGTTAATTGTATCAACGGGTCGTAGCCCGCAAATCATCACCACCATAAAAAAGAGAGAAAAGATTTAACATGTATGTCGCCACCACACCAACTCCATTGCCATCGCCCTCTAATCTGACTCCATATCCTCACCCTCCTCCTCATCGTCCCTGTAGGCCATATGCTCTTGCATATATGAAATGTCGGCGAGCATGGAGTTGATGTGTCTTTCCATGCTCCCGACCCGGGTGCTGGTGCTCTGGCCTAGGCTGAAGGCATTCTGGGACAACTGAAGCGTTTTCTGCATTATATTATATAAATTGTGCATGTTAGGGAAATTTCTTCCTCCTTGAGAGAAGGATCCGGGGGTAAACCCGTAAAAGGAACGATGAGGATGGTTGGGGTCATCCTCAACGGCGAGAACTTGGTCTGGGTCATTTGGGCTCCAAATCTTGCCCTTGTTATCTTTAAATCATATGAGACCATTGTTGCAATTAGCAATGAGGCTGAGGCTGAGGCAGCGGTTGATATCGGCCTAGGTTACTCCAATCCCCTTGGAAAAGCTGCGTGGGGTGCGTGAGGTGTAACGCCCCGTTTTTTCGTAACTTTCCATTTTTAGAAGTTTATTTTGTATTTCTATTTTCAGAAGCTTATTTCTCTTATAATCGTATCTCATTTCGAATCATTGTAAATACGAGACTTTGATCGTAATAAAATTGATCATTTATGTGAAATATACATTGTTTGTACGTGTTTATTCGTTGATACATACATTCTTTTGATACATAGTTCATGATTCTCCCTAAACATAGGTTTTACTCGCAAATAACTATCGTGTATTCGTAATTCTTAAACTTTCCATACATGCAAACACTTGGTTATTCAATTATAAGACTAAATTATATGTTCTCACTTGATTAGTACCTAAATATAAGTTATACATACTTGATACACTTAATATGTTATCATACCCTAAAATACCTTATGATATACCTATTTAATACCCAACCACAGGTTGTTACACTTGTTTAAATGGTAAGTTATATGTTGTAATTACTTAACATAACATAAATGTGCAATACCTAACTTAAGTTGAACAAAAAAAAAAAAAAAGAACACAGCTTGCGACCGCAAGCTGTCTTGTGGTTTTAATTCCTTTTTTTTGTTTGATAAACTCCCAACTACTCATATTTGTTACACAACTAACTAAACCCTAATGTCCCCAACTATAAATACACCAATTCCCCATTCATTTTTCACTTTCCAATCACTCTAAACACTCCAAAACATCCTCTAATTCTCTAAAATTTCTAGCAGAATTGAGCAGAAAGTTCCAGTGATTCTAAGTGAGTTCTAACTCACTTATTCACCTATTTCCTTCTTGTTTATTCTTCTAAAACACTTGGATAACCTCTAGGAAGGTTTTCACAAGTTTACTTGGGCAAACTAAGGTGAAACCTCACCATTTTTTAGGTCCAAAGTGAATTTACTTTCGGTTTTGTTTGTTGTTCTTATATCTTCATGTTCTTGATAAAAACTTGGTGGAATCTTGTACCCACCAAGCTCACAACTTAGTCTATGGTTGTGGGTTTGTGTTGAGGTGATTTCCATCAAAGTTTTGAGTTCCAAAGCTCTTTAAAATTTTGTTTATACATGACAAAATCGAATGAACAAACCAAGCACAAGTCATCATCTTTCTTATGATGAACTTGTGAACAAATGGAAGCTTTGGCTTTCCAAACTAAGTTCCACTCCTTCATTTGAAGCTTGTGTATGAACACTCAAGTGACTTACTAGAATTAAAGTGCCTTAGCCTCGTCTAGCCTCCCTCACTTAGTTAATTCTTTTCATGATGTGTTGGCACACCAGGGTTAGAGAGCACTTGGTCACTTGAGCTTATGTTAGATAGATTTATTTCTTATTATTCATGACCCTCCGAATCATCCTTGTGATGATTTGTGTAGTAGTGAATCATATAATGAGGTTTTGACCTCCATGCTTGACATACATGATATCCTTGCTTAGACTTAGCTTAGGTTATTATTATTATTATTATTATAACTATATAAGTATATAAATCCATATTAAACAAGGCTACATTTATGATGATAACCAACTCATGATTATCCATCACAAACTTTGAACTAAATATTATTTTCGTATACATACTTTTGCTACTTTAAATTCCAAGTCCGAAACTTCCATTCTAAATCCATAAACTTACACACATTTGTTTCCCCCATGTAGGGTGACTTTGGTGACTTCCATCCTCATCTTACACAACACTTCACGGGATTATCAAGTTTGAAGCTTACAAAACCATGAGTACACTTGACCCATTTTCGTTTTACACATTTTTGGGTGCAATATGTTAATCTATTAAAATCACAAACACAACATACTTTATGCAATGCACAAAACAATCCAAATACGTGCATACTACTTGTTATACTTGATTCATATTCTTGGGTGATTCTTATGTGATACATATGTCATTAACTTCGTACGAGCCTCCATTTAACATGTATAGCGCTATAGGAGTAACGCACCACCCGTGAACGAGAGGTCATGTTAGATTTAATTCTTGTGGTAATCAGAGGGTTGACTTGAATATTGCATGCCAATAATATGTTAATCTTGATAAATTAGGTTGCCATGTGGATTCGTTTTAAACATTTTTATACTTATGCTATATACTTAAACTTGTGTACTCGCCAATGCTTTTTGTGTTGAACTATACTTTTAACATGTTGCAGGTTGATGATGATGATTATGATGAAATCTAGTAGGGACGACACTAGAAACTCATAATGAAATACTAGAATTGCTATCTTATTTTTGTTGAACTTGTTGTACATTGTCTTTTCGATGTTGTAAGTTGAATTCATGTTGTACTTGACAATTATTAATATGATATGAAATCGGTTTTGAATTAAATCATTGTCACATAGTGTTATGAAGTCTTTGAACAATCTCATTTTCATCTCACTCTGATGTTTCCGCCAACGGTTGGGGTGTGACAGATTGGTATCAGATCCATAACTATAGGGAATTAGGTAGAATTGCCATGATTCGACCTAGTCTATAGTAGGTACCATACTTGACCATTCTTGCTACTTGTTTAAAATGCTTATTCTTCCTATTTGCTTCTTTCTATTTCTTTTGTCTTAATACTTACAAAATGTATTTCCTAAGACATTTACACAATGCACTTTTGAAGACTTGAAGACACTCGTAATACAAACAAGACGAATTTACCAAAATAGGCGTGAAACCCATAATTTGGTGAATGACTCTCACTCCGCTTATACTTTTTTTTTTGCACGAAATTACACCATCAAGTTAGGAGTGAAATCCACATCTTGATGATAAATTTCCAATTCAAACTCTAGTGGACCCTCGTCAAAATGTCGAAATTAAATTTTGACCCGACGAGTATCAACCACACTTAGGGTACGAAATAGTCAAGTTAGGGGTGAAACCCACATCTTGTTAATTAGTCCCATTCCTCGATTTTCAGTCCAGCCAAAGTTTCGATTGTTTTAATCGTTTAGGGACGTTTAGTAACTGGAAGGGTAAAATACCATTAATCGCTTCTCGACGAGAGTATTTTACCTATAGGCTAAAGCACGTTTCCCTAATTTGAAAGGACTTTCGATTCACTTTGGAATAGTCGACGTTTCTAAACCGAAACAATCCAATATTTTATTGAACCTCTCTTTTATGTTATCTCAATTTATATGTGAATTTATACTTGTTACCTCATTCATTTCAAAACCGACAGACGATTCACACGTCTCTCACAATCAAAAATAATAATAATCCCCGTGAACAAACAAATTATACTCTTCTACGCATTCATACGTGATTATACTTGTTGAATACACGCACTTTATGTGAACTATACATGATACATGATGCTTACATGCTTATACATGCAAAACGTTGTTTTAAATTATGATCAAGTCTCATCCTTTCTTCCTCTTTCGAATCTTTAGATGGCATCCCCAAGCTCGAACAAGAAGAAGTCATGCTCGTGTTCGAAGAAACACCCCAATGACACCGACTCCATCTCCAAGCAAGAACTAGTGGGTTCGATTGCCGAACAAATGGTCGAGCAAATGGCCAGAGTCATACCCGATATAGTAAGCAAAACCCACCCTCACTGAACATGGTTCCGTCGACTCAAAGGTGGAAACACCCAAGGCGATGTTCCTGTATAAACAGTTTATTGCCTGTAAACCCCTTGAGTTCACTGGCAAAGATGGTGCCACCGCCCTGTTGACATGGTTCTATGCAATCGAACTAACTTTCCTCCAAAGCGGTTGCCCTAACGACCTGCGAACCCTGAACGCTACAGGGGTATTCCGTTCGAGAGCTCTCGAATGGTGGACCTCTGAGCGTAAATACGCGAGGAAACAACGCAGCCCATGCCTTGCCCTGGGTTGAATTGAAGAAGCTCATGAGGGACGAGTTCTGCCCTCCCTACGAACTTAGGAAACCGGAACATGAGTTCTGGAATCTTAAGCAAGTCGGGGATGACAACGATGGTCTCACCGCTCGCTTCAAACAACTTAGTATCCTATGCCCTAGCCAAGTCGATTCTATCGACAAAGCCATTACCAAATACATCCACGGCCTTCCTACCTCCATCATGAACCTCGTGGTGTCCGCTTCACCAAAGACTCTCGAGGATACCTTTAGTTTGGCAGCCCACCTGAATAACAACTGCGTCATTCGTGGAGTTTTTTGAAAAGGCTCCATCGAAAAGCGCACACCAAACTACCAGTGACACCGCCACTGTTGAACCATCCTCCTCCTAATCAACCAAGAAAAACAAAGGCAAGAAGTGAAAGGCTTCAAGCCAAAACTGTGCGGTCATCACTCCGCCAAACCCGTAGCCCCTTCAAGCATTTGTTGCCGCCACAACCAACGACCCACAAAGACGAGCCTACACTGGGTCTCATCCCCAGTGTGGTACCTATTTTTATCATCACCCTAACAACACACCGTGCCGCCGATGTGTGACTTGCCACAGGTATGGGCATTTTATTGATCGATGCCGAAATGGTCCGCAACCACAAGGCAATTAAAACCAAGCTATCGTAGCCCAAAACCCTGCCCCCAATCAAGCTCAACCACAAGTCAACAATGGTCGGGTGTGTTATAAGTGTGGTGATCCGAATCGCCTTGCTAATGTCTGCACTCAACGCAACAACAACAACAACCAGCAATAGCCATAGCAACAACAACAGCAGCAGCAGCAGCAACAACAGCCTCAGCAGCAAGCTCGAGGTAGAGCTTTCGTCATCACCGCCGCTCAGGCGCAGAATGCTAATGATGTTATAACTGGTACGTTTCTCGTCAACCGCGTCTATTCTTCTTGTCTATTTGATACTGGCACAGATAAGAGTTTTATATCTATTGAATTCGAACCTATGCTTAAGTGTGAATGCTCTAAGTTGCCAAGATCATTCGCTGTCGAAGTCGCAAATGGTAAATCCATCACTCTCGATTCCATCCTTTCTAAGTGTTCTTTGAAGCTCAACGATCATACATTTCCGATTGACCTCATACCTATGCAAATGGGTAGCTTTGACATCATAGTAGGCATGGATTAGCTTAGGCGAGTTCATGCTGAAGTTGTTTGTTCCGATAAATTCATTCGACTTCCTCTTCCTAACGGTGATTCCTTACACATAATGGCGAGAAACCTTCTAAAGATCTCAAGCTTATGTCGTATACTCGAGCGAACAAACACTTGCGTAAGGGTTCCTTTGCCTTTCTTGCCCACGTTGTGGAAAAGAAGGATAAGGGCTCAGGCATGAGTGATGTTCCTGTTGTTTGCGATTTTCCCAATGTTTTTCCTGACGATCTTCCCGGTCCGCCTCCTGCTCGCTCAGTTGACTTTCGCATCGATTTAGTGCCTGGAGCTACGCTTGTCGCTAAGTCTCCTTATCGTCTAGCACCCTCGAAAATTCATTTGCTATCGAGCCAACTTTATGAGCTTCTTGATAAAGGCTTTATACGCCCTAGTACTTCTCCTTGGGGCTCTCCCGTTTTATTCGTCAAGAAGAAAGATGGATCTTTTCGGATGTGCATTGATTATCGTGAGCTCAACAAGCTTACAGTCAAAAACCGATATCCTCTTCCTCGTATCAACGATCTCTTCAATCAATTACAAGGCGCAACTTGCTTTTCCAAGATTGATCTTCATTCTGGTTATCATCAACTTCGAGTCCTTGAAGAAGATATACCCAAAACCGCTTTTCATACGCGTTATGGTCATTATGAGTTCGTGGTCATGCCCTTTGGTTTGACCAACGCGCCTGCAGTTTTCATGGATTTGATGAACCGCGTGTGCAAATCTTATTTAGACCGTTTCGTGGTCGTCTTCCTCAACGATATTCTCATCTATTCCAAGACTCAAGAAGAGCACGAACGACACTTGCGTCTTATCCTTCAGCTTTTACGTGTTGAACGTCTTTACGCCAAATTCTCCAAGTGTGAATTTTGGTTAAAAGAAGTTCAATTCCTTGGTCATACCGTCAACGAACATGGTATTCACGTTGCCTATGCGAAGATTGAAGCTGTGAAGAACTGGATTGCTCCTATGTCTCCGTCTGAAATTCGTCCGTTCCTTGGTTTAGCTGGTTACTATCGTCGTTTCATTTCCAACTTCTCGAAAATTGTCGTTCCTCTTACCTCCTTGACTAAAAAAGATAAACCTTTTATTTGGGGTCCTGAACAAGAGGAGTCTTTCCAAACGCTCAAGGACATGCTTTATAATGCTCCTATCCTTGCTCTTCCTGATGGTAACAATGACTTCGTCGTGTATTGTGATGCTTCAAACCCTGGTCTTGGTTGTGTTCTTATGCAACGAGACAAGGTTATCGCGTACGCATCAAGGCAGCTCAAAATACATGAAAAGAACTACACTACGCATGACCTTGAACTTGGTGAAGTTGTTTTTGCCTTGAAGATATTGCGACACTACCTTTATGGTACTAAGTGTGTGGTCTTCACCGACCATAAGAGCCTTCAGCACATCTTCAACCAAAAGGAACTAAACATGCGTCAACGTCGTTGGGTAGAGTTGTTAAACGACTACGACTGCGAAATTTGCTACCATCCAGGTAAGGCGAATGTTGTGGCCGACGCACTTAGTCGTAAAACTCATGTTAAGGGTATTCGTTGCTTTCAACTCATCAACGATCTTCAAAACCGCATTCGTGAAGCTCAATACGCATCTGTTAACGAGGGTAACCACTATAACGAGATGCAATGTGGTGCTGAAGAGAGCCTTGTAACCAAATCCGATGGTATTCTATATCATCTCGATCGTATCTGGATTCCTAATCACGATAACCTTTGAGATTTCTAGATGAAGGAGGGACACAAGTCTAGGTATTCTATTTATCCTGGTGCTAATAATATGTATCACGACATGCGTACATCCTATTGGTGGCCTGGGATGAAGAAAGATATCACCACCTTTGTTTCGAAGTGTCTAACTTGTTCAAAGGTTAAAGCCCAACACCAACGTCCCTCTGGCTTGCTCGAACAACCAGAAATTCCTGTCTGGAAATGGGAGAGCATCACGATGGACTTCATCACTAAACTTCCTCGTACTTCTTCTGGTCATCACAATATTTGGGTGATCATTGATCGATTAACCAAATCAGCTCACTTTCTTCCCATTCGTAAAGATTTAAAAGTCGAGAAATTGGCTCGTATCTACACGGATGAAATCATTTGTCGTCATGGTATCCCATTGACATTATCTCTGATCGTGATGGTCGCTTTACGTTTCGTCTTTGGCAAACATTTCAATCCACTATGGGTACTCTTCTTAACCTTAGCACCGCTTTTCAGTCTGACGGTCAAATCGAGCATACTATCCAAACTCTAGAGGATATGCTTCGTTCATGCGTAATCGATTTTGGTGGCAACTGGGATATGCACTTGCCATTGATCGAATTCTCGTACAACAGCAGTTATCACGCGAGTATTCAAATGCCACCTTTCGAGGCATTGTATGGTCGTAAGTGTCGTTCGCCTAATTGTTGGCACGAGATCAAAGAAGCTCAAATCACCGGTCCCGAGCTTATACAAGAGACGACGGACAAGATTTTACAAGTTCGAGATAACTTGCTGAAAGCCAGGAGCCGACAAAAGAGTTACGCTGACAAGTGTCGCAAACCTTTAGAATTCGAAGTAGGTGACTTTGTACTTCTAAAGGTATCTCATTGGAAGGGCGTAGTTCGTTTTGGTAAGAAAGGGAAACTCGTAACTCGCTACGTGGGTCCTTTCAAGATTCTCGAAAGGATTGGCAAAGTAGTGTATCGACTGGACCTACCTCAAGAACTCAACAATGTACATCCTACCTTTCACGTCTCAAACTTGAAGAAATGTCTAGCTGAAGAAGGACTTCAAGTTCCACTCGAAAGTGACATGAAGACTAAGTATCCGCATTAGTTTGTTGCATCTTCCTAAATTTCGGGACGAAATATCATAAAGGAGGGGAGACTCTAACGCCCCTTTTTTTCGTAACTCTCCATTTTTTAGAAAGTTTATCTTGTATTTTTATTTTCGGAAGCTTATTTCTCTTGTAATCGTATCTCATTTCGAATCGTTGTAAATCTGAGACTTTAATCGTAATAAAATTAATCATTTATGTGAAATATACATTGTTTTTACGTGTTTATACATTGATACATACATTCGTTTGATACATAGTTCATGATTCTCGTAAACATAGGTTTAACTCGCAAACAACTATCGTGTATTCATAATTCTTAAACTTCCCATACATGCAAATGCTTGGTTATTCAATTAGAAGACTAACTTATATGTTCTCACTTGATTAGTATCTAAATATAAGTTATACATACTTGACACACTTAATATGTTATTATACCTTAAAATACCTTATGATATACCTATTTAATACCCAACCATAGGTTGTTACACTTGTTTAAATGGTTAGTTATATGATGTAGTTACTTAACATAACATAAATGTGCAATACCTAACTTAAGTTGAACAAAAATAAATAAAAAAAATAACACAGCTTGCGGCCGCAAGCTGTCTTGTGGTTTTAATTCTTTTTTTTTTGTTTGATAAACTCCCAACTACTCATATTTATTACACAACTAACTAAACCCTAATGTCCCCAACTATAAATACACCACTTCCCAATTCATTTTTCACTTTCCAGTTACTCTAAACACTCCAAAACACCCTCTAATCCTCTAAAATTTCCAGCAGAATTGAGCAGAAAGTTACAGTGATTCAAAGTGAGTTCTAACTCACTTCCTCATCTATTTCCTTCTTGTTTATTCTTCTAAAACACTTGGATAACCTCTAGGAAGGTTTTCACAAGTTTGCTTGGACAAACTAAGGTGAAACGTCACCATTTTTGAGGTCCAAAGTGCACTTTACTTTCTGTTTTTTTGTTTTTCTTAAATCTTCATGTTCTTGATAAAAACTTGGTGGAATCTTGTACCCACCAAGCTCACAACTTAGTCTATGGTTGTGGGTATAACAACCCTCAAAAACACCTTAATATACCTCGTATATACATAAATGAACTCGTATAACCCTAATTTTATTAAAAACAAATAAATCATTATTTTCTTTCGCTCGCGGGGCGTGACAGGGAGACCCGGGTGTGTCGCGGGACGCGACAGGCCTTATCTTGCCGGGCACCCCCTTGTGCCACGTGGCACCACATGCGTCAATGCTAGACTTGTGACCAGGCGACCCTAGCCTTAGCTAGGGTGCCCTCGTGGGGCGCGAGAGGATCAGGGGAGGGGGTCAAGGGGCGCGAGAAAGACCAGATCCAACTATAAATTGAGCAGTCACGACACTTTTCAACCTGCTCACAATTCTGTTTCTCTCTATGACATTCTGCACGAAAATTTTAGCTATTATACCCCCTAAGACACGAAGCTCTGCCCCGTTGTAAGTATTTTAACCCCCGATCACTAATTCGTTACCCTACCCGATTGATTTAGGACCCACCAACGCATGTCGAGGCTCTGCCTGACTAAGTTCGTTGGGGTTCTGTCTCGTGTTGTATGGCTAAAAGTGACTTGGGTTATTTTACTAACACGCATGAATTGTATGTTTTTGTTAGAAACTCAAGAAAATAATCTAGAAATATTTCCAGGAAGCCCGTAGAAATATCCAAGTCTACAAAGTGAGCTCATTCTCTTTTTCTCACAATTTGTGAGCCCTTATCTCAAATATTTTGCAAACTCCTAAATTGTTTATCAGTTATAATTACAGTGATTAAGTCTTTGTATTCAACAATTGCTGCCAGTATTATGGGGTTTGTATACAGTACTTGATAACCTTCACAATTGGGCATGGGTATCCAATGTGTGATATGAACATAGTCACAGATCCGTCGAGTGACAAGTACTGAACAAGTAATTGGGTAGATATAAACATTGTAATCGCTCTTAATACTGTAATGTTATAAAAGCTTATTTCATTAAACTGGGATGCACTCGCCAGTATTCTTGCTGATAAAATGTTTTTAAAATGTGTTTCAGGTAACTTAATGTGAAGATATAAGAAGCCAGCTATGAAGCACTAAAGGCTTAAAGAAAGTGGCTTTAAAGTTACCGAAATAAAAGTTTATGTTTTTCAGCAAACTAGGGTTTATCCCTATACGAATATTATAATTAAAATATGGGATTTTATCCCATTTGTTTGAAATAAAATTTTGGTGTTTGAAACTCTGAAATTTATTTCCTAACTACGATCCTAATATCTCATTTCTGCTGCCAAATTAATAAACACTGATACCACCAGCTTTTGCTCGCGGCTCCCGCTCCCTGGGTGGGGTCGGGGGTTGTGACAGTGGGTTTGTGTTGAGGTGATTTCCATCAAATTTTTTAGTTCAAAAGCTCTTTAAAATTTTGTTTATACATGACAAAATCGAATGATGAAAGCAAGCACAAGTTATCATCTTTCATATGATGAAATTGTGACTTGTGAAGTGTGAACAAATAGAAGCTTTGGCTTTCCAAACTAAGTTCTATTCCTTCATTTGAAGCTTGTGTATGAACACTCAAGTAACTTGCTAGAATCAAAGTGCCTTAGCCCCGTCTAGCCTCCCTCACTTAGTAAATCATTTTCATGATGTGTTGGCACATCCGGGTTAGAGAGCACTTGGTCACTTGAGCTTATGTTAGATAGATTTATTTGTGTAGTGGTGAATCAAATAATGAGGTTTTAATCGCCATGCTTGACATACATGATACTACATGATATCCTTGATTGGACTTAGCTTAGGTTATTATTATTATTATTATTATTATTATAACTATATAAGTATGTAAATCCATATTAAACAAGGCTAAATTTGTGATGATAACCAACTCATGATTATTCATCTTAAACTTAAAACTAAATATTATTTTCGTATACATACTTTTGCTACTTTAAATTCCAAGTCCGAAACTTTCATTCTAAATCCATAAACTTACACACCTTTGTTTCCCCCATGTAGGGTGACTTTGGTGACTTCCATCCTCAACTTACACAATATTTCACGGGATTATCAAGTTTGAAGCTTGCAAAACCATGAGTACACTTGACCCATTTTCGTTTTACACATTTTTGGGTGCAATATGTTAATCTATTAAAATCACAAACACAAGACACTTTATGCAATGCACAAAACAATCTAAATACATGCATACTACTTGTTATACTTGATTCATATTCTTGGGTGATTCTTATGTGATACACATGTCATTAACTTCGTACGAGCCTCCATTTAACATGTATAGCGCTATAGGAGTAACGCACCACCCGTGAACGAGAGGTCATGTTAAATGTAATTCTTGCGGTAAACAGAGGGTTGACTTGAATATTGCATGCCAATAATATGTTAATCTTGATAACTTAGGTTTCCATGTGGATTCGTTTTAAACATTTTTATACTTATGCTATATACTTAAACTTGTGTACTCGTCAATGCTTTTTGTGTTGAACTATACTTTTAACATGTTGCAGGTTGATGATGATGATTATGATGAAATCTAGTAGGGACGACACTAGAAACTCATAATGAAATACTAGAATTGTTATCTTATTAACGTTGAACTTGTTGTACTATGTCTTTTCGATGTTGTAATTTGAATTCATGTTGTGCTTGACAATTATTAATATGATATGAAATCGATTTTGAATTAAATAATTGTCACAAAGTGTTATGAAGTCTTTGAAAATCTCGTTTTCGTCTCACTCTGATGTTTCCGCCATCGCTTAGGGTGTGACATGAGGCGTAGGTCTTGTAGATCTGGGCGATCCAACCACCAAAAAATATGGGCGTGGGATGTGTAGCTTTTGCATTGGTGGCCATATTCTTGAGGAGCATGTAGGAGACATTTAGGGGTTGTTGGTTCAGGATGCAGTATATGCAAGTTAGCTCTCGAAGGTTCACAACACCCCCACTATCTCTTCTTTGGCACAAGAAACCGCTCAGGACCAATGAGTGTAGCAGATAAGTGGGTCCCTGATCTTGGTGCTCTTTATGGTGCTTGGGTTGTAAACCCATTCCCCGATTTGTGCCCAAAATGTATTATGTGTGTCGTTGGGCATTTCTACAATACAATCAGTGAAGACAGGTTCCCCAATTTCTTCCTCGGTGTAGATTCCCACATCCACAGCAAACTGAGCCACAGAGACTCCAAACCAGGTAGCACCGCAACAAAAGGTTACCGCTTCGTTGTCAAACATGTCATCAATGTCTTTATTGAGGGAAAAATTGCTTAGGAATTCGAGGTTGAATTTATAAACAGATTGTATGGGTACCTCAAGAAAGACACGCAACGGTCCTGTCACCAAGTTGTTGTACCGTTCTCTTTGCCCCACAGTTTCTAGTGTGTCGTAACACAGTTGACGTGGTGGTTCCCCATTCCTTGCCTTTAGGATTTCCATGCGTTCCGCACAATTTGCATGCTCGGTGTTGAACCTCAACAATTTATGTGGTGCCATTGAACCTCAACAATTTATGTGGCCCCGTGTGACAACGAAACGGCCCCGTGGCCCTTGTACTTGCAGTATGAACCCAGATTTGCAGATCTAAGAGTTAACCATGACCCGTGCTTAGTTGACACGGCCTCGTGTCCCTTGTCGTTTTCTGTTTGTCTTCATCTTAAAGGAATCTTGAGTGGGGCACGGCCCCGTGTTGGGCTTCTGGTTTGTTGTCTTTGTTCTTGGGGGTAAGCTTGGAGGGTCGGTATATTGTAGCAACTTTCCTTCTTCTGTATTTATGCTGGTTTTCGTCGTTAAATTGTTCCTTTTGTCTGTTTAAGCTCTTTTAATCCTGAAAATCAAAAGTAAACAAAGAAACACATTTTTTTCCAACATTAGTACTGAAAAAGGATTATTTTTATACTGTATTTGATATAATATATGTTGAATTTAGTGCACATCAATGAATTATTTGTCTTGTACAAGATCCAGAATCAATATTTACTCTTAAATAAAAAGTGTAATAACACTTACTCTTGTTTTAACATAATACTTTAGTTATTTGTATGTTTAGCATATTAAACCTATCTAAATATATTTATATTGAGTAAACTGCCATTTTGGTCCATGAGTTTTGCTCACTTTTGTGACTTTAGTTCAAAACTCAAAACTTTTTCATCTAGGTCCCTGTGGTTTCAGTTTTATTGCCATTTTGGTCCAAAAGTGAAATCATGTCATATTTGTCTTATAAAATCCTGCTATTTTGTCCTTTTTCTCAGGGGCAAAATTGTTATTTTAAGCATTTATTAATATATATATAAATAAAAAAACCCCTCAAAACTCACATCTTCTTCAATCCGCAAAACACACCACCTGCAACATACCACCCCACCCTATCATCTTCCTCCTTCCAAACGGCCACCATCTCCGGTGAATTCCAACAATTCTCCAGCCACCTCCACCCTCCACCGCCTCCAGCCACCATCTCCACCTTCCACACAAGCACCTGCAAATCCACTATCCGCCATGAGGTGGCGGCCTAAATTCCCAAAACAAATCTGATGGATCCTAACTTCCGAATCCTTTCAATTTTAAGATGAATAGTTACTGCTAAACACAATTGTCTTGGGGCTAATGGTTGGTACATGCTAACAATTAAATGAAAAAAATAACAGTATCGCCCGATTAAATCGATTCGCAAATGGCCGGTGAACTAAGGACGCCGATAAAGTTGCAGAGAAAACATGGAAGTCGCATATAGTACTTGTGTGGAAGTTGCAGAGAAAACAAGGAAGTCACAGATGGCCAGAGAACTAAGGACGCCAGCGAAGTCGCAGATGGCAGGTGCTTGTGTGGAAGGTGGAGACGGTGGCTGGAGGCGGCGGAGGGTGGAGGCAGTGGTTATGAGGTTTTTGTGAGGTTTTGAGTTTTGAGGTTTTTTATTTTATTTATATATATATTAATGCTTAAAATGACCATTTTGCCCATGAGGAAAAGGACAATATGTAGGATTTTATTTAACAAATATGATTTGGTTTCACTTTTGGACCAAAATGAAATAAAACTGAAACCACAGGGACCTAGATGCAAAATGTTTGAGTTTTGGACTAAAGGGACAAAAGTAACCAACCTCAGAAACTAAAATGGCAATCTACTCATGTATATTTGACCCTAACGTTAAATATACAATAAATTCAATAATCAATTCAATTATTATTTATATCTATAATAAGTAAGCCTAATTTCGAAATACAGACGTTTTAGTAATGTAATGCAAAACTTGCCAATGATCTCTAGATCAAGTGGTGGAAGACTTGTATTTCTCTTGAGAGATGCAAGTTCAACTCCCACTTGGTGTAGAGTGAGGCACTGGTGGGCAATGATAGGAGACCCAGAGAAACATGGGTTGGATATTTGAGCCAAACGGGTTTTACCGGTAATTTCATTGTCGTGCCTATGGGCGGGTGGGTTACCGGGTTTTCCCCGGAATTGGTGATGGACTCGGGTTACTCTCGGAGTACTTCGTTTGTCCAGTGGATGCCACGAGAATGCTCGGGATTGATTCTGTTGGCCGTTAAAAAAATGTAATGCAAAACTTAAAGGAAAATTATCCGCTACTTATTTTCTTTTTCCATTTTCTTAGTGATTCTTTTTTTGGAATTTGACAAGTAGAATAAGTCCAGCAATACTCAAGTAGGCAAAATAATAAGTCATTAAAGTTTCAAAAAATGGATTTTTCTGGTAGTTAAAGTTATAATTAGTTACAAAATAGCTGTGTAAAATTTAGGATTTTGGTGTGTGGATGTGCTTTTTTCAAAGTAATTAGTGTTTTTTTTAACAAGTGAGAAAGCTTCACATTAAACACTAAAAATCCAAGCTAGCAAGTTACTAGAAAGGGCATACAATACAATCACACATTATAGAACAAGTTTACATCGAATTTCATCCACCTATCTATTGTCATATTATTTCATCTCGCCTTATGTTTCATCCATAAAAAGTGGTTTGTTTAATCTCGTCCAGTTGCTTTGAAATTGGCACTTGTTTACCTTCGAATACCTTCTTATTTCTGCAGTCCCATATATACCACAACACCATCATGATGACCGCACAAACAACTTTTTTTCCTTTTGTATGAAGTCTTCAATTCATTCACCATGTGTACATCAAAATTCAGTTTTATTAAAACAATTTTTTTAACTTTTTAAATCAAAGTTATTTCATGTTTAAAAGACTATAAATTCAAAATCAATAATTTAATTTGTGGGACTATATACATTAAAATCATAAAAGACAAGTGAGATAACGTGTCACAATAATGTTTACAACATATTAAAATCTTAAGCATTTAAGTCGGGTTAATAGGTTTGTCGGGTTAGATTAATGAGCTTGAATATGACATACATATTTATCCGTGTTAAATACATAAAAACTCATCTCACATAGGGGTGAGCAAGTTTAGGTTCGGACAAAAAATAACCGAAAATATACCCAACTCGACCCGAACCTAAGCACCTAGGTATTTAGATCGGTTCCAGTTTTTCATATAAAATCGGGTCGGGTCGGTATCGGTTCTCTGTTCTTTTCATGGTGAAACCCGACTTGGACCTATGGACCGAACTAAAGTGCTACTTAAAAAAGACTGGGCCATAGCCGAGTAGCGATTGGGGCTTGAATCCCTAAAATATATAACATACAACAACTGCATGATGCTCCCACAAATACATTCGTATAGAGAAAGAAACCATCTGCATTGAATTTGCAGTTAACTTCTTGGCTGCTACTCTGATTCATTGACGAGGTACATGATCTAATATGTATCATTATTTTTTTATTCAGTGTCGTTTTATTGTTCTTTTCGGAGTCAAAGCGAATGCAAGAAGTTATAACATTCAAAGAGAATACAATAAGGTATAAGGCGAATAATCGATTAAACGATAAGAAATCATAGAATTTATATTAATAAGTTTGACTTTCCGGAGTCAAAGCGAAAACAATAAAGCATATAATATTAATTTTTAGACACTTGATTAGCGATAAGTATCATAAGAATAACCAATTTTGATGATATTGGAAAGGTAAATTTGACATATATACTAATACTAAGTTTGTTGTTTATCAATAGCCTTCCAAAGTTCATAACAAAACATGTTAAAAAATGAAATATGTCGGGTCAGTTCTTATACTTAGTACCCGACAAACCCGATTACATAAAACCCGGAACCGACCCAATATTTAGGGTAGTGAATCGGTTATGTATTTTATGTTTGATCGGTTCTCGGGTCGGATCAGGTAATTGTTGGGTTTGCCTTTTGCTCACCCTTAATCTCGGACACACTTTAAATCGTGTAACTAAAACTCGGTCCGTGTAAACCATTTATCCAAATGAGCTAAACGGGTTAATGAAATATGCGTTGATTGTAATCAATTTGTAAATGAGTTAACATGTTAAAAGTGTAAAAGATATGATTCGAAGTTTTCAGTTCTTAATTAAAACGAAATCATGGATCAAAAAGTTATAAAAGTAAGTTAAACAAGTGAAATCAACCCAAACACAATCATATGATTAAAACCAGTCACACTGTGTCACGGCCCCCGGCCCGGTTTGACCCGGTCCAGAAGCCGCGGGACAGAAATCCCGTGGTATTTATTTAATTTGGCAGCGGAATTATTAACAGGATCGTTAAAACTTGAAAATGTCTGATTATTTTATTTCATAAATAGGGATAAACCCCGTAATTTACAATAAATATGATTTCACTGGAAAACCCCTATTTTACAAAAACATGTTTCTTTATTTAATCAAGCCACTTCTTCAAGCGTGTAGTGCTACACGACACTTTTTCCTGGATTACAGCAGATCACCTGAAACATGTTTTAAAAAGGTTTTATCAGCAGGGAAATACTGGCGAGTCACTCATTTTGCACAAAACGACACATTGTTATAATATACAGTTTTAAGGGTGATTACATTGTTTATATCAACCAATTACCCCAAATCGGTATTTGTCACTCGACTGTATCTGTGACTATGGTCAGATCACCCATTGGCTAACTCGTTGTCCAATGGTGACGGGAAACAAGTGATGTATACAAAACCCCACATACCGGCAGTAATTGAAGATTACAAAAACTTAATCCCTGTAATTATAACCTTGAAAACATTTAGGGTTTTGTAAAGCAATTTGATAAAAATAGAATGACTCACATTGCACGTTTAATCGGGCAGAGTTTAGCCTACTGATAAGCCTGTTAACCTATTCAATAACAACGCACACGGAAACTAGGTTAGTAACTTTAATCCAACTTTTACGACAACTCATGAGATCAAAACCTTCACAATGAATGACAAAGTGCGATACTTAAACATCCATCGAATTCACGACGAATGACAAAGCATAACCCGAGTTTGGGCAGCACTTAAACATCCATCGGATTGGTTTCTATCGATCGGACATTAAATCGTAGCAGTGATCGAGTTATTACCCTGTTATCGCGGCAGAATTTCGTGCCGTGTGTGTGTTTTGTAGTAAACAGATGATAAATCAACGTACGAAATGAGTTTTTACGTCGAACCAACGCCAGAATTCAAGTGCCACACCCCTCTATATATACTGGAAAAACAGCTCCCTCGCGTGGCGCGAGGGGCTGTTGCGTGGCGCGAGGGGCACCCCCTAGCATAGGGTAGCCCCGTGTCTCAGTAGCTTGGGTGAGTCGACGGTTTGTAAAAATTTGATTCCTATAAAAAACTGTTTAGATAATATCAACTAGGAAACACCCCCCCCCCCCTGAGTTTTAGGGGCCCTGATCCTAGTTCCGATTGTTCTGAGAATTTTAGGGGTCATGCAGGATTACTTGGGGGGTCTCAATTAGGGTTTCCTATTGGGAAATATAAAATAAGAAATAGGACTTTTGGTGAGAGTTGTTACATCCTCCCCACCTTAATTAAAATCTCGTCCTCGAGATTTACTGGAATAAGTGAGGATATTTCCGCTTCATTTCCGATTCTAGCTCCCAAGTGTATTCAGGTCCTCTCTTTGAATCCCACTTGACTTTAACCAGCACTAGTCGTTTTTGTTTGAGAAACTTGACCTTTCTGTCTTCTATCTGCAGTGGCTTCTCAACAAATTTTAATTTCTCATTTACCTCTACATCTTGAAGAGGTACTACCAGGGATTCGTCAGATAGACATTTCTTGAGATTGGATACATGAAACATGTCATGTACCCCGGCTAGCTCTTTTGGTAGTTGTAAGCGATAGGCAACTGGTCCTATTCGCTGGATTATTGGGAATGGTCCTACGTACCTTGGACTTAGCTTTCCCTTCTTTCCGAACCGAACTACTCCTTTCCAAGGAGAAACTTTTAAGAGTACCTTATATCTGACTTGAAATTCTAGCGGCTTGCGTCTATTATCTACATAACTTTTCTGACGATCACAAGCCGTTTTCAGTCTTTCCTTGATTTGAGTAATCTTGTCGGTGGTTTCTTGCACGATTTCAGGACCTGATAACTGACTTTCTCCTATTTCTGCCCAGCAAACTGGAGTTCTGCATTTTCGTCCAGACAGTGCTTCGAATGGGGCAGCTTCAATGCTTTCATGATAACTATTATTATAGGAGAATTCAATTAAAGGTAGGTGGTCATCCCAGTTTCCACCAAAATCTATCACACATGCCCTGAGCATGTCTTCCAGGGTTTGGATCGTCCTTTCACTTTTTCCGTCTGTTTGAGGATGATATGTAGTGCTCAAGTTCAGTTTAGTCCCCATGGCTTTTTGGAAACTTGTCCAAAAATGTGAAGTGAAACGACTATCTCAATCTGACACAATGGAGAGTGGAACTCCATGTAGGGATACTATTTCGTCTACGTACAACTTTGCTAACCTTTCCATGCTAAAGGTTTCTTTCATAGGTAGAAAATGAGCTGATTTGGTTAATCGATCCACAATTACCCAAATCGCATCATTACCTTTTCTGGTTTTGGGCAACTTAGTAACAAAATCCATGGTTATTAGTTCCCATTTCCATACAGGCAGTTCTAATTGTTGAAGTAGCCCTGAAGGTTTCTGGTGTTCTGCCTTAACTTGTGAACAAGTAAGACACTTAGAAACATATCTAGCTATATCCTTTTTCATCCCTATCCACCAGAAATTATTCCTTAAATCTTGGTACATCTTGTTATTTCCCGGGTGCATGGTATACCTAGATTTATGGGCTTCCTCTAAGAACTTATTTCTTAAGTTGCCTTGTTTAGGTACCCAAATTCTTCTTTTGTGGAATCTCCAAATTCCATCAGCTCCTTGCTCTAATTCCTTTATTCTTCATTTCATTCCTTCAGCGTCATCCTTGATTGCTGTGGCTTGAACATTTATCAGTTGTTCCATTGGGTCTAATTGTAAACTTAATCTAAGAGCACGAACTCGTCGTTGTTTTTCATGATACTTACGACTTAAAGCATCTGTAACTACGTTTGCCTTTCCTTCATGATATTGAATATCACAGTCGTAGTCACTTAGAATTTCCATCCATCTTCTTTGTCTCATGTTCAATTCTTTCTGCCTAAATATGTACCTTAAACTCTTGTGATCCGTATAGACAGTAAACTTACTTCCATACAGATAATGTCTCCAAATCTTAAGGGCAAAAATTATTGCTCATAATTCTAAGTCATGTGTCGTATAATTTTCTTCATGCTTTTTCAATTGCCTTGAGGCATATGCAATTACCTTCTTGCGTTGCATTAGCACACATCCTAATCCTAGCTTAGAAGCATCACATTATACTTCAAAATCTTCGGTTCCTTCTGGTAAGGCAAGGATTGGGGTGTTTGTTAATCTTTGTTTTAAAATTCTAAAGGCCTCTTCTTGCTTAGGTCCCCATTCAAACTTAACTGTTTTACAGGTTAGCTTAGTTAATGGTACAACTATCTTAGAAAAATCCTTAATAAAGCGCCTATAGTACCAAGCTAACCCTAGAAAACTTCTAACTTCCGTAGCTGATTGCGGGACCTTCCATTTGGTGATCGCTTCTATCTTAGCAGGATCTACATGAATACCTTTATGATTCACCATGTGACCTAAAAATTGCACCTCCTGTAGCCAAAATTCATACTTCGAGAATTTGGCATAAAGCTTTTCTTTTCTTAACAAAGTTAAGAGTGCATGCAGGTGCTCACAATGCTCGTCCTGACTTTTGGAATAAATAAGTATATCGTCGATGAAGACAATTACGAATTTATCCAAATATGGTTTACAGATCCTATTCATCATGTCCATAAATGCTGCAGGAGAATTTGTTAACCCAAAGGGCATGACTGTAAACTCATAGTGACCATACCTAGTTCTGAAAGCGGTTTTAGGTATGTCTTCTTCTTGTACCTTCACTTGATGATATCCGGAGCGCAAGTCGATCTTAGAAAAATATCTAGCTCCTTGGAGTTGATCAAAGAGATCATCAATCCTACGTAATGGGTATCGATTCTTAATTGTAACCTTATTCAGTCCTCTATAATCGATACACATTCGCATCGAACCATCCTTTTTCTTTATGAACAACACTGGTGCTCCCCAAGGGGATGAACTAGGTTGTATGAATCCTTTACTGAGCAATTCATCTAATTGCTTTTTCAGTTCTAACATTTTGGTGGGTGCTAGACGATAAGGTGCCTTTGCTACGGGTGTAGTTCCAGGAACCAAATGAATTCTGAATTCTAAATTCTACCTCCCTATCCGGTGGTAATCCTAGTAACTCTTCTGGGAATACATCTAGGTATTCTGAGACTATAGGAATTTCCTTAAGCTCCTTACCCTTAGTGCTAATGATTACCAAAATCATATACACTATTCCTTGCTTTCGTTCATAACTAGCAACTTTCATTACTGGAATGAACTTCATGGGTTTTCGCGGCTTATCTCCTGTAACCATGATTACTTCTCCGGTGGGTGCACGAATTTCTATGGAGTTCTTATCACAAAGGATTCGAGCATGGTTGGCTACTAACCAATCCATTCCTAATACGACATCGAATCCAGCTAATTTCATGGGTAATAAGTTTGCAGAAAATTTATGACCTGAAAGTTCTATATTTTCTTTTTGCAAAATCATGTCTATATTAACAGAGTTCCCGTCTGCCGTTTCTACTGTAAAAACTTGCCTAAGTTTTGTTAAGGGTAGCTTAAGAGCTTGGCAGAATGAACTATTTATAAAACTTTGGTTTGCACCAGAGTCAAATAATACTCTCGCATACACGTTGTGAACTAGGAACGTACCAGCTATTACGTCAGGAATCAATTCAGCTTCCTGCGTAGTCAATTGGAAGGCTCTTACGTTTTTCTTAGTAGTTCCGTCTGCAGGTTTAGCCTTGTTATCCACTGGTTTGACCAACTTAGGGCATTCTGGTTTGAAATGCCCAGCTTCTCCACAGTTATAGCAGACCCTTGTTTTCTTTCTGCAATCTTCTTCACGATGTCCTATAGCTTTGCAGAAGTTGCAGGGTTCATTACATTTTCCAAAATGTTTCTTTTTGCAGTTTCTGCAGAACGGCGGAGTGGAAGATTGCCTAGTTCCTCTTTTCTTGAAATTGCTATTATTACCCACACGAAATCCTTGGGTAATTTTTTGAGCCAATTCCTTCTTCCTATTTTCTTCTCGCGTACGCACCAGTCCGTCTGTCAAAGTGTTGGCTAATTCCACCTTATCATCGATCGTGCGGGGTCTCACAACTTTGACAATATCACGGATCTCGCTAATTAAACCCCAGATGTAGCGAGAAATAAGTACCAGCTCTGGCGAAGCCAAAGTAGGCACAATTCAAGCATATTCGAAAAACTTCGAAGTATACCCTCGGCAATCAACATTCACCATTTGGTGGCTCAAGAATTTGTTCGCCATCTGCTCTTTTTCATATTCTGGGCAGAATTTTCTTTCCACCAGACGCTTAAACTCCTCCCAACTCATGGCATAGGCCAGGTCACTTCCCTTGGCTTGTAATACCGTATTCCACCATTCTAATGCTTCTTCCTTGAAAAGGTGAGAAGCGTACATGACCTTATCCTCCGCGGCACATTTACTTATTTTGATTACTGCCTCGGTTTTCTCCAACCAACGTAGTGCAGCAGTTTCCCCTTCATTGCCTGCGAACTCAACAGGTTTACAGGCAAGAAACTCCTTGTAAGTGCAACCAGGCGTTGCAGCTTTCATTCTTTTGAGAATTGGGGCTTGCAGTACATCATTATCATTATAATTAATGTTACCGCCTCCATTTACGCTATTACTGAAATTGTCTTCATGAGTACGTTTGCTAGGAATAATTTATTGAGGTTCAACTGGATTTCGTGCAGCAGCAAGAATTGTTGGAATAGCATTAGCTATTCCTTGAGCAACGATGTTCTCGATATCTTGCCTATTGAGGAAGTGGTCTTCATTATTTTGCTCAGATTAGTTAACCTCGTTAACGGGTTCATTACCAGCGTGTTCCATCTGGTAATTAATATATATAAGTGATTAGCATAATTTAAATAACAACAAAACACACTAAACAATCACACATAGCCATGTCAACACATATAGCCAAAATTGTCGATTTTCGACTTCCATTTTTATATATTGTAATATGCCTCCGTACACACCGGTTATGTTACACAAGTTTTATTTTTAGTTATTTTACATGATTATATTTTTATATTATTATTATTAAACACGCATTCCCACTACCACATACGATCCCGTCAGCTGGCACTTCAGAAACGACGTTCTCTATCGTCGTATTTCCAGTATATCCTCTCCCCTACTTCCCGAATTCTATTTCCGGCGTCCACTAATTCCTCGCCATAGTGGCGGAGTTCAGCCAAGTTCTCGGAGCTCATAGGTGGGTGTAGTGGAGGCTCCGGGTCAAACTGGGGGAAAAAGGTATTAGGGTTATTTAGGAGATTCTGAAACTGCCAGTCGGTGGTCCACCACTCTTCTAGCTCTGCTGGTAGAGGTTGGGAGTGGATAATAGAATCTGGGATATCAGGCTCTAAATCAACTGGAAATTGTGCTTCCGCTGGGTAATTAAAGAAGTTTGCATCGGCAGGTCCGATGAGGTCACTAAATGCCAGTTTATGATCCAGCTCTTCCTAAGATGGCATTTCCTGGTCTTGTCTGGAACTTTCTCCAATCTCTATTCCCTTGCCTTTATCTTTGGGATCCACAGTCTTTATAACTTTCCGTGTCGCTGGTTTCTTCCTGCGTACACGCCTCCAGCCCACGAATCTTCTTCTCTTCTTTGGCTTGGGTTTCTCTGGAGGTTGTGCTTGAAATTCCATAGGTTCATCCACGTCAGTCAAATAACCGGTAAAGTCTCTAGAAACTTCCACATTCACAGAATAGAGATTGAGATTCTGAAGAGCTTCAGACAACTCATTCATGCTTTTTAGCATATATGAAGAAAACACACAAAATTCTAGGTTAAAATTTTGTAAGTTAAATTTTCACAGGCTAATATTTAGTACAACCATTCAAGTATCATTGTTCAAACAGAAAAATGGCAAACATTGCGACTTTTGTATATATATGTTTATTACACATTACAACTGAAATTCAATATATACTAGGGGTTGTGCATTCATAATTTATTAGGTTCAACATGCCTTTATATAAGTTTTATTCTATCTTCTCTTACTAAGTTGTTTATCTAATGGGCAAAGTTTCTTCAAAGTTTCTGGCTTATAGATGATATGGGTGCTATTACTGGGTCAGGGTGTTGGCAGTTTAACTTAATTAAAAGTTAACATTTACTGCTGTAGTGGCTAACATGTAGAGATTTGCCCATTGTTCATCTAATTCATTTTCCCATGGTGGGTTATTGCCTATTTCCTGAGTTTCCTTATTAACCATCATTCCTTTTGGTTGTGACTTCTTTATTTTCTCTTGACTTTTTCTAATAATTCAACTTCTTTTCTTAGTGGTAAGTGGTTTCTCAAACTGTGCCTTACGAACAAATATTCCTTCCTCAGTATCTGCTGAGTATCTTGAGGAATTTGATGGAAATGAAGTTTCCTTATCTTTTGATGAACTATCTAATTGACGGTAGATGTCCGAAATTCTTTGCTTACCCATACTGTCAACTCACAAATAGTCAAATAACACAAAAACACATAAGCACAGGATGGCAATCAGAAAAATTAAGTATTTCTAAATACTTAATTGGCTTAAATCAGTGGCTTTGATACCACATTTTTCTGTCACGGCCCCCGGCCCGGTTTGAACCGGTCCAGAACCCGCGGGACAGAAATCCCGTGGTATTTATTTAATTTGGCAGCGGAACTATTAACAGGATCGTTAAAACTTGAAAATGCCTGATTATTTTATTTCATAAATAGGGATAAACCCCGTAATTTACAATAAAGGTGATTTCACTGGGAAACCCCTATTTTACAAAAACATGTTTCTTTATTTAATCAAGCCACTTCTTCAAGCGTGTAGTGCTACACGGCACTTTTTCCTGGATTACAGCAGATCACCTGAAACATGTTTTAAAAAGGTTTTATCAGCAGGGAAATACTGGCGAGTCACTCATTTTGCACAAAACGACACATTGTTATAATATACAGTATTAAGGGTGATTACATTGTTTATATCAACCAATTACCCCAAATCGGTATTTGTCACTCGACTGTATCTGTGACTATGGCCAGATCACCCATTGGCTAACTCGTTGTCCAATGGTGACGGGAAACAAGTGATGTATACAAAACCCCACATACTGGCAGTAATTGAAGATTACAAAAACTTAATCACTGTAATTATAACCTTGAAAACATTTAGGGTTTTGTAAAGCAATTTGATAAAAATAGAATGACTCACATTGCACGTTTAATCAGGCAAAGTTTAGCCTACTAATAAGCCTGTTAACCTAATTCAATAACAATGCACACGAAAACTAGGTTAGTAACTTTAATCCAACTTTTACGACAACTCACGAGATCAAAACCTTCACAATGAATGACAAAGTGCAATACTTAAACATCCATCGAATCACGACGAATGACAAAGCATAACCCGAGTTTGGGCAGCACTTAAACATCCATCGGATTGGTTTCTATCGATCGGACATTAAATCGTAGCAGTGATCGAGTTATTACCCTGTTATCGCGGCAGAATTTCATGCTGTGTGTGTGTTTTGTAGTAAACAGATGATAACTCAACGTACGAAATGAGTTTTTACGTCGAACCAACGCCAGAATTCAAGTGCCACACCCCTCTATATATACTGGAAAAACAGCTCCCTCGCGTGGCGCGAGGGGCTGTCGCGTGGCGCGAGGCGCACCCCCTAGAATAGGGTAGCCCCGTGTCTCAGTAGCTTGGGTGAGTCGACGGTTTGTAAAAATTCGACTCCTATAAAAAACAGTTTAGATAATATCAACTAGGAAACACCCCCTGAGTTTTAGGGGCCCTGATCCAAGTTTCGATTGTTCTGAGAATTTTAGGGGTCATGCAGGATTACTTGGGGGTCTCAATTAGGGTTTGCTATTGGGCAATATAAAATAAGAAACAGGACTTTTGGTGAGAGTTGTTACACACTGATGTACATTTGGTTGGTTTATAAAGTTGTCCTTTAAAAAAACGAGTAAACTGCCATTTTGGTCCCCAAGGTTTGGTCACTTTTGCCCCTTTAGTTCAAAACTCAAAATTTTTGAATCTGGGTCCCTGTGGTTTCACTTTTATTGTCATTTTGGTCCAAAAGTGAAATTAGCTCATATTTGTCTAATAAAATCCTGTTGTTTTGTCCTTTTTCTCAGGGGTAAAATGGTCATTATAATTTTATTATAACACATTATTAATTAAACTAATAAAATTAAATAACCCTTTGACCTTATAAAAGCACAGACTTATCATATTCATCTTCCCCCAAACCCAAACCCTAATCCATCATTTTCTCCAAACCCCATTCTCCTGCAACCGTGCTGATCGACAATGGTGGTGCCCACGATAGATAATAGCCACTACCAAAATCCCTTCTCCTCCTCCTCCTCCTCCTCACGGAAGATAGATAATGTGGGCGCCCCTCTTTCCCCAGAAAAAAAATCATCATCTCTTTCAAATCCTACAAAAATATCACACCACAAAAATCTTCAACCGAATCTATCAGTTTCTCTGCAAACCCTAACTCTTTAGCGTAGCATCTACGCTCAAATCCTCCGATGAAGAAGGGAACCAAGCGAAAAGCTAACCATAAGGACGACAGAACCTCCATCTCCACTGCCGCAACCACCACCGTTGAACCGTCGTAGCAGAAGATTAAGGAAACTAACGAGGTTGAAAAGCCTGTACGGAAAACTAAGCATGCTAAGGCTTCGAAGGAAGCGGTGCCGGAGTTCTTTGATGAGCAGCATGAATTGGTATATTTACGTTTAATTGAGTTTTGTGACGGTTAATTGTTTGTTTTTGTTGTTGTTGTTGTGAAGGTTTGTTTGAAGGCTGAGAGTGTGTTTGGGACATGTTTGTTGGTTGATTGATGTGTGAGATCTGTAATGTGTGGTTGATGTTGTGGTTATGTGTAACACCCTTACTATTTAAAGCGGATTTTTGTCATAAATCACGAACATAATCATATAATTATAATTACAATTACATTGGAAAATACGGGTTAATTAAAACTTTTACAACTTTCAGGTATACCATTTAATGTGACTAAATTCGTCGTTTAAAATAACGATTAACAATGTGCGGAAGCTTGTATCTTGAACGTGTTCGGTTCTTTCGTTGAACTTGATCGTCCTCCGGTACTAGAATTTTACCTGCAACTCATAAAACATGAGTTCAAATAACGTAGCTTAAAACGTGTTTAAACGAGTTCGCAAAACAAAAATGATTAAATAAATAATTTTTCGCCAAAAAGGACACCGTCGCGTCGCACGACGGCCCCTGTGTGATAACTGACACAAAACCGGTAATTTTCGTACTATTTTAATATTAGATATTATCTGAAATTATGTGCTTAAATGTCAACACTGTCTGATTACATGCTATACATATGAATTCATGCACGTTTTATACTTCAAATATTGCTTTATGCATTACTCTAAGCGTTGCGTCAGAAAGACTAGTAAACTCACCGAAAAGACACGCCGTGTCAGTAATTCTGCAGAAAGCTATTAGATAATAGAATTAGGGCCTAGGATTAGGTCCAACATCTAAAATACATTAAAACCCAAGTGTGGATACAAGGGTTAACATATAAACTTTCCGGAAGCTAAACTATGCACTAAAAGACACCCGAAACACACTTTAAATTTCAGCTATAATCAGCTTTTAAACACATTAATATCATGTAGAATTTATGTTTTATTGTCCAAAATAACTTACAAGGTGTCGGGAATTAAAACTGCCACAAAAAGTGCTTCATACTTAGTGAAACTGCGCAATTCAGCACTTTAACGAACCGTAACGAACCGAACAACTGGACAATAACTGGGACATCAAAATTTGACTAGAAGTAATGTTTTTATGATATTAAACTATTATTAATGCTAGAACACCTTAAAAATCATAAAAACCCCTAAACACACTTAAACTAAGTTAAAACCCCTCGTTTACACTTTAAACCCCCCACTTCCCAAAATTTACCCTTTACCCCCCCCCCCCCTCATGTTGTAACCGGCCCTAATGGTCCCACATAACTATATTTACTTTATGTAACTTTTCTCCCTAACTAGATGACACAAAATCTCTTTAAAAGATTATAATGTTGGAAGAAAGTCTATTTAAACCAAAGGATCCTTATTCATTATCACCTACACCTAAAAACTTCATCTTCTTCCCCTTGCTTTTTCTTTGCTCACGGCTCAACACACACCCACATACACATCCATTTTTACTTCATTTCCTCACAATCCAAGCTTGCTAGAAGGTGTATGGAGGCCATTTAGGAAGGTGTATGGTGCTGGAACTTGAAGGACCACCTTGTGGAGCTTTTAACCTCTCATTTTCTTCCTTGTTCATCATCTTCATTTTTGTGCCACTTTCCTAGCTATTAGAGCTAGTAGTAAGCTTCTTGATCACTAATTTAAGTCATGTTTATGTAATGTACAAGTTTCACCATCTAAACAACTTAACTTCTAATGTTAAAAATGAAAAGATCTAACATATTCATGAAGAAAATAAGTGATTACATGAAATTTTAGTGTATGTAATGAACTTGTTGATGTTGTATTTTGTATTTATGGTTAGATCAAGTATGTTAAAGCTTGGATCTACCAAGTTTAAGCATGGATCTTGAAGGATCCATGGTTAAACTTGAAGGTGAACATATGAAGCATGATGTGAACTTGAAATATGAATTTTTATGCATAAACTTGTAATCTTGAAGTAATAAAGTGTGTGTAGAACTAATTTTTAAAACTAAATCTCATAAAAAGTTTGTTAAAAGTTTAACACAAAGCTTGTTTTTGAAAGATCTAAGGTTATTAAGCAAGGATCTTGAAAGATCCATGGTTAAACATGATGTTGAAAATTATGATCTTTCTAATAAACATAAAAGTGGTTTTAGAACATGATTTACAAAGGTTTGAAACCATAAAACTCATGGATGATTGAGTGAGTGGATTAAAGTTTCATAAAAGTTTGTTTAAAATACTCAAGAATACTTATTTTGGAAAGATCACCTTATGTAAAGTGTAGATCTAAAAGACTACACATTTTTAACAAGAATGTCACACCCCTAATTCCACGTGTCACCGGTGGGCCCGATGGGGAGTATCGTGACGTAGTTGATATCATCATAGTCAAACAACACAATATATAAATGCACAGCGGAAGCAAAAGATAAATATATTACAATCCGAATATAAAGTAATATCAAGTATTACAACGGAAAGTAAAGGATCCACATGCGGATCTTAAAATATAAATATTGTTCAACAGACTTTAGACTCCTAGAACTTGCAAGATTCTTTATTATCGTCCTGAGCATCTTCCAGCCTATTACGTACTTGTACCTGTCACTTAGACTTTTGAAAATACGTCAGTTTTCACTGGTAAATACACTCAACTGACTCATTTTGAAAAGAGTTTGAAAATTGATTTGAATGCACGTGGCACAAAATATCTTTTATAATTTGATTAAAATGCACGAGGCAAAATTATTCTTTTATACTTGGGACAATTTTATTAATAAAGATCTTGTATCCGATTTACATGTTTGTCCAACATTTAGGGCCGGTGATTCTACAATACAAGCCGGTCAAGATTAATCGACACACCATAAATATAACTCACAAGAAGACAGCCTTACGAGTGAGTATATCTTTTACATACGCAACAGGAGGTGTTATGCCTACACCTTGTGCTTAAGTTATGGCCATTCACTTTTTAAATGAGCCAAGGATATCCAGGACACGGTCATTAACCCCTAAAGGTCTTTGTTATCAATCAATACAGATTAAAACGGGATTATGCAATTTAATCATTTCCGATTAAAAGGTTTCTACACCCGACCAAGCGGTATTTTTATAATACCGTATCCCAAGCCCGTATAAGGGAAAATAAGTTAAGAGTATTTACCTGAGCTAGCTCCTGTCTTAAATAGCAAGAATTATAATAACTCAGCCGTATTCACTTAAGTAAGCATAGGTACAATTTACCGGAAGGCTCTAGTCTGGAATGATGGTATAAATAACCAATTAGAATGCTAACGGGTCTTTAATTAAGCCTAAGCTTAGACCGGTTAGTCTTAAGGAAATATATGGTTCAAACGCATGATTAAGCGAAGACCGGAATAGAATGTGTTTTAGACCCAACAAGTTTGAAGACTTGTATAATATGGGTAATCTAAACACCTTCTGGATTTTGAGATAAACCTTTAAGGTTTGACCCGTTTAGGCTAGTTTATGTAAACTAGTTACATAAACCGAACCGAACGCGTAATAAGCGTAACGGGTATACATATGAGCCATTTACAGGTTTCCTAAGTTAATATGCTTCATATATGTTGTGACATCAGTAGGATGTCTTTTATTATGCCTGAAACGAATTTAAACACAAACTATGCCCCGCAGGGGTAGTTTGGTCATTTAAAAGGTTATAAAAGAGTTTAAGTATTTACCTGAGTTACAGGTCTGATGTAATCAGCAAAAATACTTATTTTACTAAGTTATAACAGTAGGGTAAATTATATATGTGAAATTTATCAATTATAACCAAACTATGCACCGTATGGGCATTTTGGTAATTTCACATAAGCCGTAAAGCTCAAAACCGAAATATGAGTTAAACAACTTTTGCTTACTGTTAAAATATTATAATTTGCCTCAAATATCAGTAGGTATAAACCCTTGTATGTTTAAAATAGTCTTAGTACATACTATGCGTTAAAAACGCTTAAAAAGGCGATTAGAAGCCATTTCCGGGTTCTATACATAAAGCTGATATTTTTATTATTCCAGAGGGCTTAAAATAATTTATTTATCATATGTAATCAGTAGCAAGAGGTTTGGAGTTAATTAGATATGTAAAACTCAGTTTATAGCCCGTAAGGGCAAAACCGACAATTACCGGATCAAGCCTACAACTATAAGTTATGCTCAGCCTAAAATTAATTAAAAATATTCAAAAATCCCAAAATAATATATTACATCAGTGGGTAATAATTTTGATATCAAAAAGTAGGCTTAGATAGGCTATACGCTAATTATGTTGTTTAATTAACATAAAGCTTTCATTTTACGCTAACGAGCATAAGTCTTACTCTACACCTCAAACTGATGTCAAATTTTGTATGCAAGTTTATATATCAGTAATTAAAGTTTCTTCTCTTTTACATTTCCAAAAATCACGTTTTAAGGTGAAAAGGGCATAACGGTCAACATATGAGCAATTAACGGAATCATGCGTATTAATCGGATAACTAATGATCCAAGGTGTATAATCACAGAGGGTTATACTAGCATGTAACCTGGTCCAAATGAAGCTCTTAGGTATTTCTAAATCATACCAAAACTGGAGTATTCTTAATAGATATAAAATATCGATCTAAGGTTTGTTGGAGTATTCTCTAAAGTATCACCGGCCAATTTCTATCTTGCGTTAAATGACTGAAGTCCTAGTCAGGCGGAGACAACAGTTCTCACCAGTTATCGTTCATTATAGAATCATATGTGCCAGCATCAAATAAATTTCTGCATAAATTGCTTGATAAGGAAAAGTACCTGTTATATAATTATTCTGCATCATCTCCTGGGTGTTCTTCTGGGAGTATCATGCATTTGTTCCTTTGGCCTCTCCAGGCTTCCTTATAAGTTTCGGGCAGTTGGTTTTGATGTGCCCTTCCTCGTTACAATTGTAACATGTCGCGTTCTTCAACTCATTGCAATCTAGAGTTTTGTGACCCTTGGTCTTGCAAATTCCACACAATTTAGCACTTGGGTCAATCGTACATTTTCCAGAATGTTGTTTTCTGCAGTTACTGCATTTGGACTTGTTATTGAACTGACTCGAGCTTTTCCTAAAATTGGAATCTCTCCTATGCTCAGAGCTTCCCTTCTTCTTCTTGTTAGATTGATGCGAGTTTTCCTCGTCTTCTTTCCTCTTTCCCTCGCTAGAAGTTTTAACAGACTTATTCATGATAGCATCTAAAGTGAGAGATAAGGATAAGTCCACCGTGGACCTATATGTGGTAGGCCTAGATGCTTTAACATTTCCCTTTATCTCTGGTGCTAGGCCTCCAATGAAACGCGCTATGCGTTTAGGTTCAGGGGTGACTAAATAAGGAACTAGGCGGGACATAGTGTTGAAACTTGTCACATATGCCTGACAATCCAAATTCTTCATGACCAGAGTTAAGAAGTCTGATTCTATCCTTTCTACCTCATGCTGAGGGCAATAGTTTTCCTTGACTAATGCAGCAAATTGATCCCAAGATAAGTTGTAGAGTAGGACCTTTCCCGTGGCTTGGAGCAATGATCTCCACCATGCCAACGCTTCTCCTTTGAATGATTGTGAAACAAATTTCACAACATCTTGCTCCGCACAACCACTGATGTCAACAACAGTGTCCATCTCATCGAGCCATGTCATGCGGTCGATGGCCCCTTCCTCTCCTGTAAAGTCTCTGGGCTTGCAGGAGACAAAATATTTATATGAACAGGTTTTAACATGTGGCTCTTCGTTAAGCACAACCTGTCTAGACGGAACACTCCTCTGATTTAACGAGTTATGAACATCGTCTTCCTTTGACTCATGTGATTTAGAAGGGGGCTTATTACGAGCCACAGATAGAGTCTTAGAGCGGGTATCATATGAATCATTATACTGTCTGTCAAGAGCTCGAGTAACATCATCATCTATTAATGCATGCAGTTCCGCTCCAGTTATATTAATCCTGGTAGTATCATTGTTTACCTTCAAGTGGCTGTTAACTTCATCTGATCCAGCCATGTAGCTTGATTGCTACATACATATTGACAATGATTTACTCAAAGGTTATTATGAAATTATCATTTTTGATGATTTATTAACCATGGTAATATAAATCATATGGGTTAATTTGTTAATTAGTATTTTCATTATAATTTATCCTGGTATATAAGACATTAAGGATATTAAAGTGGCACAACGGCCTTGTCACGAGGACATATTTGAATTTATAAGCCATGATCGTTTGGGATCGAGGCATTTAAGGTTTGAGCATAGTCGGTTACTTTTTTTGACAGAGAGTCGAAGACTACAACTGCCTTTTATCTTTTAGGACAATAAATATGGCCCGTGGGCATTTCCCTTCTGAGGGATGTTTATGATATGATCATCTTTTCAGATGCTATTAGTCAAGATCGTTTGGATCATACCGACTATTATGCTTGGACATGGTCCAACATTTTTAGGCAGGAGGTCAAAGACCACCACTGTCGTTGTCTTATCAGACAACAAGTTTAGCCCGTCGGCACTTCATCACTAACGGATGTTTATAATATGTTCATCTTATAGGATGACGTAAGCCATGATTTCTAGATCATTAGGCCAAATCAGAAAATTTGAAAAAAAATTTCCAATATAGGGATGACTATTGTGATTTTCTCAGATCACTTTTGTCAAGACTGCTAACACCTTCTTAGGTGTTAACAATATGATCATCTTTAGTTGATGATTTAAGCCATGATTTCTAAATCACTAAGCTAGACAAGAAAATTTTGGAAGAATACAATATAAGGATGACTGTTGTGATTTTCTCGAATCACATTTGTCAGGAGTGCTAACACGTTCTTAGGTGTTAACAAGGATCTGAATCCCTTGAATAGGTCTCACCATCTTGGCCACGTCTGAAATGACATGTAGGCTAGGTTTCACCTTTTAGATTCTTTTTAATATTTACTGGCAGAAAAGGAATGATATTTATTTTATTCAGGATTTTTATCATAAATCCTAATTCATAAGTTAGTAATAGCACAAAAGGCCTAGTCACGTGGACAAGTTTAAATTTATAAGCCATGATTGCAGAGAATCGTGGCGTTAAGGTTTGAATCAAAAGTTCATTACCTTTTCTTGACAGGGAGTTGTAGGCTACCATTGTCTTTAGTCTCAGAGGACGTTAATTATAGCCCGTAGGCACTTCCCTTCTAAGGGATGTTATTTTCCATTTATTTCATATTTCGTGTTTAGAATGAAAACTTAATTTAATCAATCCATTATATGAAAATAAAAGTACAGAGTTGCCCTAAGCGGGTCTTTGAAAGGAAATAATGTGTCCTCGAAGGGACTGAAAGATAAATATGTCCTTATGAGGACTAGTAAGGAAACGATCTTCAGCAAAAGGAGTTTCTTCTTCAAGTTATTTCTAAATGCTCTCTCCTTGGATGCTCGTTTCATTCTAGCCGCGCTACGAAGCTCAGCATTTCAGGGCTCCAGATGTGGAGAACTTCTATTACAGCTTCTTCGCTTGGTGACGTATATATAAAAATTTGGAAGCAAAAATTTCCAGATTAGGATTGAAAGTATTCCTATGTTAAGTCTAGACTCAAAAGGTCAAAGAACGTGCTACTGTGTCATTGAGATTAAACACTAAGGGCTAGTGTTTAATTCACTCAATGTTGGCTCTGATACCAACCTGTCACACCCCTAATTCCACGTGTCACCGGTGGGCCCGGTGGGGAGTATCGTGACGTAGTTGATATCATCATAGTCAAACAACACAATATATAAATGCACAGCGGAAGCAAAAGATAAATATATTACAATCCGAATATAAAGTAATATCAAGTATTACAACGGAAAGTAAAAGATCCACAGGCGGATCTTAAAATATAAATATTGTTCAACAGACTTTAGACTCCTAGAACTTGCAAGATTCTTTATTATCGTCCTGAGCAGCTTCCAGCCTATTACGTACTTGTACCTGTCACTTAGACTTTTGAAAATACGTCAGTTTTCACTGGTAAATACACTCAACTGACTCATTTTGAAAAGAGTTTGAAAATTGATTTGAATGCACGTGGCACAAAATATCTTTTATAATTTGATTAAAATGCACGAGGCAAAATTATTCTTTTATACTTGGGACAATTTTATTAATAAAGATCTTGTATCCGATTTACATGTTTGTCCAACATTTAGGGCCGGTGATTCTACAATACAAGCCGGTCAAGATTAATCGACACACCATAAATATAACTCACAAGAAGACAGCCTTACGAGTGAGTATATCTTTTACATATGCAACAGGAGGTGTTATGCCTACACCTTGTGCTTAAGTTATGGCCATTCACTATTTAAATGAGCCAAGGATATCCAGGACACGGTCGTTAACCCCTAAAGTTCTTTGTTATCAATCAATACAGATTAAAACGGGATTATGCAATTTAATCATTTCCGATTAAAAGGTTTCTACACCCGACCAAGCGGTATTTTTATAATACCGTATCCCAAGCCCGTATAAGGGAAAATAAGTTAAGAGTATTTACCTGAGCTAGCTCCTATCTTAAATAGCAAGAATTATAATAACTCAGCCGAATTCACTTAAGTAAGCGTAGGTACAATTTACCGGAAGGCTCTAGTCTGGAATGATGGTATAAATAACCAATTAGAATGCTAACGGGTCTTTAATTAAGCCTAAGCTTAGACCGGTTAGTCTTAAGGAAATATACGGTTCAAACGCATGATTAAGCGAAGACCGGAATAGAATGTGTTTTAGACCCAACAAGTTTGAAGACTTGTATAATATGGGTAATCTAAACACCTTCTGGATTTTGAGATAAACCGTTAAGGTTTGACCCGTTTAGGCTAGTTTATGTAAACTAGTTACATAAACCGAACCGAACGCGTAATAAGCGTAACGTGTATACATATGAGCCATTTACAGGTTTCCTAAGTTAATATGCTTCATATATGTTGTGACATCAGTAGGATGTCTTTTATTATGCCCGAAACGAATTTAAACACAAACTATGCCCCGCAGGGGTAGTTTGGTCATTTAAAAGGTTATAAAAGAGTTTAAGTATTTACCTGAGTTACAGGTCTGATGTAATCAGCAAAAATACTTATTTTACTAATTTATAACAGTAGGGTAAATTATATATGTGAAATTTATCAATTATAACCAAACTATGCACCGTAGGGGCATTTTGGTAATTTCACATAAGCCGTAAAGCTCAAAACCGAAATCTGAGTTAAACAACTTTTGCTTACTGTTAAAATATTATAATTTGCCTCAAATATCAGTAGGTATAAACCCTTGTATGTTTAAAATAGTCTTAGTACGTACTATGCGTTAAAAACGCTTAAAAAGGCGATTAGAAGCCATTTCCGAGTTCTATACATAAAGCTGATATTTTTATTATTCCAGAGGGCTTAAAATAATTTATTTATCATATGTAATCAGTATCAAGAGGTTTGGAGTTAATTAGATATGTAAAACTCATTTTATAGCCCGTAAGGGCAAAACCGACAATTACCGGATCAAGCCTACGACTATAAGTTATGCTCAGCCTAAAATTAATTAAAAATCTTCAAAAATCCCAAAATAATATATTACATCAGTGGGTAATAAGTTTGATATCAAAAAGTAGGCTTAGATAGGCTATACGCTAATTATGTCGTTTAATTAACATAAAGCTTTCATTTTACGCTAACGAGCATAACTCTTACTCTACACCTCAAACTGATGTCAAATTTTGTATGCAAGTTTATATATCAGTAATTAAAGTTTCTTCTCTTTTACATTTCCAAAAATCGCGTTTTAAGGTGAAAAGGGCATAACGGTCAACATATGAGCAATTAACGGAATCATGCATATTAATCGGATAACTAATGATCCAAGGTGTATAATAACAGAGGGTTATACTAGCATGTAACCTGGTCCAAATGAAGCTCTTAGGTATTTCTAAATCATACCAAAATGGGTCAGAACTGAAGTCAAAGCAAAAGTCAAAGCTTTGCGACTTTCGGTTCCGAACCGGGTCTAAACAGTAAATTGTCGGGTTGAACATGTTTAGACATGTTCTTACACTAATTACCAAGTTATATTAATGATCAAACAGGTTGTATGTGTTCTACATTGCTAATCATGCATAAATTGTAAACTAAACATCCTGTTGACTTTTTAATGGCAAGTTTGACCCGTCATTTGACCTAGTTAGAGTGGGAATCAGGGGTAACCCTTTTAAGGGTTTATTACCCACATAATTACCAACTTATAACTACTTTCAATTCGACCAATCACTGGACCAACAATGATTAATCGTTAAGTCAACCGTTAATTACGACGGTTTGACTTTTAGGCTAATAACTAAGCAAAACTTAATCAAGGAAGGATTAGTAAACTTACTGAAGTCCTATGCTTAATTAGGAAGGTCTTGTGTCTGCTCTTAAGCTCACAAGGGCTCCAGAATTGCACAAGAAGTGAATGATCAAATGGTTGCAACTTCATGGCCTTATATAGTGAATTTTGATCCACAAAATGTTGACATGTAAGTCTACCAATGACCACAACTCTTCAACAAGTGTCCCTAAGGGCTAAAAATCAGTTTAGGCGGCCTTTGGTGATGTTAAGGGGCAAGATAAGTCGTTTGCAAGGCTGAACAGCCATTTTAAACGAGTTTCTGCATCTGGGAATACGGACCGTAAGGTCAATAATGTTGAGGTCCGTAAGGACCTTGTCAGCCAAACAAAGTTTCATTTGTTGACAGTTTTAGTCCCTTCACTTCCAAATGCCATTTCCGACTCATCTAAGGCCCGTTAAACCATTTTTAAGGCTCTAAAATGATGCCTAAGTATGGGGAACATGAAACATGCTAAAAATATGTCGGATGTCGGTTTGTTTGATCGTACGGTCACGTTGTTCGGTTAATTACGACGAAACACGGACGGACGCGAAAAACGAACCAATTGACGCGACGAATGGAATTTTATCAAGCCAAATACTAAAATAAAATATTTTAGTGCTTAAATAAATTTTTGGGTGTCCGGGAATATTCAGAATGTAAGATATGCGTGTAAACGCAAACTTGTGCGCTTTTTGACACTTTTAGTCCCTGCATGACTTAAAAGTTTATTTTTTGCGCACCAAACACCTCAAGGCCTATATCTAAGCTATGAGAAGGATAATTAAGGTATGTATAACTCATGGTCATATTCCGAAAGGTCCGATAACATATGAATCGGCATACTTTAGCAGTTTGACGCTTTAGGTCCCCCTAATGCGCAAACTTGCGTAAATCATCATTTAATAGCATTGAAGTCTCATCTAATTCATATTAGGAATTCTTGAAAGTATTATTAAACATTAAAATGCTTCGGGCTCGATAAAAGGTCATTCAGAGGTATAATTAAACATATTGATACTTCTAGTCCCTTATACTTGTAAGGTTGCGCGTAACTTCACTTTTAGGCATAAAAGCCTTGGTTTGCCAATGATTGGCATTCCCGAGAGTATAATAAAATATCATGAGGCTCTCGGTTTGTTAAAAGGTCACTCAGAGGTAAGAATTAACATGTTGACGCTTTTAACCCTTTATTGCGCAAACTTTCAATTAATCACATGAACGGCTACACTTGATTAACAAGTGGCTCAATTGTGAATATAAAACTGTAAAAGGTTAATTAGAAACTTATTTTTGGTATGATAATACTTCCAGTTCTTTCATAATCAAAGTTTTTGATTTTTCGAAAAATTAGTCCCTTGTATTCAATGTTTGACTTCATTAGGGTTTATTACACGTGTCAATACTTCATTGGACATGATTTTTACGAGGTGTTACAAAGAATCAAGTTCACCATAATGTTCATATGAAGAAATTAGTATATGTTGTTGATGATTGTTGTTGAAAATTGTTTTTATGATTGAAATGAAAATAGACACATGTTTTGAAAACATGGGAAACCTCCATTTTTAAGGGAAACTATGTCAAAAATTGTATAAAATTTTGACACTTAGAAAAATATAAGTTTTGGTGAAACTTATTCCCTAAAAACTCACCTAAAAATATTTACCAAGGTTTCCCTAATTTTTGTGTAAAATTACAAGTCAAGAAATGGTGATTTCTTCAAATTAAAATGGATATTAAGTATGTATATTTTTAGGGGAAAAATATATATTTAGTGATCACCAAAATTTTGTGCTAAGTGTATATTATGTGTATTATATGTAGTAGTGTATTAGGAACTTGAAAATACACTAAATACTCCCATGGAGTATGAATACAAAAATACACATACAAATACATGAGAATACATAAGCATACAAGTATACAAAAATTCCTCACAAGGAAATACATGGATAAATACAAGAAAATATATTTATGAAAATATATTCCTTAACATATTATTGAAATTGGACACTATGGGCTTAAATGTATTTTTTTGGACAAATATATAACCATTACCAAGTAATGGAATTTATGTAAAAATCGGGTGAATATCAAGAATAACCATATATATTTTATAGTATGACCAAAATATATATATTTCATACAAGTCTTAAAAATATATTATTTTTAAGAAATATAATTCCGGAAAGTAATAAGAATCAAAGTATTGATCTTTGGTGAAAAATATAAAATACACAAGTCTTTACATAAAATACAAAGTAGACTTTCCTAAGTATACTTGTATAAAAATAATATTGAAAATATTATTTCACAAAATACTTATATTTTTTTCGGGAAAATAATATAAGTAATATACATAGTTAAAAATATAAATTATTTTTAACAACAAAGATCATATACATAAACAAAAGATGGTGACTTGTACTTGTGTGATACAAGTCTAGTGACTAACATTAATAGAACACGTATAGGTCACGACGCTACCGGTGAAGTTTAAAACGCAGGAAACCCAAAGTTGTGAGTTCATGTCCCCACTTTTAAACTTTTACTTATTTTCTAAACTTGAGGAAAATACATGTGTTATGGTATGTGGATTTCAAAAACTAAGGAATGATACTTTAGATCATGTCACGAATAGTGTGCCATAAGCACCATTAATCAGTTACATACGAAGACCGCAGAACAAAAGGTTAGATCTAATGGGTTTCAGGCAACCACACTCTTGGCCACTCTTTTACCAAGCAGTGCTTTTGTGTCTCTAGTCGTAAATCGACAGTCGTGAATCGACAACTAAAAATGCCTATGGTTTGGATGCCTCCTATGTCGTGTCACATGTTAATGGCCTTGCAAACCATTAGCGATCTCGATTTCCTTACATTTACAAAACTCAGTTTCAGATAAGTCTTTACAAATTACATACCATGTTTTCATTCAAGTATATAAACATTCAATACAAAAACTGCATGAATTCACACCCACATTATGTTGACGATTTTCCAAAACTCACATGTATTTCAGGAAACAAGTTGGATCTTGGGCGCTGGTGTTTTTTTCAAGACGTAAATTTCAAGTTTAGATGTCATCCACTTTTGTTTTGTATCATAACTTGAGGGTTTTGGTTGAAACTTAAATGACATGTGTTAGTAACATTTCAATCTTATGAATGGATGAACATCTTGTTTTAATCATATAGTTGTTTATTATAATTGAATGCAATGATATTGTGCAAGTCACACATCATACGCTTCTGCAAAAGTCAGGGTGTGACAGTTTGGTATCAGAGCTGCGATTGTAGTGAACCAGGATTCCTTCTCGAGTCTAGACTACAATCTTTAGGATCCTCTCACGAAAACAATTTTTCAAAAGTTTTCATTGCATAAAACTTTTCACGACATCCACTACCTGAAACTGTTTTCATAGAGTCAAGCGAGGACACTACGAGACTTAGGGTGCATTGGAGTAGCACTTGCCTTTGACTAAGAATTACTTGCAACTATGTGTATAATTGTTTGTATATTAATTAAGTAGTAATTAATATATATATATACATATATATATATACATATATATATATATACTATGAATAAAATATCACACGTAGACATGCCTTCGTCTGAAAGCAGTGGCCTATCCGAAGAATGTGACCCGATGATGATTGTCTCTGATGACGAGATTGCTTCAGCACAGGAGGTGTTCATATCTGATTCTGAGAGCAATCCAGAGGTGGCATCTGATGATGATGATCTCGTTGATTTTCAGCTTTTCGCCTCAGCAAACCTTGAGGACGATGTCCCTTTCATTGACGATGTCCTAGCTTTACCTCTACCCCTCCATCCCTAACTTCGAGGCCGACCCTGAGACGATAGCCGACGATGATGATCCCGACGATGTCTTAGCCTTACCTTTACCTCTTCTTGGCCAGCAGATCATAGGACATCCAGATAGTGGACATCTCATTGAACCTATCCCCATCCATGTTGTTTCTTTTGCCGCCATCCCTGCTGAGGACTGATCATTCGTTGGTGAACTGGATGATAGTGTGGCCTCTCCTGTTGTGTTCGTTACCGATGTCCCTTCCGATTTTGACCTCGAGTCTGATGCCGATTCCTTCGATTCAGTGATATCTTGGGCCATTTTTGCTGCTGGACAGAGAGTCTACCCGACTGGTGATGAAGACGACACTATGCCTGTTGTGCCATCCACTCTTACCTGTGTTCCTATACCTTCCCACATTCCTACCCAAGTCAGCTCCCTCATCCATCGAATTCATGAGCTTGAGGATGAAGTGACTCATCTTCATAGCTTGATCTTCCCTACACCCCCACCCTCTCCCCCAGCCTATTAGGTACTCTGTTGGAGTAGTATTTTGGGTATAAAAACTACAACCGAGCTTGGGTACAACGTGAAGGCAAGAACCGCCGATGTAAAGAAAGATATTTTGTCTTTATATGTATCAAACTTGTACTATGGGGTGATGTAACCCTTATGCATTTTGTTTTATTCACAAACAATGATGTAACAAGTTGCCCTAAATGTATAAAGACTCGGTGAATATCTTATGACACATCAGTATTTATCTGTTTATGCATGCTTGTTGCTGTATGAATTGATTTATATGTTGGCGGATTGTTTGATATTGCTTGTGTGTATATGTTTATACATATATGTACTACTATCTTGTGTGATGATATCAAACAAATGTCTAACTCTGTTGTGTTATGTTTTTGAAGAACATGGCACCTAAGAGAGCTGTGAACAATCGGGATTCTGATCAACCTCCACCTCCTCTACTGCCGAGGACTGCTGAAGAATTGAACTCCCTACTAGAAGAAAGGATCTCCGAAGCTATCGCCCAATACGAGGAGAACCGTACTGAACACAGTGGAGGACCAAGCGGTACTAGACGTAATGGACAGGGAGATTCATCTGGAGGAAACACAGCTCAAGGATGCACCTTCAAGCAGTTTCTCGACTGCAAGCCACTGAATTACGACGGCACTGGAGGTGCAGTGGATTTTGTGCGCTGGACGGAGAATACTGATTCCACTATCCGCATGAGCAAGTGTACCGTGGACCAGCAAGTCAGTTTTGTTACTGGGTTGTTTGTTGATGAAGCTTTGACTTGGTGGAATTTGCAAGTCCAAACCCTGGGAGATGATGCAGCGTATGGTATGACTTGGGACGAGTTGAAGGAAAGAATAAGAGAGAAGTGTTGTTCTCGTGCTGAACTCCAAAGGTTGGAGACTGAGTTCTGGAACTTGTCCATGGAAGGTGCGGACATTGTTGGTTATACTAGAAGGTTCCATGATCTGTCAAGAGTGATCCCCTATATGGTGACTCCCGAATTTAAGCGCATTGAGCGCTACATCTGGGGATTGGTTCCCGAATTTTGCCGCATGGTAACTTCGGCTAAACCCACAACGATCACTCCGGCTGTAACTCTGGCTGTCAACCTTACTGAAGATGTTGTCCGTATGAAGAAGTTATCGCTAAACCCTATTGAGAAAACCGAGACGCATGCTGAGTCGTCTGGTGACAAGAAGAGGAAGCATTCGAGCTTGAATCAAGCGACACGTAACAACAAGGGTTCCAACAATAAGAAACGTGAACCCAATCCACCCAAGGAAACAAAAGCTCTTGCAGCCATGAATGACGCTCCTACCAGAGGATATCAGGGCACTCTAAACAAATGCAATCAGTGCTAGCATCATCATGAAGGAGTTTGTCGCATTCCAAAATGTGACAACTATGGAAAACTGGGTCACCATACCGAGAACTGTTGGGGAAAAAGAAATGGAAGTGGTAATAGGAACGGGAATGGAAACCGTAACGGCGCTGGTAATGGAAACGGTGGTGGAAATGGTAATGGTAACCGGAATGGTAATGGAGCTGGGCAGAACCAAGGATGCTTTGGTTATGGAAGCAAGGATTATTTCAAGAAAGATTGCCCAAGGGAGAACAATGCTCAGGCTCGAGCATTCGTGATTGGAGCAAGGAACACATGCGAGGACCCTAATGTGGTCACCGGTACGTTTCTCGTTAACAATCACTTTGCATCCATACTATTTGACACTGGTGCCGATTTTAGTTTCATGTCTATGGAATTTAAACGTATGCTTGGAATAGAATCTAGTAGACTAGATATTCATTATTCCATAGAACTAGCTGATGGTAAACTTGTTGAGTCAGGCGAAGTTGTTAGGGGTTGCACATTAGAACTTGGTGAGCAACGATTCAGTATCGACCTCTTGCTTGTTCAATTGGGTAGCTTTGATGTGGTGGTTGGAATGGACTGGCTGTCCAAGAATAAGGCTGAAGTTGTTTGCCACGAGAAAATTATTCTCATCCCTCTTACGAATAATGAAACTCTCATCGTGCATGGAGAGAAAAGAGACACACCTCTGCGAATCATCAATTGTATGAAGGCGCAAAAGTGCTTGAGGAAAGGATGTGTTGCATTCCTGGCGCATGTTGTAGATAAGAAGGCCGAGGAGCCGAAACTCGAAGACATTCCTGTGGTGAAGGAATTCCCCGATGTTTTTCCCGACGATTTGTCAGGACTACCTCCGCAACGACAAGTCGAATTCCATATTGACTTGGTTCCAGGAGCCGCTCCTGTAGCCAAGGCACCCTATCGACTTGCGCCATCTGAAATGCAAGAATTATCTACACAACTCCAGGAGTTGTTGGATAAAGGATTCATAAGGCCGAGCTTCTCGCCTTGGGAAGTTCCAGTTTTGTTCGTGAAGAAGAAGGATGGAACACTGCGGATGTGTATCGATACCCACTACACTACCGAGGATTGACGACTTATTCGATCAGTTGCAAGGATCGAGTTACTACTCCAAGATCGACCTTCGATCTGGATATCATCAGTTAAGGATCCAAGAAGAGAGCATACCAAAGACTGCATTCAGGACGCGTTATGGGCATTACAAGTTCCTGGTGATGCCATTTGGATTGGCGAACGCGCCAGCAATATTTATGGATCTGATGAATCGTGTTTGCAAACCGTATCTCGATAAATTCATGATTGTATTTATCGATGATATCCTGATTAATTCGCAAACGAAAGAGGAGCACGAGCAACACCTCAGGACCATTCTGGAACTGCTGAAGAAAGAGAAACTTTACGCAAAGTTTTCAAAGTGCGAATTCTGGATTCGCGAAGTACAGTTCCTTGGTCATGTTATGAATGAGAAGGGTATTCATGTAGACCCAGCCAAGATAGAAGCGATAAAGAATTGGGAAGCTCCCAAGACACCAACCGAAGTTCGACAATTCTTGGGATTAGCGGGCTATTACCGCAGATTTATCAAGAACTTCTCTAAGATAGCTCAACCGTTGACTTCCCTTACGCAGAAGGATAAGAAGTACGATTGGGGTGATAAGCAGGAAGAAGCTTTCCAACTTCTCAAAAAAAAAAAAAACAAGCTATGCGATGCACCGATACTATCCTTACCCGAAGGCACTGAAGACTTCGTGGTATACTGTGACGCTTCGCGTCAAGGATTGGGTTGCGTGCTCATGCAATGCCAAAAGGTCATCGCTTACGCTTCAAGACAGTTGAAAGTTCATGAGAAGAACTACACCACACACGACCTGGAGCTAGGTGCGGTGGTGTTCGCCTTGAACATCTGGCGACATTATTTATATGGTACTCGATGTACAATCTTCACAGATCACAAAAGCTTACAACACATATTGATCAGAAAGAATTAAATATGCGTCAACGACGGTGGGTTGAGTTGCTGAATGATTATGATTGTGAGATTAAGTACCATACTGGAAAGGCTAACATTGTAGCAGACGCGTTAAGTCGAAAAGAAAGGGTTAAGACCCTAAGAGTTCGAGCATTGGAAATGACTATTCGGACGAACCTCACTGCACACATTCATGACGCACAACAAGAAGCCCTTAAGAGGGAGAATCGTAGAGCCGAACACCTCCGAGGAATGGAGAAGAAATTGGTGCCAAATGAAGAGGGAACCTTATACTTTATGGGGCGTATTTGGGTTCCGCTCTATGGCGGTATTCGAGAAGTAATCTTTGATGAGGCCCAGAAGTCGAGATACTCAATCCACCCAGGATCGGACAAGATGTATCAAGACTTGAAGGAGTATTATTGGTGGCCGAAGCTTAAAAGCGATGTTGTTGTCTACGTTGGAAAGTGCCTCACATGTGCCAAGGTTAAGGCCGAATATCAAAAACCGTCCGGACTACTGCAACAACCCGAGATACCCATGTGGAAGTGGGAGCAAATCTAGATGGACTTCATAACAAAATTACCCAGGACCCCTAGAGGGCATGATATGATATGGGTGATAGTTGATCGGTTAACGAAGTCTGTGCATTTCCTACCGATCCGAGAGAATGATAGCACTGGAAAGCTTGCTGAGCTGTACCTGAAGGAAATTGTGGCACGTCATGGAGTGCTTATTTCGATTATCTCAGATAGAGATGGGCGTTTTATCTCAAGGATCTGGCAATCCTTCAAGGAGGCCTTTGGATCTCAGCTAGATCTAAGCACGACCTTCCATCCGCAAACTGACGGTCAAAGCGAACAGACCATCCAAACACTAGAAGATATGCTTCGCGCATGTGTTATGGATCTAGGCGGCGGCTGGGATACTCATCTACCTTTAGTTGGGTTTTCCTATAATAACAGCTACCATACGAGCATAAAAGCCGCACCGTTCGAAGCTCTATATGGCCACAAGTGCCGCTCGCCGTTATATTGGGCAGACGCTGGAGACAAGCAGCTGATTGGCCCTGAGCTTGTTCAAGAGACGACCGACAAGATCATGAAGATCTGAGAGCACATTAAGGCGGCTCGAGATCGACAAAAGAGCTACGCTGATCGCAGACGAAAACCCTTAGAATTCGAGGTGGGAGACAAAATTTTGTTGAAAGTCTCACCATGGAAGGGCGTAGCAAGGTCCGGGAAACGTGGAAAGTGGAATCCACGGTGAATGGTCCAATGTATCCAACAAATTTGCGTCGTCAAACGTTCCAAAACCAAGACGAGCATAAATTTACCATTCAATATCTTGGAAAGAATTGGTACCGTGGCGTACAAGTTGGAGTTACCGGAAGAACCTAATGGAGTACATGATACATTTTATGTGTCCAAACTCAATAAGAGTCCAACCCAAGAAACAGTGATCATCCCCGCGGGTAAGGTGCATATCGACGACACCCTCCACATTACTGAAGAACCCGTTGAGGTTACAGACTGGAAGGTCAACAAGACTCGGAGGAATAGTGTTAAGCTTGTCAAAGTACGTTGGAACTCTAACCACGGACCCGAGTGCACGTGGGAACATGAAGACCGGTTCAAAGCCAAGTACCCCCATCTGTTCTAGAAAGCTCCTGCGGGAGATAACTCAGCTTGAATTTCGGGACAAATTCTTTTAACGGGGGGAGACTGTGACAACTGGCACAAAACCGGTAATTTCCGTACTATTTTAATATTAGATATTATCTACAATTATGTGCTTAAATGTCAACACTGTCTGATTACATGCTATACATATGAATTCATGCACGTTTTATACTTCAAATATTGCTTTATGCATTACTCTAAGCGTTGCGTCAGAAAGACAAGTAAACTCACCGGTAAGACACGTTGTGTCAGTAATTCTGCAGAAAGCGTCAGATAATAGAATTAGGGCCTAGGAGTAGGTCCAACATCTAAAATACATTAAAACCCAAGTGTGGATACAAGGGTTAACATATAAACTTTCCGGAAGCTAAACTATGCACTAAAAGACACCCGAAACGCACTTTAAATGCAGAATTCAGCATAAATCAGCACCAATTCAGCTATAATCAGCTTTTAAACACATTAATATCATGTATAATTTATGTGTTATTTTCCAAAATAACTTACAAGGTGTCGGGAATTAAAACTGCCGCAAAAAGTGTTTCATACTTAGTGAAACTGCGCAATTCAGCACTTTAACGAACCGTAACAAACCGAACAACCGGACAACAACTGGGACATCAAAATTTGGCTAGAAGTAATGTTTTTATGATATTAAACTAGTATTAATGCTATAACACCTTAAAAATCATAAAAACCCCTAAACACACTTAAACTAAGTTAAAACCCTTCGTTTACACTTTAAACCCTCCACTTCCCAAAATTTACATTTACCCCCCCCCCTTCATGTTGTAACCGGCCCTAATGGTCTCACATAAATATATTTACTTTATGTAACTTTGCTCCCTAACTAGATGACACAAAATCTCTTTAAAAGATTATAATGTTGGAAGAAAGTCTATTTAAACCAAAGGATCCTTATTCATTATCACCTACACCTAAAAACTTCATCTTCTTCCCCTTGCTTCTTCTTTGCTCACGGCTCAACACACACCCACATACACATCCATTTTCACTTCATTTCCTCACAATCCAAGCTTGCTAGAAGGTGTATGGAGGCCATTTAGGAAGGTGTATGGTGCTGGAACTTGAAGGACCACCTTGTGGAGCTTTTAACCTCTCATTTTCTTCCATGTTAATCATCTTCATTTTTGTGCCACTTCCCTAGCCATTAGATCTAGTAGTAAGCTTCTTGATCACTAATTTAAGTCATGTTTATGTTATGTACAAGTTTCACCATCTAAACAACTTAACTTCTAATGTTAAAAATGAAAAGATCTAACATATTCATGAAGAAAATAAGTGATTACATGAAATTTTAGTGTATGTAATGAACTTGTTGATGTTGTATCTTGTATTTATGGTTAGATCAAGTATGTTAAAGCTTGGATCTACCAAGTTTAAGCATGGATCTTGAAGGATCCATGGTTAAACTTGAAGGTGAACATATGAAGCATAATGTGAACTTGAAATATGAATTTTTATGCATAAACTTGTAATCTTGAAGTAATAAAGTGTGTGTAGAACTAATTTTTGAAACTAAATCTCATGAAAATTTTGTTAAAAGTTTAACACAAAGCTTGTTTTTGAAGGATCTAAGGTTATTAAGCATGGATCTTGAAACATCCATGATTAAACATGATGTTGAAAATTATGATCTTTCTAATAAACATAAAAGTGGTTTTAGAACATGATTTACAAAGGTTTGAAATCATAAAACTCATGGATGATTAAGTGAGTGGATTAAAGTTTCATAAAAGTTTGTTTAAAATACTCAAGAATACTTATTTTGGAAAGATCACCTTATGTAAAGTGTAGATCTAAAAGACTACACATTTTTAACAAGAATCAAGTTCACCATAATGTTCAGATGAAGAAACTAGTATATGTTGTTGATGATTGTTGTTGAAAATTGTTTTGATGATTGAAAAGAAAATAAACACATGTTTTGAAAACATGGGAAACCTCCATTTTTAGGGGAAACTATGTCAAAAATTTTATAAAATTTTGACACTTAGAAAAATATAAGTTTTGGTGAAACTTATTCCCTAAAAACTCACCTAAAAATATTTACCAAGGTTTCCCTAATTTTTGTGTAAAATTACAAGTCAAGAAATGGTGATTTCTTCAAATTAAAATGGATATTAAGTATGTATATTTTTAGGGGAAAAATATATATTTAGTGATCACCAAATTTTGTGCTAAGTGTATATTATGTGTATTATATGTAGTAGTGTATTAGGAACTTGAAAATACACTAAATACTCCCATGGAGTATGAATACAAAAATACACATACAAATACATGAGAATACATAAGCATACAAGTATACAAAAATTCCTCACAAGGAAATACATGGACAAATACAAGAAAATATATTCCTTAACATATTATTGAAATTGGACACTATGGGCTTAAATGTATTTTTTTGGACAAATATATAACCATTACCAAGTAATGGAATTTATGTAAAAATCGGGTGAATATCAAGAATAACCATATATATTTTATAGCATGACCAAAATATATATATTTCATACAAGTCTTAAAAATATATTATTTTTAAGAAATGTAATTCCGGAAAGTAATAAGAATCAAAGTATTGATCTTTGGTGAAAATACAAAATACACAAGTATTTACATAAAACACAAAGTATACTTTCCTACGTATACTTGTATAAAAATAATATTGAAAATATTGTTTCACAAAATACTTATATTTATTTTCGGGAAAATAATATAAGTAATATACATAGTTAAAAATATAAATTATTTTTAACAACAAAGATCATATACATAACCAAAAGATGGTGACATGTACTTGTGTGATACAAGTCTAGTGACTAACATTAATAGAACACGTATAGGTCACGACGCTACCGGTGAAGTTTACGACACAGGAAACGCAAAGTTGTGAGTACATGTCCCCACTTTTAAACTTTTACTTATTTTCTAAACTTGGGGAAAATACATGTGTTATGGTATGTTGATTTCAAAAACTAAGGAATGATACTTTAGATCATGTCACGAATAAGGGGCCATAAGCACCATTAATCAGTTACATACCAAGACCGCAGAACAAAAGGTTAGATCTAATGGGTTTCAGGAAACCACACTCTTGGCCACTCTTTTACCAAGCAGTGATTTTGTGTCTCTAGTCGTAAATCGACAGTCGTGAATCGACAACTAAAAATGCCTATGGTTTGGATGCTTCCTATGTCGTGTCACATGTTAATGGCCTTGCAAATCATTAGCGATCTCGATTTCCTTACATTTACAAAACTCAGTTTCAGATAAGTCTTTACAAATTACATACCATGTTTTCATTCAAGTATATAAACATTCAATACAAAAACTGCATGAATTCACACCAACATTATGTTGACGATTTTCCAAAATTCACATGTATTTTAGGAAACAAGTTGGATCTTGGGCGCTGGTGTTATTTTCAAGACGTAAATTTCAAGTTTAGATGTCATCCACTTTTGTTTTGTATCATAACTTGAGGGTTTTGGTTGAAACTTAAATGACATGTGTTAGTAACATTTCAATCTTATGAATGGATGAACATCTTGTTTTAATCATATAGTTGTTTATTATAATTGAATGCAATGATATTGAGCAAGTCGCACATCATACGCTTCCGAAAAAGTCAGGGTGTGACACCCTGGCCTTTGTCGTCGCGTGGCGCGACCCCTTCTTTTTCCCAGAATGTTTGCAGCTGAAAGCTGCATATTTTCAACAACACTAATTTTTGTCGAAACGTGCATAACTTTCTCGTTATTTATCCGTTTTACACGATTCTTTTTCCTACACGATCGAAATTTGATTTTCTATCACATGGAGTTAAAATTCAACATTCAAACTAATAAAATTCTAGATTTTTAAGCCTTCGGCTTATTTTTCAATTTCAACATTTAGATCCGTTTGTATTTAAAACTACCAACTTGTTTCCTAAACAACCAAATACATACATCAATGTATTTAACTCATGATCTCTATCTTGGGTTCATAATTCTTATGAATTATGAAACTAGTACGCAAGCTATGCGCATAAATCCGTTTTGACCCGTTTAGGGGATTTAAGCAACCAAGTCTAAAACTACCTCATTTCTTTTTGCACTTCACGATTCCATATCTGAAGTATCTACCTATATTTCATAATCACCATACAAGTTCCTAAATAACCCATATAGGTCATTTGCCCAATTTACCCGTCAAGGGCTTTTTGGTCAATTTTCGTCCTTCATTTACGACGAAGGACTTCCGCTAATATTTGACCAAAATATCACTTTTTAGTATAATTCTAAACATGTGTACCTGGCTCGGGTCATAGCATCGACCCGTATACATACTTTTTGCTTCAATTTTTCTAGTTAAAGCATTGCACACACATGTTATTTCCTGTGATCACAAAAACTCAACAAGTAGTCGTCAGTTATTATTGTCAAATGATTTTACCAATGTCATTTGACCCGTTTAGTCCGAACGACCATTTTCCATTATGAAATGATATCTAGTTACCATCTCGCTCTTTTACCCATTCCAGTTTACACCATAACGAAATATTTCAAAATTCGTTATTTATTAGTCCTCACCCGACTAATTTACCATTTTACCCCATTTTACCATAATTTATGGTTTTTTACCTTTTTACTTATTCCGACTTGCATTGTGTCATACCGAAACATCATATTTCAATTACTTAACATTATTCACAATCAATATTCACAAGTAAGTGTATTGTAAATAAAAAAGGGGGTGTAAGCTTAACTTACCTTTTATCCGATTTCGCTCTTTTTTCGCGCATTCAAGTCGTTTGACCCGCTTCTTTTCCCTAAGCCGCCACCTAGCTCGTTAAGCGTCAAACTATCGTCATCATTTACAAGGTGGTTAGGTTAGTCATTAACAAACACGACTATTCCACCTTACGTATTTTCTGTATCGAAACTACTATTCGACTTCATCATTGGTTAGTTTAACTTATCAAATGTCAACTACTTTTGATCACATGATTTACACAGTTAAGTCTAATTCAACATGATGTTTTGAACCCTTATCGCTTCATATTTCACATAATTTGCCATATTATTCATGTTAGTACATTATGTCTGTAGCTTCCGTCAGCATGTAGTCATGTTTTGTATTCTGTGTTTATGTATATTGTCTGTATGTATGTATGTAGTTAACAGGACAACCGAGGAATAGATTTCGTATGTAAAAGTGTTGTCTGGGACAAGATCAACTCGTGCGGTTGGCAATACGCACGTATGGTAATACGCACGGATGACTTATCCTCACGGAATAGTCATACGCGCGGATGACCATACGCACGGGTAGCCCATACGCACGGGTAGCCCATACGCGCGGGTGGGCTACCCGTGCGTATGGGCTACCCGTGCGTATGGGCTACCCGTGCGTATGGTCATCCGCGCGTATGACTAATCCGTGAGGATAAGTCATCCGTGCGTATTACCATACGTGCGTATTGCCAACCGCACGAGTTGATCTTGTCCCAGACAACACTTTTACATACGAAACCTATTCCTGAGTTGTCCTGTTAACTACATACATACATACAGACAATATACATAAACACAGAATACAAAACATGACTACATGCTGATGGAAGCTACAGACGTAATGTACTAACAGACTCCCCCTCGGATGTAGCTGTAGTTCCTTCCAGCATAGTCTTTAATTCCTTCTGTTGCGTCTTCGCTCACGCGCTTTCTCTCTTCTTTTCTGTGCTTTTTCCTCCAACATCCTTTTTCTCTTTTGTCTTCCCTCAGTCAACCACCAATGTCTGTAGACAGGATCTCCATCACGCTTCCGATCCCACCTTGGAATTTTGTTTTCTTCAGATTCAATTGGTGTTTGATCTGTTGGAGGAACAATTCCCATTTTACGTTTTCCCAACTCAGCAGCTCTTTCAGCAATCTTCTTGGAACGTTGTTCACGCTTGTATTCTTTCAAGAACTCATCAATCTCTAGATCTCTCCACTTTGTCTTCCAGTATCTTCCAGAGTTGATGTCTTTTGCGTAACAAACATCCACAACTTTTTGATATTGCAAAGCTTGCTCTCTATCAGGTCTCTCGTAAACTATCTTGTTGTAGAACAAACAGTCAATATCCTTCTTCGAGCAGTTAACAAGCCACATAGGATCTAACACACAGATCCTTCTAGCTTCTCTTGTGGACTTGTTATTTAAAGAAATTATTGCTTCTGCTGTAGATTGATTATACAACCAACTTTCAAACTCATCATGGAAATCTTGCTCCATTGCCCTTAAAGGCATATTCTTCAAACAACTTGGAGGCTTGATATCCAGAGTAATATCCTTTTCACCACTTTCTAGAATTCTTTCAATTCGACGTGGAAATTGTGGTTTCCAATCAGGATACCTCTTTTCAGCTTGCAGCTTCACATAATTCCACAACTTTTGATCATGTTGTCTATCCAACCCATGGTAATATTCTTTGATATTCTTTGTTTTCACCAATTCGTCTATATCCCACCATGGCAGAGTTTTGATATCAGACAAGAACTCAAAATACTGTACTCCCTGTTCTCTTCTGATTGCATAAACTTTCAAGTCTTCCAAATATCCCCATGACAGAATGTCACCCCAAGAGAGTTCTTTGTCGTGTGTAAAGAATTGTAGTGCCCGAAGTTTCTTTCTCTCTTTTGGCATGACTTTGTACCATTTCTTTCTTCTGCAAGATTTTCTCTTGGTATAGTATTTGGAATACCTTCTGCAGACACCTTCTCCACTATCTTCCTTCTAATTTCATCTTCATTTCGATCTTTGAACATTTCCGACAACGAAGGAAATGTTGCATCAATCCCAGAATAGTGAAAACGAACTTCATCATCAGATGAATCTGAAGCATCTTCAACGATTACATCATTGTAATTATCAGCTTCAAAGGCATATCTTGACTCCAGTACATCTTCAGAAGTTTCAGGAATCTCATCTTCAATATCGAATTTAAATTTACCCTCTTGCAAACCCAATTCCTCTAACATTTCTTCCCTTGTTCTACTAACCTCAATCACCTCTTGACTTTTATCTTGTAAGAAGATGACAGTAGGATTTGTGAGGAATACCTGTTCCATGTGTTGCTTTCCAGAAGTTGAAGTTTCTTGATAATCATCATCTTCTTGTTCGTTGATCTGATCATTCAGAAACTCCTCTATCCTTTGTTCATCAATAGGATTCTTCACAATCAATCCTGACGATCCTTGATCATCGTTATCATTCTTCTTATCATCATCTTTCTTATTCTCATCGTCTTTCTCATCATCGTCGTCTTTTTCTTCATCTTCATCTGCTTCATCATCTACAAGAAGTTCTTCATCAGAATCACTAACTACTTCTCCTCGAACTTTCTTTGCTTCTTTTCTTCTTTTCATAACTTTCATTCTGTAAAGACCATCTTTTACGTTGAGTGGCACAATATAAGCATCACCAACAAGAACAAACTGCTTTGTCTTCCATTCAAGTAGTAACACTTCTTTCCCCTTTTTCTTCTTTTGTACCACAGCAACTCTACGAATGATTTCATCAGAATCAATGATTTGAGAAGGCTCTCCAACCAACATGAAATCTTGATCATGTACAACTTGTTCTTGAACATGTTGTTCTTGAGCAACTTGTTCTTGAGCATGTTGTTCTTGAGCATGTTCAGCATCAATCATTTCAGCATCACCTTGAAGAGAAGAACCACCAGCTTCTTGAACATCTTCAATTATACTTTTGTTCTTTTGGATAGCATCCTCAGCCAGTCTTCGTTCTCTTTCAAGTCTTCTCTCTTCAACTTTCTTTGCTTCAATTTCATTGTAAGCAACATGAACATCCTTCTTCAAAAGATTTTCCACAACAGAATATAACATCTTCAGTTGTTCATCCTTCATCACTTTGTCAGCTTTCATGGCTTCCATCTCCAACTTCATTATTTTCATTTCGTTTGAAGTAGATTCACTCATTTCACTGACCACCTGATTGAGTGTTTGATTTACATCTTCGAGATTCTTGTTCAATGAAGAAATTTCTGCCAGAAGAGCTTCAATCACTTTAGTATTACTATCACCATCTTCCTTTATTTTCTTCATGGTGCGTTCATCCTTGATTATCACCGTTCTAAGTTGATCATGAGCTTTCATTATCTTTTTCACTTGCTCTTTTAAAAGATCACGTTCACTTTCAGCCTTTTCTTTTTCTTTCTCAAGATCTTTGACCTTCTTTGCAAGAACTCTTACTGCGTCATTGTTGAATAAGTCATCATCAAAATTCAGATCTTCTAAAGGATCACCTGAAGCAGATGGCATATGGCTAAAGAAATCTTCTGAGTTTCTTGGTCGTGAGGATGATTCTGGAATCTCTATGTTTTCTGGTACATTTGGAAATTGTGAATAAAAGACTCCAGCATCAGTAACTTCAACGTAGTCATCGTGACTAGTCAGCTTCTCTGCTTCTGTTTCTTGTGGTTGAGGAGATTCAACATGTTGAGTATCTTTGCCATCATGTTCCTTTTGAACTTGACTTTCTTCTTTTCTTGCTCGAACACTTCTTGGAATGAGGCCAGTTACAACTGCTTTTCTTTTCTTGATTTGTTTCTTAGGATTCTCAGGATCATAAGTTGAGTCTTCTTCGTCTGATCCTTTCTTTTTCTTTGGAGACCTTTTCTTTAATTGAACTTTTCCTTTGCCAAGAGTAAGTGGATCAAGTTCAGATTCTGATATTGTGGTTTCAGAATCATCATCACTTGAAAGATCTTGAACAACTCCTTCTTGATCTTTAACACCTTCTTGATCTTTAACACCTTGAGCAGCATCCTCATTCTTCTTCAAGAAACTTTGAAGAGATTGTGATAACAAATCAGCACCTTCTTGAATAACTGTTGATGGTTCCAAAACTGTTTCATCTGTCAACTTGTGCTTCTGTTTTCCAGAAGACCCTGCAAAACAGATGTTTTGACAAATTTATTAGAAATTTTCATAATATAAAATTCTAATTTCCTTATGACTCCCCCTTTCACAATACCCTTTTTCACATTCTTCGGAATAGAAACTGCCGGGGACGACTTTGGAGTTCTCTTTCTCTTTCCATCTTTGATACACCACCATCTTGTATCTTTCTTGTAGAACAAACTCATCTTGTCATCTTCATTATCAGAATTGCTGTCTTCATGTCTCCACGCATCATTCTCTGGAGCTACATAGTTTGGATTTGAAATTTTGCAGATCATTCTCTTTGCTCCAGGATTTGGACCTTTGATCAATCTGCTGATTGTATCTGGTGTCATGTGCCTCAGGCCCAAAATATCACTACTTCTCTTTTCTAAACCTTGAAACTGATCGTCTATCAACATCTGGACAAACCTAGGATACATAAGAAACCTCTTGCTTCTATCCTTTACATTCTCAGACATGTGATCAAAAATTACTTGAGAGATATTGTATGGTCTGTTCAGTACAAGACAAGCAATGATATTCATGATGTAGTCTTGAGTTTCATCATATCCACCTTTTCTGTGTGACAAAGCATGAAGCACACAATGAATCATGAACTTATAAGCATGGCTAAAACTTGTCTTTTGCATTCTTCCATTCACACTCCCAGCAAAACCCATCCTACACCACAATCCTTTTACTAAGCGTTCAGAAACTATGGTTGGATCACTATCATTGTCTCCTAAATTCAACACTCTCCTTATAACACCAACAGTCACTTTCATCTCTAAATCTACATCTTTTCCATTCTCATCTTTCTTTGATACAGCAGAATAAATGGTCTTATCACTATCTTCGTATCTTGCAGCACTCCAAAAACGTCTCACATATGACTCATAAGCTACTGTCTTATCAGTTAAGGCCTTAGATATTCTACTTTCCCTAAAAAATTTTGCAACATCTTGAACTACTGTGTTTTCGGTATACACTTCATCCAAAATACAATATATATTATGAGCTTTATCCCAATCCTGCAGAAATTTTATTCATTTAAAAATTTGGGGTCTCAAAATATTCTGTCTAGAAAAGACTTGATGTATGATATGACACTTGAAAAGTTATCCGTACGCATGACTTGTCCGTGCGGATAAGTTGTCCGTGTGGACAACTTGTCTACATCGCGTATAACCACCCGTGCGTACAACATAACATATCCCCGGGTTGCCATCCGTGCGTACAACATGTCATTTCCACGGATTGCCATGCGCGCGTACAGCATTACTTGCCACGGATTGCTATGCGCGCATACAACATGACATAGCTACGGACTACCATACGTGCGTACAGCATTACTTGCCACGGATTGCCATACGCACGTACAAGTTGTGCGTGCGGATACAAGTCACAGGAGCAGTTTATGAACATCAAAAATTTTCAATGGCAAAATCTAAAATTGAACATAGATCTACACAGAGAATGTTAAGGCGATCAAAACCCTATGTTCAACGATGTCTAAAACGTCCTATACACAGATCAATTTAACAAAAACCTAGCTGACACTACGTACCGTTCAAACATCAGATCTAACAAATTTTAACATGTTATAACACAAATTAATCCGGTAAATCTTTAGATCTAAGCATTCCGATCAAAACCTAATCATTTATTCATGACAAATCGAACTAACACAGGCTAGATCTAAGATATAAAGCTCCGAAAGAACAGATACGTGATGAACAGATATTAAACAATGGATTATTGCAGGTTTGAGTTAGAAAAACATACCTTTGCCATTGCTTATGTTGTGCAAACCAACGAAAACAAGAATCCGTGCAAAGAATTTCGAAATCAGAAAGTCAAAGTGTGAGAGAGAAAGAGTATCGTACGTGCGTATAGCTTTGACTGACTCTTTGACCCTCTATTTATACTAACATCATACGCGTATGGTCACCCGGGCGCATTGCCATCCGTGCGTGTGGCTACCCGTCCGGATGAACATCCGAATGAGGCTCACTTTAACTTTTCAATGAAAACATTGATTTTTCTCAACTTTTGCCAGTTTTTAGAAATCCACTTAAGTTACTTAGTTCAAACTAATGACCCAAGTTACTTAATTTGTCGACCAAGTCCAACTTAATGACCTTGGTTGACCTGAGACAAAACATACTGGCTTTTGAAAAATTCTGTTCAAACATCTTTTCTGAAAATTTACAAGTATCAACTTAATGAACTTGTGTTTGTCATTTCAATACAAATTAGTTGTGATTAGCTCCAAACTCATCTTCTATCCCAGATAACTTCCTGCATCTTCTATCACTTTCGAATCTGAAGATCAACTTTCCACTTTGGTTTGTCGGAAAATAAAACAGAAAAATAAAATCTTTTTGGAATTTTCAATGAAGCAAGAAGACTAGAAATGAAAAACAGAAATATAAAAGCAGTAACTGTAAACTATTTACAAACATATTTTTGGTGAGTGTATTAGGGAATCATATCAGCTTCCGACAAGTTACAAGTACCATTAAGCTTGATTTCATGCCAAACATTAAACAATTCACCTCGATTGTCGATATACTGATCCATCTTAAATTCTTACACACATTTCAATTTGTTCAGGATACTGATTTAGTATTTTAGAGACTTAAACTTATACATGTGTCCCACCTCTTGAATATACTCCCGTATCCAGAATCCCAATAATCAGCCTTACAGGTGAGTATTACTACAATGATATCTGTACATAAATTAGGTATGCGAGGGCCGAGGGATCTCAGGTCGATACTTCCGTATACGCAGAGAGATATCAGCTTCGACTTTAAGGTGTGTCCCCTTTAGAGGATCTTTTTGCTTACAACAGCAGCGTTTATCAATTTTATTGTTTCAGCATGCTGAGGGCGGGTTTAATGCTATGTTTCAAGCATTTGCAGAAAGTATTATCCAGGGACTAGGTCAGAACTACCGTTCAGCAGAAGTCCCGGAATAATACCCCAGACATCATTGAGAATAAAGACCTAGTATATCAGATTAAGAGACCTTTCAAACGAGATTTCAGGGGTTACCTATATATCCAAGTAGTGTTCCCCACGAAATAAGCAAGTAAAATTTTAGGTTTATATCCCGAACAAATCTACTAAATGTGTAAAAACCTATCGACACATCATTAGTGAGACTGTTTAATGCATTTTAAACTTTCCATTTCTTTAGCGTACTGAAACCGTCTAGCTGATGTACTATCATTTTCCCTTTTTACACAAACTCTTTTTGAAATTTTATCATGTTTTTGGGTTTTTGAAATTTTCTAATGTTTTTGGCTTTTTCGAATTTTTTATTGTTTTTGTATTTTCTAAAACTACTATCTCCCCCTAAAAACCAAAACAAGTAAAAATTCGACAAACCATTGCAGATTGTTTCTCAACATCATCTACAGTGGCACCTTCATCAACGCCAACAATTTCCTCCGCATCCGATAGCAACTTCATACCATTAAGTTTCAAAAGATATTTAAAGCGAGTTTTATCAAATGCTTTGGTATGTAAGTCAGCTTTTTGTTCATCGGTGTGGATTTTCTCTATTCGTATCAACTTCTTCTCGAAACAGTCTCGGATGAAGTGATGACGAATTTCAATGTGTTTAGTTTTAGCGTGATGAACAGGATTTTTTGTTATGTTAATTGCTGCCTCATTATCAACAAAGATAGGAGAGTTAAGAAATTGCAAACCATAGTCTCTCATCTGTTGCTGGATCCACAAGATCTGAGAGCAGCAGCTGCTAACAGATACATATTCAGCTTCGCAAGTGGATAAAGCGACAGAGGTCTGCTTCTTGCATTGCCAGGTGACCAATCGTGGTCCGAAAAACTGGCACCCCGCTGTTGTTGATTTAGCATTCACTTTGCAGCATCCGAAATCAGAATCAGAATATCCTTCGAGCATGAAGTCGCCAACTTTTGGATACCACAACCCCAGAGATGGAGTTCCTTTCAGGTAGCGTAGAATCCTTTTCACAATTACCATGTGCGAAGCTCTAGGATTTGACTGAAATCGAGCTGCGAGGCAGGTTGGATACATAATATCCGGTCTTGATGCCGTCAAGTACATTAACGAGCCGATCATGGAACGATACAATGTTTCATCTACCTTCTCTCCGGTGAGATCAGGGTGTATCCCATGGTTCGTCGCTAATGGGGTGGACATTGGTGACATTCCTGACATTCCGAATTTCTCCAGAACATCATGAACGTATTTTGTTTGATGTATGAAAGTTCCCTCAGGAAGTTGATCAACTTGGAGTCCCAAGAAGATGACATCTCAAACTTCTGCTTCATAACTTGTTCAAAATCTTTGCAGAGTTGTTCATTTGTAGACCCGAAAATTATGTCGTCCACATAGATTTGGACAATCAGAAGATGTCCGTCGACTTCTTTTGTGAAAAGAGTGGCGTCTATCTTTCCTCGAGTGAAGTGGTTGGCTAACAGATGTTGAGACAAGGTCTCATACCAGGCTCTCGGGGCCTGATGTAAGCCGTACAACGCTTTGTCAAGGAGATAAACTTTATCTTTGTGAATTGGGTCGGTGAAGCCCGGTGGCTGTCCGACATAAACCTCCTCTTTCACCTTGCCATAGAGAAATGCCGACTTCACATCTAACTGAAAAACTTTAAATCCTTTCCACGATGCGAATGCAAGGAAGATTCTGATAGCTTCAAGTCTTGCGACGGGGGCATACACTTCAGTGAAATCTATCCCCTCCTGCTGACTGAAGCCTTGAACAACGAGTCGAGCTATGTTTCGAATGATAACTCCTCGATCATCCCTCTTGCACTTAAACACCCATTTGGTATTAATCTTCCGGTGACCATCGGGCAAATCTACTAGCTTCCATACGCCAAGCTTCTCAAATTGGCTTAACTCCTCCTGCATTGCATTTACCCAGGAATCTTCAGTAAGCGCCTCTTTGTACGTCCTTGGTTCTATCTGCGAGATAAAACAACTTAATGAGAATTCAGTTTGTAAAGGAGCAACTGTTGTGTAAAAACATGTAAGCCCTTGATCAAGCTGTCTTCGAGTGCGGACGCCTGATTGCAGTTCTCCGATTATCAGTTCCTCCGGATGATAAGAAAGCGTTCTTGGCATCATCTCGCCTGAAACATCTACTTTGCTCTCCAAATTTGTGACGTTTTGATCAGCAACTTGTTCACTAACTGGAATAGTTTGATTTGAAAACTGGATTAGCTCCCCCTCAGAGTCTAAATCATCATGATCGAATATTGGTCTGTTTTCAGATTCTTGATTATCATTCTCTATCGTCTGATTTTCTTGAGCAACATCATTTTCAACATCGTCATGTTCTCCAGCATTGCTAGGACCCGCCTCATCATCATTTGAAGCTTGTCGTTTTCGATAAAATTCTGCTGGGAACCTTTCATCTTCATACTCTCTTAGAATATCCAACTCATCAAAGAACTCTGGTTCTTCCTCCATGTTGAAGGACTCCCACAAAACATCATAATTGAAACGCCATGAGTCACCCGGATTTTGTGGAGGCATTGTGTGACCTTGGCATTCAACATTTTGAGCTTCAATAATCCTTTTTAGACTTGGAACGAAGACTCGTCGTAAAGGACTGGCATAACCTACAAATATTCCTTCAATACTCTTCTCTCTAAACTTTCCAAAAGGCTCAAGAACAGTGCAGGGCGACCCGAACGGTTCAAGATACTTCAGATTCGGTTTTCGGTTATTGATCAGCTCAAAGCATGTTTTGTTGAATTTCTTGACAGTGAGAACTCTGTTGAGCGTGTAGCATGCGGCGGAAACAGCTTCTGCCAAGAAATTTATCGGTAACTTTGAATCAGCAAGGATTGTTCTGGCCGTTTCAATCAGTGTCCTATTTTTACGTTCTGCAACTCCATTCTGTTGCGGAGTGTACGGAGCACTGAACTCATGCAAGATACCTCTTTCATCACAATATTCTTCCATATTGTTGTTCTTGAACTCAGTACCATTATCACTTCTAATTCTTCTTATACGCCTTTGGTACAAATTTTCAATCTTTCTGAACAACCCCCTCAACCTGTCAAACGTTTCTTCTTTCGACTTCAAGAATAACACCCATGAAAATCTGGAATAATCATCAGTAACCACAAGACAATAAAGTTCTCCGGTAATACTTTTGACATTCACAGGACCAAATAAATCCATATGAAGTCTTTCCAAAGGTCTTGAGACTGAATTGAATTGCTTTGCTTTGTGGGGTGTGACTTTTTCTTTTGTTTGCCTTTCATGCAACTAATGCACTCCCCTTCCAGATGAAAACCTTTGATATTAACTCCAAGAACTAGATCATTGTGCACCAAATGATTCATTTTTCTAAGATGAATGTGTCCCATCTTACGATGCCACAACTTTGATTCTTTCTCCGTTGCTCTCGAAACAAAACAGTGTGCTTGACCTGTTGTTGTAGTTGCTACAGACATATCCAACACATATAAATCATTTTCTCTTGGTGCACGCATTATAATCCATTCTTCAGGGATAACAAATCCAGGCTTCAAAATCAAGCATTCTTTGTCTGTGAAGTGAGTAGTATACTTATTGTCACAAATCTGCGAGATACTTAGCAGATTGTTTTCCAACTCAGTAATGTAGTTAACTCTTTCAAACGTAACGATCCCATTGGATAACGTTCCTTCACCAATAATTCTACCACCTTCATGACCAGCAAATCCCACATAACCTCCATTAATATTTCTGACATCATACAGCAGTGCTGTCTTTCCTGTCATGTGCCGAGAAGCTCCACTATCCATAATCCAACGTGAAACGGATCTCGGAAGCTCCTGCACGTGTCAAAAACATTTAATGAGATTTTGATGCTACCCAAGCCTCTTTTGACTCAGGTAACTTGAAATTAAGGTGAGTTGTTTTAGTGTAAAGTGGCGGAAAGTTTTTATCATTCATTTTAAGGCTTTCAGCAGTCCCAACTTCAACCTCTTTGAATAAGAAAAATTCGTCCTTTTGAGGTTGAGCAGTTGGTTGATTTTTCTTCACCACATACTTCTTTTCAGAAGTCGATTTTTGTTTCTCATAAAACTTCAAGGGTACATACTTCTTCTTGGTAGAAGATGATGGTTTTTCAGTTTCAGACACCTTTGGTAAATCAACTTTCTTTTCAACAACTTTTGGCTTCCATGTTTGTTGAGGTGAGGCAACCCGTTGGTAAAATTTATTATTTTTAGTTACCGAATTCTTAACAGGTTCAGTTTTGATCTTGATGTTATCATTTCTCAAAACATTTTTCTCAACAATCAATGGAGTCTTTCCTTTCACAACATCTCTCTTGATAGAATTCTTCACAGTTTCAGTCTTAGGCTTCAAGTTGGTACACTTTCGTGCAATATGTCCAACTTGATTACATTTGAAGCATGTTCGAGTGTCAACTACCCGACTTGAGCCTTCAGACTGAGGCTGTGAGGCCTTCTTCTCGAAGAACTCTTTGTTTTATTTTAAAAAGATTTCAGACTCTTCATCAGAAAGTGAGTTTGAACTGTTCACAAACACCCTTTTCACAGCAAACTTCTTGTTTTGAACAATCTTTTTCTGATAATTCTTACCACCCTGATATCCTCCCGACCATTTGTTTTGATTATTGTTAGAAAAACGTGGTGGAATAACAGGTTTCTTATAGTAAGCTTTATCTTTCTCAAAATTCATTTGTCTCTTTGTCTGTTTTAAACCGTCCACTTCAGACAAATCAATTTCAACCAATTTGAAAACATTTTTCAATTTGTTCACATTAACATTCTCCATAGGAAACTCAAAGTCTGAATACAACTTATCAGATCCAGACATCTTGTACATCACAAGACCCGGTTCTTCATTTAAGTTGTTTTTAGATTTTGGTTTCGGAATGTAATTGTTCAGAAAACATTCTTCATCTTCATTCGAATCACTATCCAAGACACTTTCAGCCATGCCTTTAATGATTTCAGTTTGAACACTGTCATCGGATGATGATGAAGAGAATGTTACATCAATCGTCTCTGGCAGTTTTATCTCATTTGATTCAACATCATCATTAACCAACCCTGATTGCTTCTTTGAAAAATTGTTTAGAACCGGTGGCGGAACTTGATGAAACCCCACCCCAGTTCCATCACAGTATACATCTTCACCAGCTTTGTTTTTCCCAATAGGTTTTGGAACAATGTGTTGCAAAACAAAGCTTGCAGAGTTGTAACTGCTCAGTTTCAAATTAATACGTTCATTCTCAATCTTAGCTTCTTCAAACTGAAGCTTCAATTTCGCAATTTCATCAAGTTGTTGATTGATTAACTCTTCTTTTACTCTAAGAACTCCTGATAATTGAAGATTTTCTTTTGTTGTTTTACTATTTCTCTCATCAGAATCTTTAACCGTTCGCTTTAGCTTCTCAAAATTTTCAGAAATTTTACGACTTTCAAGAATCAACCTTTCATTTTCTTTTCTTATTCTTTCAATGTCATTTTTATCATTTTCAATTTTATCAGCTAATTCTTTTGATCTATCATTCGAAGCTTTCAGCATTTTGTCACGGTTTAAGATTTGATTTTCAACACTTTTGACTTTACTAGTCAACTCTTCAATCTTCTTACCATTGAGGTAAGTGATTGTACTACAAACTTTGCACTCTTTCATGCAATTTTTGCAATCATTTTCAGATTTATCTTTCTTACCTGACTCAATTGTACCATTTGAACTGACCTTGTTTGTTGACTCAGTTCCAGAACTAGAAACTACCTCAAGTTCTTTTGCTGCAAGAACTTTTTCAGCCATCTTCTTTAAGTTTTCTGCCGATAGCTCTTGCGATGTATCAATGATCCCATCATCAGCATTCTTTGGCTTTGGTTTCTGTTCTGCTTCTTTGACTTTTTCATCTTTCTCTACTTGTTTCTCTTCACCACCTCCCCACCATTCTCTTTGTCTAGCTTCTTCTTCCTCGGCAAATTGTTGTGTAAGAGCATCAACACTGATGGAATTTGGGTCAACTGCAATGTTTCCTTGAGGATCAAGGTAACATTCTCTGTCAGCATCCCACCTTTTTGCTCTTTTAGCTTCTTTGTAAGTGTTATAAATTCTGTTCATTCTGGTTTGGGCTTTCATTCTTCGGTTGACGAGTTTTTCTTCATCAGTTCTAATGTCTTTAAAAGGAATAATCTTCGTCACGAATGCATAACCCACCGCATCTTCCTCAGGCAATATTTCACTCCAATCATAGCCTTCGTCATCATGGATTACAGCAAGAGCTCTAGACTTCTCTTTGTTGTCTTCAACTTGCTTCAATCTAGGTGGCTCAGATTTATTCTGGTGATAGATTGCTCTCTTGTAATAATCATCTCTGAAAGGGTTTTCTGACTCATCAGCATATGCATTTCTGCATTCTCGTTTGAAGTGACCTTTCTGCTTACATTTGAAGCACGTCACCTTCGATTTATCAAACCCCAGCTTAGTAGATGCACCACCAATTATCTTTCTGCTGGTAATTTCCATGAAGCATTGTGCTCTACGAACAGCACTGGCCATAGCCCAACGAATATCGATCAGCTCCATTTCCTCGGGATCAATCTAATCATAATCTTCTTTCGTCAGATTGGTATTACCTATCTTCCCGGTTACTAACCCTTCATACGACTCCAACACAGATGCTAGAAAGATCATCTGCTGTTTGGCCGACTCTTCATCAAAATTCTGAGCATTCTTCAAATCTACCGCAATGTTGCATGAAAACACATTCTTTGGAACAGATTGCTGTTGACTTGAAGAATTTGAAGAAGATCCCTGACTTGGAGTATTGTGTGATAAACCTCCATGAAAACCACTGTTTGGACTTTCTTTGCTTGAAGGGTTTGAATTTTCAGCGGAGAAAGAAGTTCTTGGAGAAGCATTCTTGGGAATCATACTCTTTGGATAGTACAACTCCATGTTTTGTTGGTATGATGAATGATTTACTTTGTGAGTTTTCTTTAACTCCAACTCATGACTTTCTAGTCTTTCAATCAGCAAGTCGACAGTCAGATCTTTAGCTTTGATTGTATTTTTTAACATCAGTGCATAGTACTACCAATCCATCTCGTCTGGTAGTGAATCAAACAGTTTGTCAACTAGCTCTTCTGGAGGATAGAGAATTCCATGCCTTGCCAATTCCAACTTTAAGTGTCCAAATCTTTCAATCATTTTACAAACAGATTCACCTTTTAAGCATCCGAACAAATCAAACTCCTTTCGCAGCAATTTCTTTTTGTTTTTGATTATTTCTTCACTTCCTACACATTTTTTATTTAACTTTTCCCATAGATCTTTTGCGTTTGTGTATTCAATGAGTGAAATAATGTCGTCTCTTACGGACTGGTGAATCAAAGCAATGCATTTTTGTTCAGCTATAAAGTTTTCTACTTCTTCACCTTCTGACAAATTCTCACAATCTTGTCTTTCTGAAGCAAAACCGTTCTTTAAGTTCTTCCAGCTATGATATGCGAAAGCTTTCAGCCATTCTTCGAATCTTTTTGCCCACCGATTATATTCTTCGATTGCCATTAGCTTTGGTGGTTTGTTGTAGGTACCATATGCACTTTCAACACTTAGGGCATCGGATAAAGTTTTCTTTGGGTTTGGATTATCATTTGAACGATTTGAAGTGTCGTCTCCAGAATTGCCCGCGAAAGCATACATCTCACTGAAGGGATTCATGAATTCTTCCATTTTTAAGTACCTGAAACAATTTTCAAACACTTAGACAATTTTTACAAATTTTAAAAATTTCAAACACTTGAACCGGATAGTTATCCGTTCGAACAGGAATACGGATGACAACAAAGTCTATCCGCACGGACGGTGATCCGCTCGGATGGTTGTGCGTACGGGAAGCTTTGACCTTTTGACTTATCTGGTTATCCGCACGGGTTGTAATCCGTGCGTGTAACAATGATGATGTCAGCAAACAACTTGCAGTAACTAACTAAGCCAAACCGCTCAGACAGCTGTCCGCACGGGTGAGTGACGTCATCAAATACGAACAACTAAACATGATTTTCGTTGAATTTGATCTGGTTTTAGGTTGAATCTGATTATGAAACTAAGTAGGATTATACTTTGAATGATTGCGAGTTATTTGATATCAAATTTAACAAATTTTAACCGTAAATTCTTGCTCAATTTTAAGTTTTTCTGATTTTATGGTGACAAATGAAGAACAAATGTAAAATCTGAGTAGATGTATAAGAAATCTGTCAAATTTCCGGTGAAATTTGAATCAAATCGGCAACAGAAGTCAAATCTCCGGTGAAATTCGACTTTGATCGGCGAATAGAACTTGAATTCCGGTGAATTCAATGTCGTTGATCTCGTACAACACTTATTAGCTTCCTGAGTTTGTCTATAAATAGAAGGTCCGGTGCTACTTTGTAAGAACTTTTGACACACGCACGGATAGTCTGTACGTTCACCGGAACTTTGTGACTTTCAGAACGACTAATAGAACTAACAGACATGCAGTTAAACGTTGAATTCTCTGTTGCACATATATGTGATTCGTCTTAATGGATTCCGCACACTAAGACGAAATCGATTCATCTTGTTCCTACGATCAGATCCTGTATCAACGGGACCAACAATTCAAATGCGCGTTTCATTCGAAATTTCAACATTTGGCTTTCTCTTAGGCATTATATCAAACACCTAGTGAGCATACTTTTATAAAATTAACAATCAAACTCCATGACTACATATCTTGTCAATTTCAACTTCTTTTACTAAATAATCATCTAGTTCATGGTTCAATGTCAAGATTAACTTCATAGAGTTCAAATAACACTAGTTTGATAATCATATTTCTAGTGTTCATCATGTTTTTACAAAACCCATTAGACACCTAGTTAGTGATCATGAGTTTTACTACATGCATTCAAATTCCTTAGTTTATTAACTAGGGTTTGTTTCAAATCATGCATACATCCTATTTCCACCCAAATATCCATCATTCAAGATCAAATTTTGAATTCCTAGAGTTCATCAAGAATTTGAGATGGAACAAAATAGTGAAATTTGACATACCTTATGATCACTTCACTGAGGTGATCACCAATTCGTGCTTGGATTTCAATTTGGGTGTGATTTGCCCTTCCAATTTGCTTGAATTTATGCTAGTTAAGGGTTTGAACAAGGGAGTTCTTTGGCTCCTGTTGAAAGTGTCGACCAGAACACACACTCAAGGCGTGTGTTTTGGTGTTTGATATTTTATTTATTACAAACTAGTTTCTAGTTTATCACTTTCGACCCCTCTATTTTCCCCAAGTTGCATATAGTGTGTTTTAACCAATTTCTTTATTACTACAAGACTTGTGACTAACTAGGTTATGTATTCCTAGTTATTTTATCTTGTTCATAACCCGTTTTATTTTAAGTCCCGTTAACTCGGGCCTTTTATATACTTTGTTTTCTCAAAGTATTTCTCATCCTTTTAATAAATATTAGATTTATTTATTTAAATCCTAATATTCACCGGGTTTACTTTACCACCTACGGTATTTTACCCGTTCATTATTATTAACATGGTTTAATTACCAATCCCGATTTTGGGGTGTTACAAGTCTACCCCTTTTAAAGAGGTTTCGTCCCCGAAACCTTCTTTATGTAGTTCGTTGATTAAACCAAACGAACTTACCTTTGTTTTCAAGGTTTTCCTTCTCTTCGGTCTATGGTTATCATTGTATTGACGTATGCGTCTCTCATGTGTTTGGCCTCATGGGCCGTAACTTTCATCTTATGCCCCTTATTTCTATTAGTTACTTATCTTGGCGGTTAGACTAATTAGTCAGCGGTTACCTTATACCCCTTCGCTCGGGTGTATCCATTTTGCCTTCTCGAGGCTTACAAACTTTTATTATTCTCATTTCATTGTTCATACTATAACCTGTTTATGTTTCGTATTACTTTTCCTTGACAGTACCCTTTTTATTTATTCGACCCGTTTAGTTTTGCATCATACCTTCTTACTACTTACAATTTATGACTTCTAGACATACCTACCCATTCCCTGGGTTTGTGGTCTTTGGTGTATCATTACCATTCCATGGTTTTACGCCCTCATGATCCATAATCATCAAGTGACGTTCAAGTCACTTCTATATTACCAAGACAACCTTTGTTTGACCCCTTTGGTTGTCTAATGGTATCCACCATTTCAACGACAACCAAACATGCCTTAACGAATCTTTTGACCCATTTTGATTATCTAGTGAACTTCGTCACCTCTACAACACACTACATTTTCTCTTAACACTATTTCGAGTTACTAATCTACATTCAATATCTAAGCGTAATGTAACAGAATCAAAGTTATGTACTTGCATAATTCATCAACATTGGTTTCAATCCATAATTACCCATTCACGGGCTTGTCCGTTTTAGCGTATCACTTCCATCTCATGTTTTATGCTTTTATAACTCAAGTTTAACGAGCGACTTTCATGTCACGTCATGTCTAAGTTTATATAACCTTTCATCATCGAGAATCTTCTTTTCGAACGTTTCGTTTTTACACCTATCAGTGTTAAGACCGAAATCCTTTAATATTAATCCTTTTCTAATTTCTCTCATAATACCCATATTTGTTAAAACGTTGTTTCTTACTAAAACTGAATTTTAGTTTAACGTTTCCTTTTCACCTTGTCTTACATCCTTTTTCTTATTTCTAGGAATTTTAAGTCTGAGGATTTATTCCTTTCCGTCATTATTTAATGCGTGGAATTATAATTAGTTCCCACACTTGACCCAAATGACTCGTAGGTTCTATCACTTAGCCTCGTAGGCTATTTATCTACATTTTATATATATAGGGAGAAGATCATGCGAGAACCACCTCTTATTGCGAGAACCGCGAGAACCAATGTGAACACAACCAAAAATGCCTAAAAATAGCTAAAAATCACACAAAAAAAATTTTTTAAAATATTTTTTATATAAAAATCGCTACTTTTCGAAGACAAAAAAAAAATTTTGCCCACTAAAAGTAGCGATTTGAGCATAAAAAATATTAAAAAAAAAATTAGATTTTTTTTTTATTTTTTTAGATTTTTTTAGGTTTTTTGGGGGTTTAGTTTTTAGCATTTTAGCTTGGGGGGGAGAGGGGTTTAGGTTTTTTTTTTTTGAGGGGGGGGGGGGTTAGGTTTTTTTTTAGGTTTTTTTGGGGGTTTTAGTTTTTAGCATTTAGCTTGGGGGGGTAGGTTTTTTTTTGGGGGGGGGGGGGTGGGGGTTAGGTTTTTTTAGCTATTTTAGGTTGTGTTCACATTGGTTCTCGCGGTTCTCACAATAAGGGTGGTTCTCGCATGAGCCCCTCCCTATATATATATATATATATATATTTACCTTTTTAAAGCGAGACCCCAACAGTTCGTTTCTTTCTATCTGCGACCCAAAGGTCTTTTTGGTTTCGTAGACCTTATCATTACTTATAATTCCTGAAGATTGTGATGATCCGGTAGATTCATCTTTTACTCATGTCATACTAAAATATACCTTCGGTGTCAAGGCACCCTTTTTAAGTTTAGAAATCATTCTTTTTCGTTCTTGAATTCTATGGACCTTGACCGTAGTCTAAGGCTACATCCGCTTCCATTTTAAACTAATCCTCCGACTCTATGATTGCTTACGTCATTTACACGTCGGTCTATTTTCCGCTTATTGTTATCCGATTTATTCCCACATTTATTAACAACCCATTACCCGGGTTCTTTTATCCTAATGTTTTTAACATTCTTGTTTCGTTAGTATGCGTTTTTTCCCTTTTCTACATTATCCCATAACCTTTTATACGGATTTGTTAATATCTCGCGCTTTTATTTATTCGGTTCGCGCTTACTTATGTTATCAAGCGTTATTCTTAATTTAACTCGTTTGACTTGTTCGTGTGAAATTTCATCACTTGTGAACGTCAAACTCCTTTCTTTATTCGACCCGTTCGACTTTAAAATAGTTGAACGTAATTATCAAAATTTCTGTTTGCATATTCTCATCGTCTTTTAGTCATGACTCATATTCCGAGTCTTTTGACTTTCTATTTCGCGTTCCCGTCTCTCGATTTACGCATTCACTCAAAATCCTACCCATCAATCGGGTGTTTTACCGAAGTCGTTATCATTACAACCCTTCCGGTATGCATTAAGACTTCGCTTCGATTTATTTAGTCGTGTTAGCGAAATCCATCGCTTTTATTCAACCATGTCTTTTATTCATTATGTGACCATCCTTGACGGCCTTATAGATTCTGAGTGACGATTATCATCGTCATCCTTGCTTTACTACGACTAAAGTTAACAACCTTGATTATCTTTTTCGTATGAGTAATACCTTCGTTTTTATGATCCGGCGGATCATCTATACTTTGGTTTTACTTGCCCATTTTGTCAACCATGGCTCTTTCGTCCAGAATGATTTATTTTCATGAATTTTCGTCAGGTTATTCATTTATATCATCATTTACATTAGTCTTTGTCCCTTCTCTCGGGCTCATTATTCTAATGTAATACGCTTCCGTCACTCAGCTGTGCGTTTACATTATTATCAAACATCTTATTTATTTGATTCATTTGGGTACCATCTAAGTTAGTCCCATTCACCCCGTCCTTACTAAATCGGACGTAAATGTGTCCGCTATAAGAAGTTCATGGTATCATATGCCGCTACTTACTTGGCTAGAGTAAGCGATCAACACATGATACACATGACCTTTTTATAGTTTTCACATCACGCCCTATGTAAGTAACGCCTCAATTTATTTCATATCTCTGATTTCATTTAGTAAAACTTTATTTAATTGCAAAACAACAATCATTAGTTTTCCTAGTTTTACATTTGAACATATAAAATGTTTTTCTTTTCTACCGAACTATTATATAATCACATTCGTTAATGTGATTGCTACTTTTCTCAATAGCATTATATTGAGAGTTTTTCACTTGGATAATTACCCCCCGTCCAAGTTTCCATATGAACTAATCCTATTATTTCTTTGTTATTCATCATGTGAATAACACATGTTTCTATTAAACTTTTCTTGGAAACGTCATCCTGAATAGATATCCTATTCAGGTTTGATCAGATATATGCAACCGTCATTCCCTACGCGTTTGTTGCATATTACTACTTGTGCAATTAAATTTAAAAGCGTGCACCTGGTAAAACTTGCCCTAACGGGCTTCTCTTGCCGTTAACTTTGTGTGCGATCATCACGCGATTTAGGTCCTTGATGAGTATGCTCTGCTTGTCATACCTCGGACCGTTCCACCGTCATGTCCACAATTCTTTCAACTCTCGTCATTTTCAGATGCGAGTATCCTTCAACTAAACATTTACAAAAGTTAGTAATTTCGACATTAATAAATGCCTGTATTGTAATACAAAGCTTTTTACTGCACGTGTCAACGCACATGATTTTGTTAACTATACCAATTGTTTTCGTTGGGGTAACGTGTATTACACGATAACCCTATGTGTTGTTCACAACACTTTAATCATACTAAACCATTAATATATTTGTACTTACCGGATTTGCGATCAAGCCTCGAACCGAACACGCTTTACTTCTTTAACCATGAGCTCTGATTACCAACTTGTAACACCCTTACTATTTAAAGCGGATTTTTGTCATAAATCACGAACATAATCATATAATTATAATTACAATTACATTGGAAAATACGGGTAAATTAAAACTTTTACAACTTTCAGGTATACCACTTAATGTGACTAAATTCGTCGTTTAAAATAACGATTAACAATGTGCGGAAGCTTGTATCTTGAACGTGTTCGGTTCTTTCGTTGAACTTGATCGTCCTCCGGTACGAGAATTTTACCTACAACTCATAAAACATGAGTTAGATTACTCATACGTAGCTTAAAACGTGTTTAAACGGGTTCGCAAAACAAAAATGATTAAATAAATAATTTTTCGCCAAAAAGGACACCGTCGCGTCGCGCGACGGCCCCTGGCCTTTGTCGTCGCGTGGCGCGACCCCTTCTTTTTCCCAGAATGTTTGCAGCTGAAAGCTGCATATTTTCAACAACGCTAATTTTTGCCGAAACGTGCATAACTTTCTCGTTATTTATCCGTTTTACACTATTCTTTTTCCTACGCAATCGAAGTTTGATTTTCCATCACATGGAGTTAAAATTCAACATTCAAACTAATAAAATTCTAGATTTTTAAGCCTTTGGCTTATTTTTCAATTTCAACATTTTGACCCGTTTGTATTTAAAACTACCAACTTGTTTCCTGAACAACCAAATACGTACATCAATGTATTTAACTCTAGATCTCTATCTCGGGTTCATAATTCTTATGAATTATGCAACTAGTACGATAGCTATGCGCATAAATCCGTTTTGATCCGTTTAGGGGATTTAAGCAACCAAGTCTAAAACTACCTCATTTCTTTTCGCACTTCGTGATTCCATATCTGAAGTATCTACCTATATTTCATAATCACCATATAAGTTCCTAAATAACCCATATGGGTCATTTGCCTAATTTACCCGTCAAGGGCTTTTTGGTCAATTTTAGTCCTTCATTTACGACGAAGGACTTTCGCTAATATTTGACCAAAATATCGCTTTTAAGTATAATTCAAAATATGCCTACCTGGCTCGGGTCATAGCATCGACCCGTATACATACTTTTTGCTTCAATTTTTCTAGTTAAAGCATTGCACACACATGTTATTTCCTGTTATCACAAAAACTCAACAAGTAGTCGTCAGTTATTATTGTCAAATGATTTTACCAATGTCATTTGATCCGTTTAGTCCGAACGACCATTTTCCATTATGAAATGATATCTAGTTACCATCTCGCTCTTTTACCCATTCCGGTTTACACCATAACGAAATATTTCAAAATTCGTTATTTATTAGTCCTCACCCGACTAATTTACCATTTTACCCCTTTCTACCATAATTTATGGTTTTTTACTTTTTTACTTATTCCGACTTGCATTGTATCATGCCGGAACATCATATTTCAATTACTTAACATTATTCACAATCAATATTCACAAGTAAGTGTATTGTAAATAAAAAGTGGGTGTAAGCTTAACTTACCTTTTATCCGATTTCGCTTTTTTTCCGGGCATTCAAGTCGTTTGACCCGCTTCTTTTCCCCAAGCCGCCACCTAGCTCGTTAAGCGTCAAACTATCGTCATCATTTACAAGGTGGTTAGGTTAGTCATTAACAAATACGACTATTCCACCTTACGTATTTTCTGTATCAAAACTACTATTCGACTTCATCATTGGTTAGTTTAACTTATCAAATGTCAACTACTTTTGATCACATGATTTACACAGTTAAGTCTAATTCAACATGATGTTTTGAACCCTTATCGCTTCATATTTCACATAATTTGCCATATTATTCAAATGCGCGTTTCATTCAAAATTTCAACATTTGGCTTTCTCTTAGGCATTATATCAAACACCTAGTGAGCATACTTTTATAAAATTAACAATCAAACTCCATGACTACATATCTTGCCAATTTCAACTTCTTTTACTAAATAATCATCTAGTTCATGGTTCAATGTCAAGATTAACTTCATAGAGTTCAAATAACACTAGTTTGATAATCATGATTCTAGTGTTCATCATGTTTTTACAAAACCCATTAGACACCTAGTTAGTGATCATGACTTTTACTACATGCACTCAAATTCCTTAGTTTATTAACTAGGGTTTGTTTCAAATCATGCATACATCCTATTTCCACCCAAATATCCATCATTCAAGATCAAATTTCGAATTCCTAGAGTTCATCAAGAATTTGAGATGGAACAAAATAGTGAAATTTGACATACCTTATGATCACTTCACTGAGGTGATCACCAATTCGTGCTTGGATTTCAATTTGGGTGTGATTTGCCCTTCCAATTTGCTTGAATTTATGCTAGTTAGGGTTTGAACAAGGGAGTTCTTTGGCTCCTGTTGAAAGTGTCGACCAGAACTCACACTCAAGGTGTGTGTTTTGGTGTTTGATATTTTATTTATTACAAACTAGTTTCTAGTTTATCACTTTCGACCCCTCTATTTTCCCCAAGTTGCATATAGTGTGTTTTAACCAATTTCTTTATTACTACAAGACTTGTGACTAACTATGTTATTTATTCCTAGTTATTTTATCTTGTTCATAACCCGTTTTATTTTATGTCCCGTTAACTCGGGCCTTTTATATACTTTGTTTTCTCAAAGTATTTCTCATCCTTTTAATAAATATTAGATTTATTTATTTAAATCCTAATATTCACCGGGTTTACTTTACCACCTACGGTATTTTACCCGTTCATTATTATTAACATGGTTTAATTACCAATCCCGATTTCGGGGTGTTACATTATGAGGTTAGCTTGATTGATGTTGAAGTGAATTGATGGTTGATTGGTTGTTTTGTTAAGTTAGGGTTGGAAATTGGTTATGGAATTGGAAGTTAAAACTGTTAGTTTGATGAACTTAGTTTTAACAATTAAGTGGTTGATATGCAAGATCTGTAATGCGTGATTGCTGCTGTGATTATATGATTACCACCATTGTCAGTCAGCACAGTTGAAGGAGAATGGGGTTTGGAGAAGATGATGGATTAGAGTTTGGGTTTGGGTCAAAGGGTTATTTAATTTTATTAATTTAATTAATAATGTGTTATAATAAAATTATAATGACCATTTTGCCCCTGAGAAAAATGACAAATAATAGGATTTTATTAGACAAATATGAGCTGATTTCACTTTTGGACCAAAATGGCATTAAAAGTGAAACTACAGGAATCCAGATTCAAAAAAATTTGAGTTTTGGACTAAAGTGGCAAAAGTAACAAAACCTTAGGGACCAAAATGACAGTTTACTCAAAAAAATAATAATCTATACTTTATAATAAAAGAAACCAACTTTGGGACACGTGTCACTCATTGAAGGCGTCTACATTTTAATTTCATGCATTTTCATACTTATCTTATATCAATTAATTAAATAATAAATAATAAATTAATATTAAATCTTATCTTACTTTGAATGTCGGATATAATCATTCTATTTAATCTAATAATATATTATCTTCAAATTTAAATTATAAATTAAAGATTTTTTAAATAATAGCACAAAACAATAATCTTAAACTTAAAAAACAATAATACGCTCATATAAAAAATTTAAAGTACAAACAAAATATACAAAATAACTTATTAGACATTAGATCAAACTTTAAAAAACACTAATTAGGAAGAGACGCTTATAATATAACTTTGTTTTAGATTTTCTAAATTGGGGTTCTAATCAATTCGAATTAAACTTAACCAAGTTTATGACTTGATTCGAATTAAACCGAATAAATTTATGATTTTGTAAACGAATCCAATGACATATTATTTATTATACAAAATTACATTTATTTAACCCGTGTAATACATGGTGTTTTTAAAGATATAACTTTTTTTTATTATTTAGTATATATTTGCCCCGCTTGCGGTATGCGCATATAATGTATATATGTGTGGACGCTCGGAGGGCAAAAGTGAAATTGCACTAATTTTAACATTATTTTACTAAGTTCGTGAAAATAACGTTATAAGCGGAGGACGGTTAATCATGCATCATCATCATGTGGTGGCGTTGATAGTAGAAAGACAAAAGGGACCATGCACTAATGGGTCTTTGTCCCGATTGTTGAGTGTTATGTGCCTTATATCCAAGGCTTGATGCAAAACTACTATCGAGCCGGGGCTCTCACTGAAAGCCGCCTCTCTATTCCTACGGGATAGAGGTAAGACTGTCTACATCTTACCATCCTCAGACCCTACCTTAGCTTTGCTATTGGTGGGATTTACTGAGTATGATGATGATGATGATAATGATTTAGTATATATAATTGGATTTATTGAACCTGTATAATACATGGGGTTTATAAAGATATAACTTTTTTATTATTTAGTTTATAAAATTACATTTATCCAACCCGTGTAATATACAAGGTTACAAAATTACATTTATTTAACACATGTAATACACAATGTTTTTAAAAATATAATTTTTTTTATTATGTAATATATATAATTAGATTTATTCAACCCGTACAATACACGTTTTTTTTTTATTATTTGGTATATAAAATTACATTTATTCAGTACAATACATGAGGTTCTTAGAGATATAATTTTTTTATTATTTAATATATATAAAATTACATTTGTTCAACCCGTGTAATAAACGAGATTTTTAAAGAATAATTGTTTTAACTAAGTATATAAAATTCCATTTATTCAACCCGTGTAATACACGGGGCACTCAAACAACTCAACCCAAACATACATTCCAACCCAAAACATGATGAACTTTCTTGAGGGGCTAATATGTAAATTTTGCACCATAGACTTTATGCACCTTGACTTCTTTTTCTTTTTTCTTTTTTCTTTTTTCCAATATCACCCAAAAAACAAGAACCAAAAATGAATCAAAAGGCTGATACTCCATCTCTCTCACTATCTTTTCCAAAACACAAAATTAAGGTTTAAACTTCAACTTTATACCTCATCACAAACCTTCAAACCCCTTCATCAAGATTCAATTTTTCCACAAATGGGTCGTCATCAAACCCCCATAAAACCCCTATTCCTCCTCTGTTTCATCTTCATCCACCATTACGACGTCGTTTCAACCACCAACTCAGACAAATCAGCCCTCCTAGAGTTCAAAAGATCCGTATTCGACCCGTACGGACTCTTAACAACCTGGAACGAATCCAACCCGGATCTTTGTTCCTGGGTCGGAGTCACATGCGGGTCGGGTCACCGTGTCGTGGGTCTTAACATAACCGGTGGAGGTAATTTCGGATCTTTTACTTGTAATAAATATGATCAATTTCAGTTGTACGGATTTGGAATTAGAAAAGGTTGTGAAATTAATAATGGGAAATTGATGGGTAAGTTATCATATGCAATTTCAAAGCTTGATGAAATTAGGGTTTTATCTCTTCCGTTTAATGATTTAGAGGGTGAAATTGGAAGTGTAATTTGTGGGTTGAAGAAGTTAGAAGTTGTTGATCTTGAAGGGAATATGATTAGTGGGAATTTGAAGTTTAATTTTGGGGATTTAAAGAGGCTTAGGGTGATTAATCTCGGGTTTAATCGGATATCGGGTGAAATACCCGATTCGCTGTTGAATTTGAAGAGTTTAAAGATTCTGAATCTTGCTGGGAATCGGTTAAACGGGTCGATTCCGAGGTTTGTTAACGGTGAGTTACGCGGGTTGTACTTGTCGTTTAATCGGATTTCGGGGAGGATTCCGAGTGAGATTGGGTATGATTGTGGTGAGCTTGAGCGGTTAGAGCTTGCAGGCAATTTGTTACTTGGGGGGATTCCATCTAGTTTGTCGAACTGTAGTAAGTTGCGATCGGTTTTACTGTATTCGAATATGCTCCAAGGTGAGATCCCGGGTGAGCTTGGTCGGCTTAAGATGCTAGAAGTTTTGGATGTTTCGAGAAACAGTCTTCGCGGGCATATACCGAAACAGCTTGGAAACTGTACAGAAATGTCGGTTCTTGTGTTGTCGAACTTGTTTGATCCTATCCCGGATGTTGGTTCTCGTTCTGTAGACGAGTATAATTATTTTCAAGGCGAGTTGCCTTTGGGAATTACGGTTTTGCCCAAGTTGAAGCTGCTATGGGCTCCAAGAACGACTTTGGAGGGCGGGTTTCCGAGCAACTGGGGTGGTTGTAAAAGTTTGGAGATGGTAAACTTGGCTCGAAACTTTTTCACAGGTGAAATCCCGAACGGGCTAACTCTATGCAAGAAGTTGCGGTTTCTTGATTTGAGCTTGAACAAGTTGACCGGCGAGTTAAGTGATGAACTTCCGGTTCCGTGTATGATTTTGTTCGATGTTAGTAAGAATCATCTTTCAGGGCCAATCCCGTCTTTTCGTTACACGACATGTGAACCGTTTGATGCCTCGTCAGTGTACACACGATATTTTGCATTTCAAACCGCAAAGGATGGTGAAAAGGGGAGTCTTGCAAACACTACAAGAATTTTGCGATTCAACGTCTCTAATAATGAGTTGTCGGGCCCGTTGCAAGAAAACTTGATGGCTACCACATCTTCAGTACGGCAGCTGACCGAATCCGGTCCAACAAACGGGACCGATTTTGTAAATTACTCTGATTCTTCAACCCCGGCCCCAAAAAGCGGGAACGGGAACTTTAATTCGATTGAGATTGCTTCGATAGTATCAGCTTCGGCCATTTTTTCGGTTCTTCTAGCGCTGATTGTTCTTTATTTCTGTACCCGAAGGCGGCCCAAGTCCGTGGCCAACGAGTCTACTCAAAAGGAAGTTACTCTTTTTATCGATATCGGGCTCAGGTTGAATTTTGATAGTGTGATACAGGCAACTGGTCACTTCAACGCTAGCAATTGTATCGGAAGCGGTGGATTTGGGGCAACGTATAAAGCCGAGATCTCCCCGGGGTTCCTGGTGGCAATAAAACGATTGGCGGTAGGACGGTTTCAAGGTGTACAACAATTCGAAGCTGAGATTAGAACGTTAGGGCGGCACCGCCACAGGAATCTTGTGACACTTATCGGATATCACGCGAGTGAAACCGAAATGTTCCTAATCTATAACTACCTACCCGGTGGAAACCTGGAAAGATTTATTCAAGAACGATCGATGAGAGCCGTTGATTGGCGGGTTCTTCACAAGATCGCATTGGATGTCGCACGAGCACTCGCATATCTCCATGATCAATGCGTTCCGCGTGTTCTTCACCGTGATGTCAAACCTAGCAATATATTGCTAGACGACGATTTAAACGCTTATTTATCCGATTTCGGGTTGGCTCGGTTATTGGGTACATCAGAAACGCACGCCACCACCGGAGTCGCCGGAACTTTTGGTTACGTGGCACCTGAATACGCGATGACATGTCGGGTATCGGATAAAGCTGACGTGTACAGTTACGGTGTAGTACTTCTCGAATTGTTATCCGATAAAAAGGCGTTAGACCCGTCTTTTTCATCTTATGGAAACGGGTTTAATATTGTCGCGTGGGCGTTAATGCTACTCCAGGAAGGACGCGCGAAGGAGTTTTTCACAGCCGGGTTGTGGGATGCAGGGCCGCACGATGATCTCGTGGAGGTGTTGCATCTGGCGGTGGTTTGCACGGTGGACTCTTTGTCGACGAGACCCACCATGAAGCAAGTCGTACGGCGGTTGAAGCAACTTCAACCGCGGTCATGTTAACCGCAGCATAATAGTTATGATAATTAAACTCTTGTATATGTTTCTAGAAGACGATTGATTGTAGTTGTAACTTGTAAAATTATGGCAAAAGATCAAATACAAATAATCTTAACATACTAAACATACACATTGAAGGAAAACCCAAAAAGACAAGGTGGCATTTTTGTAATTACCACCAACTATCAAAGTTACAACAAAAAATGCCTAAAAAAACACAAATTTTTTTTTAACATTTTTTTATTAAAAAATCGCTACATTTCGTTAGCAAAAAAAAATAAAAAATAAAAAAAAAAAATTTTTTTTTTTTTTTTTTTGCTGCTACTAAAAGTAGCGATTTTTTAATAAAAAATGTTAAAAAAATAAAATAAAATAATTTGTGTGTTTTTTTTTTTTTATTTTTTTAGGTTTTTTGGGGGTTTAGTTTTTAGCATTTTAGCTTGGGGGGGGGGGGGGGGGGGGTTTAGGTTTTTTTTAGGTTTTTGGGGGGTGGGGGGGGGGGGGGGGGGGTTAGGTTTTTTTAGGTTTTTGGGGGTGGGGGGGGGGGGGGGTAGGTTTTTTTTAGGTTTTTGGGGGGTGGGGGGAGTGGTTAGGTTTTTTTAGGTATATTTGTAGAGTAACTTTGATAGTTATTGATAATTACAAAAATGCCACCTTGTCTTTTTGAGTTTTCCTTCAATTTGTATGTTTAGTATGTTAAGATTATTTGTACAAGAACTTTACCCGTAAAATTATATGTTATAATGTCATGTACCTAAGATCATACAAAAATATAATGACAAAAAGAAAACTTTATTAAATGTTTGATTTGGCACATAAAAGGGCCAAACCACCAGTTTCGGAGCAAGACAACGATTTTTGTCGTCCGTATCAGAGGGACGTCGCTGGCGGCATAACGACGATATGTCTGAGCGGGTGTTCGACATCGCCGCCGCCACCGTGTTTGACGAACTCCGCCGGTGTCAAGAAGCTACCATGACAAACGCACACTATTCTCAATTCTTCGCCTTTTCGGTATCTGTATAAAAACCCTTCTATCTTTTTGCCGTTAACACCATCGCCTTTGGTTGAAACGCAAGGCATGTCGGAGAACATCATCTTTAAGGTTTCGTCTTTCGACAGGTTTCTGTTGATGGTTTGAGACGTCAGGTTTCTGTTGATGGTTTGAGACGATGTTGTTTGTGAAGCAATTGAGCTTGATCTGTAGAGGTTTGAACTTGAAGATGTGTGTGAAGCAATTGAGTTTGATCTGTAGATGTTTGAACTCGAGATCTGATGCGATACGGGTTGATGACTTGCAGTGCTTTTAAGTTCAGTGTCTTTGTTGGCTCCTGTTATTTAATAACAACTTTAAGAAAGAATGTATGATATAGTATAAGGTTACATATTACAATATTATGAATCACCTATAACCATCTAATTAGGTAGTGAATTTCTAACACAACACAAACATAACATGAAATTTGTGGGTTAACTTTAGTCTAAATAAATTCTGGTCAGTTTCAGGTTGAACCGACAAACATGATTAGCTATAGTCAACGGGTTCACCTGTTGACCCAGGGTGTAAATTTCTAACATGACACAAACCTAACATAAAATTCCTGCAAGCATGTTTAGCTAAATAGTTCGTGTCTAACTCAATTGGTTCACTAGTGGCCCTATTTAACCCATTTGTTTACTAGTAATAGGGTATTTTTTATGTACAAAAGCTTAAAACAAGTTGAAATAGCTTAAACATTGTATCTAGTAAAACAAATGTCGTGTTCTGATTCATGTGTGTTACACAATTTCGAGCCCACCGACCCACGAACACCACCTGTTTATGTAAATGGATTTCTGTCAATTTAGTGTTGAATCCATAAACATGTTTAGCTAAAGAAGTCATGTTCGTGTTAACTAAAATGTTCACAAGTTGACCCATGGTAATTGGTATGAAATTCTTAACGCAACATAAACCAAATATAAAATTCAAGGGTTTGGATTTAAGTCCAATGGATTTCCAGCCAGTTTTGGGCTTAACCCATGGACATTTTAGCTAAACAAATTGTGCTCTTTTCAACTTAATGGGTTGACACTTTTAAAACCATTTAGCATCTTTTATGTAAAAAGCCTAAAACAAATTTCTCTTCCTGTAAAATAGTAACAGTTTATAAATTAAGAATTTCAAAGTATTTATTATACGCCAAAAAAAATTAATAACTTTTGTACAGGTTAAACAGACCATGTTTGTATCAACACTTGTCGTGTTGTGCTTCACGTGTGTTACACAACTTCGAACCCACCAACCCATGAACATAAGCTGTTTAACAACTCTAGAGTCTAGACTACTAATCTATGTATCATAGTGTTTGCTATATATCAAATTTATATTTTACTAGAGTCTAGACTACTAATCTATGTATCATAGTGTTTGCTATATATCAAATTTATATTTTAAAATAACATAGCATTCATGTTTCGTTATATATAATTATTATTAAATTAAAACTAAAACAGTATATAATATATAAACTACATTAAATCTAACCCCCAAAAAAAAAGCAACACACCTGAAAAAGGTTGACTTTCCAAATCAGAAACTCCAGAAGATCCACCACTCGCCGGAGATCCAACACTTACCTGTGACGGAAAACTTGACGGACGTGGAAGTGGAGGCAACAATTCATTACCGTTCCCGTTACCGTTAACCAAACTTCTCATTTTCCCTTCATAACTTTCCTCCACCCCCAATCCTTTCACCACGCGCCCATTCTTAGCCTTCTCCACGCGCCGCCGCTTCGCCTCCGACCGCCGCAACGACTGCAACTCCTTCCGCTTCTTCCACTCCACCTCCGTCTCAATCGGCAACGAACACGTCCTTGTTAACGGAAACAACGTCAACGACGTCGTTTCATCATTTCCCGACGATAATTTCTTAAAATCTAAAAAATCAACCGTCGAATTTGACCTAATTAAACGGTTATTCTCGCCGGAAACATCCTCCGCCGCCACGCGCCGTCTTTCAACGCCGAATCGGCCGTTCGACGACAATCCTAAACTCAGCTCCACGTTTTCCTCATCGTGTTTTTCGCCTTTCACCGATCCACCGTCGCCGAAACTCTTCAAAAAATCCATCGGAAAACTTTCCCGGCGAGTTCTATTTTTTTTAATTTCTGTTAAATTTTAAAAGCATGAAATCTGTTAATCATTTATTTACAAACATGTTAAAACAGCAGTTACGATGGATGACGTCATGATTTCTATAAAAAAAACGGTTATTTTGTTTGAATTTTGTTGAATTTTTTTGAAATTTTAAAATGTTTTGGCCGAAAAAAGTCGCCGGTGCCGGACTTTGCTCCGCCGGCGGGGAGGGGGAGATTGTTGCAGAGAGAAAGTATAGGTGCGAAAAAGAGGAGAGAGTGGGGAGATTTTTAATGTGGAGGGTAATGTGAAAAGACGAAAATGCCCTTGAAAGAAAGGGTTGGGATAGAGGAGGGGTGACACGTGGATATGTTTAGGAGAGGGGATATTGCCACGTAAGCGTTGGAAAGAGGAATGTGAACAAGTAGATGAAGCGTTTTTTTGTAGGTTGAAAGGGGGTTTGGTGATGGACACGTGGAGGTTTAGAGGGTAGGGTTGTAATAGCCACGTGTGTAATAGGTTTTTCGCAGTAAGTGTTCCTTTGCCTCTGGGCCCACATTTTTGTTATTTTGAAAGGGTCATGCTATTTACACACGGCCGAAATTATTTTCACACCTCAAAGCGCCGCGCTTTGGCCATAGCGTGGCGCTTAGCTCGACAAAAGGTGACTTGATTGACGTTTGAGACATGAGTTACTGTTTGAGAGACATAAAGCTGATTACGAGGTTTGTCGTTAACCCTAAGCGCCGCGATTTGGCCATAGCGCGGCGCTTCGACCCCAAATTTTCCCTTTTAAAAGCAAGCTGCTGAGACATTTAAGTTCGAGACATAAAGCACTCAATATGTTGTTTACAAACATACGGGGGTTTTGTTGTTTGTTGATTTCCAAATTACTTGTGTTTCTTCAAAATAACGCGCGGTTTTGCTGTATTAGTTACGTGTCTTGAAAAAACGATGTCGTGGTTAAGCAACTATCTTTTCGGTCCATATTCTGACGAGTCAGTTGTTCCTGATTCTTACGAGGGGACCGTTATTTCTGACTCGTATGAGAAACCGGTCTCGTCCAACTTGAAGGAGGCAGAGGTTGTATCTGGCATCCGTTATCGTGATAACACGGTGACGCTGGATTTGAATACCCCTGTGGAGGACCCTTACGCACAACAAGGTTATTCGAATTTCGGTTACGGTGGCGAGCACGGCTTTGTACAGCAGGAGTGTTATCCAAATCACAGTTACGGTTGTCAACAGTGCTTTGAACATCAAGTCTATTCGGACCTCGGTGACGATGGTGAGCCGGAGAATGTGTCTGTTGACGAGGAAGGCTGTTACCCGGTTACATTTTCGTTTGATACAACTGTCACACCCCAACCGATGGCGGAATCATCGGGGCGCGGCACTAGGCGAATCAGATTGCTCAAGAGAATCCATAACAACTATATTGCGATAATATTTAATGCATTCGTTATCTCATACTAACAAATAATACAATCATATAAGTTATCACAGATTTCTTGCCCTCTCGAACAATACAAATCCGACAACCTAGATTTTAGTTGAGTTTCTAGACTTCCTAGCTTGATTTGATATAGCCTGCGATCTAACCTGCAACATACGTTAAAATATTTGTCAATACAAAAGTATTGGCGAGTATACAGGTTTGATATGTATAGTGTAATAGATAAAAAGTGTAGCGAATTTCCACATGCATAAACGTAACACACGACATATATACTCACAAAGCTGATACTACCAACTAAGTCCTCGATGCTCGAATATGCGATGGCAAACTAGACCCCGTCGGGCGCAATGGTACTGATGCGTGTGAAGTGTTATATATATTAGGTGTATATTTTAAGCCCTTTTAACACTTATTTTTAGCCAAGTTTTAAATTTATAAAACACGATATTTTACTAACACTAAACACACATATGGGCAAGTGCACCCATCGTGAGCGTAGTATAGCGTTGGTAAGATACCGAGGTTGTCCAAGGACACAAGAGCTTTTAGTACCGGTTTATCCTCAACGTCTAATCAAAATAAAAAGTTTAGAAAAAATGTTTTTAAACTAAGAAAAATAAAAACTAACTAAAATGCTGAAAATAAAAATAAAAACAGATAGACAAGATGAATCACTTGGTTCCGACTCGTATCTAGTATAACCTTTGATTATTTCCGCACTTTTGCACATAATTAAGAGATTATCTTAGTTATTGTAGTAGGCCCCTCTTTTGAAGGTGACGTTACCCTCACCCCAGTAGTTTGAGTCAGCAAGGATACAATCCTAAAAGGGTGGATTATTGGAAGATAATGAATTAAGTTATTAATGCAATATTATGGTAGGCCCCTCTTTTGGAGGTGACGTTACCCTCGACTAAGTAGTCTGAGTCAGCAGGGATACAGTCCTAAATAACCGGGTTATAGTATTAATAGTAGTTAACTTATGAGGGGATCAAAGAGTTTGGACCCCCGCCATCCAATACCGTGAAGCATTGAAGGAGGTCCTACTAAATTTGACCCAGGTCCATTGCAGGACCTCTAAACGCTGAACAATGGCAAGACCTTTACCAAACCGTTCCCTTAACCCCCGACCAGGTAGCCAACATACCTCCATATAGACCGTGGAGATATGAATGGTGAAAATCTTTTATTTTATATAGACAGTAAAATAATGCCAAGACACCACGGACAAACGATAAGGAAAGATCACCTTCAACATAAGTAACTAGTTATTAAAGTCATTAATACAAAACCAAATAAAAAGTGCAAAAGATTAGAAATAAAAAGTAGTATACTAGACACTTTGTCTTCACCAAGTGATGTAAGAGACTTAGGCAAACATGGCCTTGATTGTCAAGAACTCTTACGATCAATCTTGGATCCCGAGACGACTCACACACTCTATGATGGACAATGGATGATGGTGGTGGATGATGGTGTTGTGATGGTGGTGGGTGGTGGATGAAGTGTGAGAGAGGTGTTGTGCCAAGGGATGAGTTGAAATGAAACCAAGCACTCCTATTTATAGGCTGAACAGAAGGCTGGGCACGGCCCCGTGTCCGCTGGACACGCCCCCGTGCCTGTCTGACACTCTCTCTCTTCATTAATTGTAATTCGCAATTACAATTAATGCGCCTGCTGTACTTTCGCCACGCCCCCGTGTTCACTGGACACGGCCCCGTGGTGGGCAATAAAAGCTTCTATAGGTTTGTCTTTTCTGCTGCTTCTTGGGCACGGCCCCGTGCTGGCTAAGCACGGGGCGTGTTCAGTCTTCTGCCTTCTCTATTTTGCTTGGGAAGATGCCGTTGAGGGATCGGGCAGTCCACTTATGTTCCTTTTCTTGTATTTATGTTGGATTTAGCTGTCTTTTTGCTTCTTTTGTGAATTTGAGCTCATTTAATCCTGAAAATACAAAAGGAAGACAAAAACACTCTTTTTCCAACATTAGTACTTAAAAAGGGTTAGTTTTATGCCTCATTTGATGTAATTTATATGTTGCATTTTACACACATCAAATACCCCCACACTTGAACTTTTGCTTGTCCTCAAGCAAAACTCTTTAATATGTGGCTTACACTCCCAAATGGAATGGGTAGAAGAGAAGGTTTTGGCTTGTCATAGAGTGTTGGGAATCCAAGATCTTTTTGGGTTTTATTTTTATCTATTTACAATCCTATTCGTTATGATTTGTTTAGAACGTTTCATAGGAGAAATTACTTATTTGGGCATAACATGCCTTTTTAAAATTCCATTTATATACAAGTTCACATACCTCACGGGAGAAATCACTCACACTCGGCCGAAGGTGTATTTTTAGTGAATCACTCGAGAGCGGCGTGGAACTTACTCCTACCATAGGCTTGCCAAGCAATCAATCCTCCTCCTTTTTAACTTTTATACCTTTTGTAAATATCAAGAGGACTTTGTGGGTGAAGGGTTAGGCTTGGGTTACAGGTAGGTGGTTGGGATAGTGGTTAGTGGTTAGTAAAAAAAATGAAAAGCGTAACAAGTGTCGGTTTTCGTAGGACTTTCTATTTTTGTAACTTTTATTTTGATGAAGCTATTATTCAAACAAAGGTTTTTTTTTTTTTTTTTTTTTTTTTTTTTTTTTTTTTTGATGAACTTGTTTGTTTATCTTTTGCTTCATCATCAACACAATTTTTTTTTTTGATCAAACGAAAAACCGAACTTGTTACTAAAACAAAGGGTTAAAAATAAAAAAAGTTTTGGTGGGTAAAAGGGTGTTTGGTTTAGGTTATGAAATGAAAAGGTTTAGGCTCAAAGGGGCTAACTAGGGGGATTTTTGGGTAGGTGGTAAAAGAAAAAGAAAAATAATGGTGTAGAAATAAAAAGGGTTAGTCCTAATGCCTCCATCATTTACTTACTCGGGTTTAAGTTGATAAGGACCGGGAATGTATCGTCATGGCAAGTTCTAGAGTCATAAGAACCAAACGGCTATTCACACAAGAAACGAAAAATGAGCATTTAGTTTAATGATATGTAATTGTATGCTCAATAAAGGCTCAAAACTCACTTTTGTGGGAATGGGTTTTTATGTGATCAAGTATATATAATCAAATTTTAACTAAGTTTGCCATGCCTTTTCATAATTTTCTTATGTTGGTTCTTTTTATCATTACGCTATCGGTTGTAAATTCGTAAAAATATAACCTTTTTGGAGAACTTGAATTTCCCGAGTTAAACCTAGACAAGTAAAAAAAATGAAATTTTTGAAAAAATTTGGGGTGATTAGCGGTTCCAATAGAGTTTTGTGTAAGGCTTGTATTTAGGACTTGCAAGATTCAAGGTTTTAGCATCCCCCCACACTTAAATTACACATTGTCCTCAATGTGTCCCAAAAATAAATTTTTAGGTTGATTAGATGTGTAAAATGGTGTTAAAAGCAAAGATTTATGTTACTGGTAGTCTGGACACGGCCCCGTGTCCGCTAGACACGACCCCGTGGCGAACTGCCAGTAACGAAAACTTACGGAAGGCGAACACGGGGGCGTGTTGGTTAGACACGGCCCCGTGTCTTGACAAAAATCTGCATGACAGTAACCAAACAGCAGGTCTGAGAGGTGAGCACGGGGGCGTGTTGGCTGGACACGTCCCCGTGTGGACAGTCTGTAAGCCTGAAAAACAGGTTTCTTCCCCCGGTTTTTTTCCATCCTGGCCCTATAAGTGCTGAGGCTCAGCACTCCAAGCCTTGGTTTGTACCTGTTTCATCACTTAATACCACACCAAGTAACACAAACATCCTACATTACCATAGTTAATTGTCCCAAGCATAGAGTAAAAGAAAAAAAAAACTGAAAATAAAAGTGGTAAAGGAAAGTAATTGTTCAACACTTGGCACGCAGGCCACCAACTGTTCGATAGATAAAGGGACTTAAACCTGTGGGCTCGCCATCAACCCGCCCCTGCTCCTTCAAACCCCCTACTCCATATCCTCATCGCTATCATCACCTCCATCCCCATGCCCCGCCATATACTCCCGGATGCTGCCGATATCGTCTTGTATATCGTTGATGTTGCGTTCAATAGCTCCGACCCGGTGGTATGTGTTGTTGGCGAGGTTGTAGGCGTTCCTGGTACACATGAGGTTTTCCTGCAAAAGATCATGTAAGCTTTGAAAGTTAGGAAAACCGCCTCCTTGTGAGGAGGATTGACCCGGATCACCATGGGGTTGATACTGGTAGTGTGGAGGTGGTGCGTGAAGAACTAGGGCCTCCTGCGGGTTCCATGCATAGCCTTGCGTCCTTTGGAAGCTCACCGATCCGTCTTCCGCCTCATAAAGTAAGTTCATGACTCGGCAAATGTGGTAGTCAACTCGTCCCGACCATGGGCTTCTTTCAAAGGACCTTGGAATTCGCGTGTAATGCTTGAAGAAACGGTACACCCATCCTCCGAAGAAGATAGGTGTTGGAGCGCGAGCAAGTCGGTTGAGATGCATGTTTCGTAACAGGAGATATGGAACATCGAGAGGCTTCCGGTTGTGGATACAGTGAAGGACAACCAAATCTTTCAACCCTACAACGCCACTACTGTCGTGACGTTGGTTAAGAGAGTAGGTGAGAAGCCTGTGAATGTAGCGATAGAGCGGATCCCTTAGCTTAGTACTCTTGGTGCTGCTAGGGTTGTAGATTCCTTCACCGATTTGGGCCCATGCGGCTTGTCGTTCATTTTCATCCAAGTCTCGTAATCCCCCGGTATTTTCTTCGTTTCCCGATTCCTCTTCCTCGTACAGTCCTATTATGGCTCCAAACTGTGCCATAGAGATCGAGTACCTTGTCCCGCCACACCGAAATGCAACCCCTTCATTGTCGAATGGGTCACACCTTGAAGTGAAGGTTAAAGTACTGTAGAACTCCATGGTGCAGTGATGCACCGACCGAAGCCTAGTATTCAATGCAACAGCTAGTGGTCCCGTAACGATGTTGTTGAATCGGTCCAGCTGGTTTACCAAGGTTAACAGGTCCGTGCATGCTCGCCTGGGGTACTCCTTGGGTCTTGTTTGAAGTATTTCGTATCTTGCCCTGGCATCGAGCTCACTTGCATTGAACCTTGTGAACTTTGCCATCTGAAAGAATACACCCAAAATTTTCACGAAACAATAAGATTTTTAAAGAAACTGCAAACAGTGGGCTGGACACGGCCCCGTGTTCAGCGGGCACGGCCCCCTGTCCAGACGTCTGTAACCTAAAAACTTCATTTTTCGTCCCGGTCCCGAAAACTTGAAAATTTTTGGTCCAATAGATGCGGTTTCCCCCGAAAATGAAACCCTAAGTGCCGTTTTTCCCAAAATATCCCGTTTACCCTATCAATTTTATCTTTTTCGGTTCAAGAACAAGGGTTTGGGGTTTTTGTAAGAAATCGGGTGAATCTATGAACAATACAAGTGTATTTACTTCCCTTAACACTAATCTAACTAAATGCAAACAGATTTCATCAAAAATTTGAAGTTCGATCCGGATGATCTTGAAGAACCCTAGATTTTTCCCCAAATTTTTGATGTTTAACTACATGCAAGTAACTAATCTAACTACTAGAAGTGATAGAATCATACCTTGATGTTGTTAGAGTGATAGGAGACGTCGAAATTTTTCGAAAAATCGCCTGGAACCAGAGCTTTTTCGGGGAAACGGGGCGTGTGGAATGAAGAAACTGTTTTGAAATAGGGGATTTAACCCGACTGCAGCGCGGACACGGCCCCGTGTCCAGCGGACACGGCCTCGTGCCGAGCAAGGTTTTTTTTTAGTGCTCGTGTGAGTGCCCTTGTTTCCCATAAGCCTTGGTTAGAAAACTTACCGCTTTCGATGTCGTCCCAATTGCTCGTAACTTACCAGGTATGATTTGGTTTCATCCTTCCACTGTTTGAAACGAGATCTCTTCCTCTTCATCCTCAATGAATCCTTGATAAAGTTTCAGCCGTTGCCCATTGACTTTGAATGGAGGCCCATTTTGAGATTTAATTTCTACTGCACCGTGTGGGAAAATATGGGTGACGGAAAAAGGTCCTGACCACCTAGACTTTAATTTACCAGGAAATAATCGAAGTCGTGAATTAAACAAAAGAACTAGATCTCCTACCCGAAATTCATTAGGTTTAATATATTTGTCATGCAAATTTTTCATTCTTTCCTTATAAATTTCAGAGTTTGAGTATGCAGAATTCCTAAGCTCGTCTAATTCATTTAATTGACAAAATCTATTTTTACCAGCAAATTCTAAATCCAAGTTTACATTTTTGATTGCCCAGTAGGCTTTGTGTGCAATTTCTACTGGCAAATGACAACTTTTTCCATAGACTAGCTTATACGGGGTTGTACCTATTGTTGTTTTATAAGCAGTTCGAAAAGCCCATAAAGCATCGTCTAATTTATCAGCCCATTCGTTTTTATTTAACCCTACGGTTTTTTCAAGTATTCGTTTTAAACCTCTATTAGTCACTTCAGCTTGTCCGTTTGTTTGAGGGTGATATGCTGTTGAGACCCGATGATAGACCCCATATCTTGTTAAATTTTTTTCAAGTTGATGGTTGCAAAAATGGGTACCTCTATCACTTATTAAAGCTTTAGGTGTGCCAAAACGAGAGAATAATTTTTTCAGAAATCTTACCACGACTCTTCCATCATTTGTTGGAAGTGCCTCGGCCTCGGCCCATTTAGACAAGTAATCTACTGCCACAAGTATATATTTGTTTCCTTTCGATGGTGGGAAAGGTCCCATAAAGTCGAGTCCCCACACATAAAAAATTTCACAAACAAGAATGCCATTTTGTGGCATTTCGTTTTTGGAAGAAATATTACCTGTTCTTTGGCAAGCATCACATGTTTTTACAAGACTTTGGGCGTCTTTGTAAATGGTTGGCCAATAAAATCCTGAATCGAATACCTTTCGTGCGGTACTAGCAGCACCATGATGTCCTCCGTATGGACCTTCATGACAATGGCGGAGAATTCTTCGTGCTTCACTACCATGTACGCATCGTCGGACGAGTTGGTCGGCACACATTTTGAAAAGATATGGATCTTCCCAAAAGTAGTGTTTCACATTGGCAAAGAATTTTTTTCTTTGATGATGTGGCCATCCTTTTGCGACTATACCGCTAGCTAGGTAGTTAGCATAGTCGGCGTACCATGGTTCTTCCTTGTATTCCACCATTTCCAGGGACTCAGTTGGAAATTTTTCGTTGATTTGCTCGTCCCTGGTTGCCTCTAAAGCTGGGTCTTCTAAGCGTGAAAGATGATCTGCTGCGGTATTTTCTGCTCCTCTTTTGTCCTTGATTTCAATGTCAAATTCTTGGAGGAGTAGAATCCACCTAATCAAACGTGGGTTTGCGTCCTGCTTCTTGAAGAGATATCGAATGGCTGCATGGTCTGTATAGACTATAGTTTTAGAAAGAACAAGATAAGAACGAAATTTATCAAAAGCAAATACCACAGCTAGTAATTCTTTTTCAGTTGTTGTGTAATTTTCTTGTGCATCAGTAAGTGTTTTACTAGCATAATAGATTGGGTGGAAATGCTTTTCTTTTCTTTGTCCCAAGACAGCTCCAACTGCAAAGTCACTAGCATCACACATGATTTCGAAAGGAAATTTCCAATCAGGCGCTATCATGATAGGTGCATTGACTAACATTTCCTTTAGGGTTAGAAATGCTTGATTGCAATCCTTGTCAAAGATGAATGGAGCATCTTTTTCAAGTAATTTCATTAGAGGCCTTGAGATTTTTGAAAAGTCTTTGATAAACCGTCTATAAAATCCGGCATGCCCTAGGAAACTTCTGATAGCTCGTACGGAGGATGGAGGTGGTAATCTAGAAATGGTATCTATTTTGGCTCGATCCACCTCCATTCCTTCGCTTGAGATCTTGTGACCGAGTACTATTCCCTCCGTTACCATGAAATGGCATTTTTCCCAATTAAGGGCGAGGTTAGTTTCCTCACATCGGGATAGCATTCGTTCAAGGTTATCGAGGCATTGGTTATATGAATCCCCAAAGATAGAAAAGTCATCCATGAAGACTTCCATTGTCTTTTCTATCATGTCATGGAAAATAGCTACCATGCAACGTTGGAATGTTGCTGGGGCATTACATAGACCAAACGGCATGCGTCGATAAGCAAAAGTTCCATAGGGACATGTGAAAGTTGTTTTTTCTTGGTCTTCGGGTGCTATCGGGATTTGAAAGTAACCTGAAAAACCATCCAAGAAACAATAAAATTTATAACCGGATAATCTTTCTAACATTTGATCAATGAAGGGCAAAGGAAAGTGGTCTTTTCTTGTTGCTTCATTTAATCGTCTATAATCTATACATACTCTCCATCCTGTGACGGTTCTCGTTGGTATTAATTCATTTTTTTCGTTAGTTATTACCGTCATACCTCCTTTCTTTGGAACTACTTGGACGGGACTTACCCAAGGACTATCGGAGATAGGATAGATAAGTCCGGCGTCAAGTAGCTTGATGACTTCGTTTTTAACCACTTCTTGAACATTTGGATTTACTCGACGTTGTGGTTGTATGACCGATTTGTAGTCATCATTCATCAAAATTTTGTGTGTGCACATAGAATGACTAATTCCTTTTATGTCTACAAGTTTCCAAGCTATTGCGTTTTTGTGTTTTTTCAAAAGATTAATTAATTTTTCTTTTTCTAAGTTATCTAATTTAGACGAAATAATTACAGGTAAATTACCCTCTTTGTCCAGAAAAGCATATTCCAAACCTTTTGGAAGTTCTTTGAGCTCAAGTGGTGGGTCTTTAGGAGACTCCTTATTTGGTTGCTCATTTCGATCAAGAACTTTAAAAGTTTGTTCTATGGCGACCTCTTCTTCAACAAAGTGGTCAATCTCTTCACTTGTATCGGGTGGTTCATCTTCATCTTCAATTAGGGGGTCATTATTGCCGAATGGATATTTCATTGATCGTTCGAGATCGACACTTCTTTTAAATGCCCCTAATTGAAGAGGTAGATTGTTGAACTTCCGGTTTTTCAAAGCTTCGTGAGTTTTTACAAATGGTCGCCCCAACACTAGAGGAGCGTCATCGAGGATGACAAAGTCGGTCGGGATTACCATTTGATTTGTTTGAACCAAGACATCTTCAACTATACCGATTGATTTTATTACTTTCCGATTGGATAGAAAAATGGGTATTTGAAGTGGAGAAAAATCGCTAATACTTAATTTTTCGAAAATGTAATTAGGCATTATGTTAACACAAAGATCTTTATCGATTGTAACGTTACTAATAAATGAATTTTGAAAGAAACATGGAACCGGTGTAATGTTAATTTCAAATGGGTCTTCTTTTATTAGCGAAGTTTGATCATTAGTTAACTTAACACTTACCGTTTCGTCAATTTTAGCGTTAGTGTTTAACTCTTTTAAAAACTTAGCATGAGTGGGTACTAAACAATGATTTTCGAAAGAAGGTGACAAGAGATTAATTTCTTCAAAATTAGACTCTTCTTGAATTTTAACATTGTCGGACTCACCTTTATCGTTGTTTAACTCATGTGTCGGTTTTTCACTTATTTGTTCTTCCATTTTTACACTTTTGGTTATCTCTTCCTTTTTTAATTCTTCTCTTGCGCGGGACTCCTCTTCCCTTGCGCGAGATTCTTTTATACATCGATCGATAACTCTAATGTGTTCTAATATCCTATCGGTCACTTCGGTTATAGAAAAAGAATCGGGATTTTCCAAGCTTGAATCCAGTTGTTCGACCCTTTGTTCCTCATAATACTCATATGAAGTCGATGGTTCGCACCATTGTTCATCATTGTAAGCATATGATGGATAAGGTTAGTAATTTTGTTCTCCATAATACTCATATGAGGTGGGTTGTTCACGCCAAGGTTCCTCAAAGTAAGCATACGAAGGTAGTGGCTCATATCTTGGTTCCTCAAAGTATGAGTATGAAGGCTCATACCTTGGTTCATCAAAATATGAGTATGAGGGAGGAGGTTCATACCTTTGGTCTTCATAGGATGTGTATGAAGTTGATGGCTCGTACCTGGGCTCCTCATAGTAGGTGTATGAATTGGATGGTTGATATGAGTGATTATTTTGAACCGAGCGTAAGTTACGACAATTAGTGCAATAATTACCCCTATAATCATCCTCCTCATAGGTGTAGTTGTAACCTCCTGAGTATTGATCCATAAGAATCACTCAGCAGACCACAACCAAGTCCCGAGATCAGAAAACAAAAAGAAAAACGGAAACAGAAGCTGCACACGGCCCCGTGTTCAGGATCTGTATCTGGGCGTTTTTATGAAAATGCTAGACACGGCCCCGTGTTCAGTGAACACGGCCCCGTGTACAGGTTACTGTAAATGCAAAACTAAACTAAAATGCAGAAAAATGTGCGCGCGTTAAAAAGGTTTTGAAAAACTGATTAGGCCGTCGATTTTAAGCTTTCTTAAAATCCTTGTGTCCCCGGCAGCGGCGCCAAAAACTTGATGCGTGTGAAGTGTTATATATATTAGGTGTATATTTTAAGCCATTTTAACACTTAATTTTAGCCAAGTTTTAAATTTATAAAACACGATATTTTACTAACACTAAACACACATATGGGCAAGTGCACCCATCGTGAGCGTAGTATAGCGTTGGTAAGATACCGAGGTCGTCCAAGGACACAAGAGCTTTTAGTACCGGTTTATCCTCAACGTCTAATCAAAATAAAAAGTTTAAAAAAATGTTTTTAAACTAAGAAAAATAAAAACTAACTAAAATGCTGAAAATAAAAATAAAAATAAAAACAAAAACAGATAGACAAGATGAATCACTTGGTTCCGACTCGTATCTAGTATAACCTTTGATTATTTCCGCACTTTTGCACATAATTAAGAGATTATCTTAGTTATTGTAGTAGGCCCCTCTTTTGAAGGTGACGTTACCCTCACCCCAGTAGTTTGAGTCAGCAAGGATACAATCCTAAAAGGGTGGATTATTGGAAGATAATGAATTAAGTTATTAATGCAATATTATGGTAGGCCCCTCTTTTGGAGGTGACGTTACCCTCGACTAAGTAGTCTGAGTCAGCAGGGATACAGTCCTAAATAGCCGGGTTATAGTTTAAATAATAGTTAACTTATGAGGGGATCAAAGAGTTTGGACCCCCGCCATCCAATATCGTGAAGCATTGAAGGAGGTCCTACTAAATTTGACCCAGGTCCATTGCAGGACCTCTAAACGCTGAACAATGGCAAGACCTTTACCAAACCGTTCCCTTAACCCCCGACCAGGTAGCCAACATACCTCCATATAGACCGTGGAGATATGAATGGTGAAAATCTTTGTAACAACTCTCATCAAAAAGTCATAATTATTATTTTAATTGACAAATAGGAAACCCTAATTAAGACACCCAAGTGATTCTATGCAAACCCTAAAATTTTCGGAACAATCAGAATCAGGATCAGGGCCCCTAAAACTCAGGGGGGGTATTTCCTAGTTAACGATTATCTTAAAATCGTACTGTCAAAAAATAAATTTCGAGAAACTGTCAAGTCATCAGGCCTAGTCCCAGACGTGGCTACTCTATAAAAAATAGGTAACCCTTACGGACCGTAAGGGTTATTTGTTACGGTCCGTAAGGGAGGGCAAAATTCGGGTATAAATAGCTGAGATTGGCACTTAGTTTCTGGAGTTTGAGCGACGAGAAAATTCGTTATATTCTCTGAGTTTTGGTCCGATTACTACAATTAACAAACACAATCACTAATTGATGCTGCAATCAGGGTAATAACTCGATCGCTATTACGATTCAACGTCCGATCGATTATAACTATCCAACGATTGTTTAAGTGCCGCTCAAATTGAGTTTATACTTTGTTATTCATCGTGATTTCGACTTGAATGTTTGAGTGCTGTTCGAAATCGGACTATACTCTGTCATTCGTTGTGAATCCGCTGAATTGTTAAGTATTGCACTTGTAAATCGCTGTGAGGGTTTAATCTCGTGAATTGTCGTAACTGCTGTATTAGTTACTAACCTGCTTGTGTGTGTATTGTTATTCAAATTAGGATAATCAAGGCTAATCAGTAGGCTTATACTCTGCTCGTTAAATCTACAATGTGAGTCATTCTCTTTTTATCAACTATTTTACAATACCTCAAATTATTTTCAAGGTTATAATTACAGGGACTAAGTCGTGGATATCTTGATTTACTGGTTAGTGGGGTATTGTGCACATTACTAATTTTCTCCCAGTTAGGTTCATTGACCTACTCGGGATAATCACTGTTAGGTTCATTGACCTACAGGGATAATCGTCACTATTTAGGTTCATTGATCTAATAGTGGTATGACCATCGTCACCATTGTGACATGTCACCATTGTGACATAGAGCCAGATAAAGATAAGATAGAAGCCATTGTAATCGCTCTTATGCTGTAATTTATAACTATGCATCATTATGCAAAATAGAATGATTCACTCAGTATTTCCCGCATCAGAGCCACTGATTTAAGCTTACTATTGATTTTAGCCTATTAAAGTAATTAAGAGATATTTAGTAAATTTAATTGCCATTCTGTGAAAACATGTTTTATTATCTGACTAATTGTGTACAGTATGGGCAGATCTCTATATGCTAGCCACCGTAGCAATAAATACAAATCTTTAAAATAATCTGACTCAAAGTTTTAGCACCCGGATTACTTATAGTAAACCTTAGTATGTTTTAATTTTCTGTTGTTTTTGGTAGTTAACCAGCATGAAATAATATTTAAAAGTTTTTCTATAAAATTTTGTTATGATTTCTAATTTAGTAATTGTGTGTATTTTGCTAAACAGCATGAGTAACTTGTCTGACGCCCTTCAGAATTTAAATCTCTATCCAGTAAGAATAGAAGTTTCCAGAGATTTCAATAGGTATATACCAGACATAGAAGAACCTATAGAATTCAACGCTTCACCTCTTGAGAAACCCAAGCCTAAGAAAATGGAAATTGGGGAAAGCTCTAGGCAAATTGAGGGTTTACCATCTCAAGAAGAACTAGATTTTATAATGATAAATGATGATAGTATTGAGCCTATTAATGAAAATGATTTTATTCATTCTATTGAAACACAACTACCAATGAACTTAGAACCAGCTATTTCAAACCCTTCAATCCACTGGCAAATAGACGAATGGTTGAATAATGAAATACTGTTACAAAACCATCCCTATAAGCTTTTTCCTAAATTCAAACCAGAACCTTTACCAAATCCACCAATGAGTAACAAGAATATGATTGAACTTCACCACTTTGGTAAAGAATTAATAGATGCTGGGAATAGGATCCAAGAGATTTTGGGACAGATCTCCTGGAAATACGATGAGAAGGAACGCCGTTACTAGAATATCACCTGACAAAGGATAGGGGATTATGAAACTGTGGTTGTGTAATAGTAATAGTAAAATCAGTATGTGTAGAATAAATAATAAAACGGGTGTATATAGAAGCATGATATAAGGAAATTTTAGAAAGTTACAATTTTGTTTGTATATTCGTTTATGTGATTATGTGCAATTAAATTGTGACATTGGATTATTTCTTCTATACTAATTATTTATCTATAAATTAGATATCAGATGGAAAACGTTAATAATGAACCAGTTAATGAGGTTAATCAATCTGAGCAACAACCGGGGGACCAATATGTGACTAGGCAAGATATAGAAAATATCGTTGCTCAAGGGATAGCAAATGCTATTCCAGAAATAGTTGCTCAAGGGATAGCCAATGCTATTCCAGCAATCATTGCTGCTATTAAAAATCCAATTGAACCTCAACAAATCGTTCCTAGTAAACGTATTTCTGAAGATAATTTCAGTAATAGCGTAAACGGAGGCAATAATCATGTTAATCATGATAATGAACTACGGCAAGCTCCGCTCCCTAAGAAAAGGAAAACTGCAACGCCTGGTTGCACTTACAAAGAATTTCTTACTTGTAAACCCACTGAGTTTGCAGGCAATGAAGGAGCGACTGCGGCACTGCGTTGGTTAGAGAAAACCGAGGCAGTAATTGCCATAAGTAAATGTGCTCAGGATGATCAGGTTATGTACGCCTCAAATCTTTTCAAAGAAGTGGCACTAGAATGGTGGAATACGGTGTTACAAGCAAAAGGAAGAATGATGGCATATGCTATGAACTGGGAAGAATTTAAGAGCTTTGTAGAAAGAAAATTATGTCCCGATTATGAAAAGGAACAAATGACAAATAAGTTTCTAACCCATCGGATGGTGGATGTAGATTGTCGAAGGTATACTACGACATTCTTCGAATATGCTAGGATGGTACCAACACTGGCTTTGCCAGAACCGGTACTTATTTCTCATTATATTTGGGGATTGATTTCCGAAATCCGTAATATCGTCAAGGCTGCGAAACCTCGCACGATCGATGATGCGGTAGATTTAGCCAATACTCTGACAGACGAACTAGTACGGACAAGAGAAGAAAATAGAAGGAAGGAAGTAGCCCAAAATATTACCCAAGAATTACGTTCGGGTAACCATAACAATTTCAAGAAAGGAGAGAATGGACAATCTTCTACTAACCCATTTTGCAATTTTTTCAAAAGGAAGCATTTTGGAAGATGCAAAGGATATTGTAATTTTTGCAAAATTCCAGGGCATCAAGAAGAAGACTGCAGGAGGAAGAAATTTTCAGTTTGCTACAACTGTGGAGAAACTGGACATCTTAGGCCAGATTGTCCAAAACTGAATAAACCATTTGACAATAAAGCCAAACCGGCAGAAGGAGCAAAAAGGAATGTAAGAGCCTTCCAGCTGACTACTCAAGAAGCCGAGATGATTCCATATGTAATAGCCGGTATGTTCTTAGCTTACAACGTTTACACAAAAGTATTATTTGACTCTGGTGCAAACCAAAGTTTTATAAATACTTTACTCTGCCAAACTCTTAACTTACCGTTAACCAGCATTAGATAAATTTCTACAGTAAAAACGGCAAATGGGAATTTAGTTAAAATAAATAAGGTTCTGCAAAACGTAGAAATAGAACTTTTAAGTCATAAATTTTATGCAACCATATTGGTTGAATTCGATGTTATGTTAGGAATGAATTGATTAGTAAAACCACTATGCTCGAATTCTTTGTGATAAGAATTCCATAGAAATTCAGGCAACCACTGGAGAAGTAATAATGATTACAGGAGATAAAACCCTGTAAACCCATAAAGTTCATATCATTAATAAAAGTTGCTAATCTGGAACGAAAGCAAGGAGTAGTATATATGATTTCAGTAATCATTAATACTAAAGATAAAGAACTTAAGGAATTTCTGTAGTATTCAGAATACTCAGATGTATTCCCAGAAAAGTTACAGGATTACCATCAGATATGGAGGTAGAATTTAGGATTCATCTAATTCCAGGAACTATATCAATAGTCAAGGCACCTTATCGGTTAGCACAGTATTAGTTGTTAAGAAAAAGGATGGTTCAATAAGAATGTGTAGTGATTATAGAGAATTGAATAAAGTTACAATTAAGAATCAATACCCATTACCTAGAAATGATGATCTATTTTGATCAATTCCAGGAAGATAGATAGTTTTCTAAGATCAACTTATGTTCCGGATATTATCAATTGAAAATACAAGAGGAAGACATATCTAAAACTGTTTTCAGAACTAGGTATGGTCATTACTAGTTTACAGTCATGCCCTTCGGATTAATGAATGCACCTGCAGCATTCATGGACATGATGAATAAGATCTGCAAACCATATTTGGATAAATTAGTAATTATCTTCATCAACGATATGCTTATTTATTCCAAAAGTCAGGAAGAACATTGTCAACACTTGCATGCACTCTTAACTTTATTAAGAAAAGAAAAGCTGTACGCCAAATTCTCGAAGTGTGAATTTTGGTTACAAGAAATGCAATTCTTAGGACATATGGTGAATCATGAAAGTATTCACGTAGATCCTGCTAAGATAGCAGCAATTACCAAATGGAAGATTACTCAATCCGCAATGGAAATTAGGAGTTTTATAGGTTTAGCCGGATACTATAGACGATTTATTAAGGATTTTTCTAAGATAGCTATACCATTAACTAAGTTAACTTGTAAAACAGTTAAGTTTGAATGGGAACCTAAATTAGAAGAAGCCTTTAGGATCTTAAAGTAGAAATTAACAAATGCCCCAATCCTAGCCTTACCAGAAGGAACAGAAGATTTTAAAGTATATGGTGATGTTTCAAAGCTAGGATTTAGAAGTATGTTAATGCAATGCAAAAAGGCAATTGCATATGCATCAAGGCAATTGAAAAGGTACGAAGAAAACTATACCACTCATGACTTAGAATTAGGAGTTATAATTTTTGCCCTTAAGATTTGGAGACATTATCTGTATGGAAATAAGTTTACTATCTATACGGATCATAAGAATTTAAGATATATTTTTGGGCAAAAAGAATTAAACATGAGGCAAAGGAAATACGACTATGATATTCAGTATCACTAAGGAAAGGCTTAAGACGGCTAGAGAACACCAGAAAAGTTATACAGATAATAGAGGAAAGCCGTTGGAGTTCGAGTTGGAGACAAAATGTCATTGAAAGTATCTCCTTAGAAACGAGTTGTTAGATTCGGAAAGAAAGGAAAGTTAAGTCCAAGGTACGTAGGATCATTTCCAGTAATCTAACATATAGGACCAGTTGCTTATAGTCTACAACTACCAGGAGAGTTAGTTGGAGTACATGATGTATTTTATGTATCCAATCTCAAGAAATTTCTATCAGACATATCTTGGGTAGTACCTCTCCAAGATATAGAGGTAAACGAAAAGTCAAAATTTGTTGAGAAACCTCTTCAGATCGAAGACAAAAAAAAGTGAAGTTTCTCAAGCACAAAAGACTAGTACTAGTTAAAGTAAAATGGGATTCAAAGAGAGGACCCTAATACACTTGGGAACTAGAATTAGAAAAGAAGCAAAAGTATCCTCAATTATTCTAGTAAATCTCGAGGACGAGATTTTTATTAAGGTGGGGAGAATGTAACAACTCTCATCAAAAAGTCATAATTATTATTTTAATTGACCAATAGGAAACCCTAATTAAGACACCCAAGTGATTCTATGCAAACCCTAAAATTTTCGGAACAATCAGAATCAGGATCAGGGCCCCTAAAACTCAGGGGGGGGGGGTATTTCCTAGTTAACGATTATCTTAAAATCGTACTGTCAAAAAATAAATTTCGAGAAACTGTCAAGTCATCAGGCCTAGTCCCAGACGTGGCTACTCTATAAAAAAATAGGTAACCCTTACGGACCGTAAGGGTTATTTGTTACGGTCCGTAAGGGAGGGCAAAATTCGGGTATAAATAGCTGAGATTGGCACTTAGTTTCTGGAGTTTGAGCGACGAGAAAATTTGTTATATTCTCTGAGTTTTGGTCCGATTACTACAATTAACACACACAATCACTAATTGATGCTGCAATCAGGGTAATAACTCGATCGCTATTACGATTCAACGTCCGATCGATTATAACTATCCAACGATTGTTTAAGTGCCGCTCAAATTGAGTTTATACTTTGTTATTCATCGTGATTTCGACTTGAATGTTTGAGTGCTGTTCGAAATCGGACTATACTCTGTCATTCGTTGTGAATCCGCTGAATTGTTAAGTATTGCACTTGTAAATCGTTGTGAGGGTTTAATCTCGTGAATTGTCGTAACTGCTGTATTAGTTACTAACCTGATTGTGTGTGTATTGTTATTCAAATTAGGATAATCAAGGCTAATCAGTAGGCTTATACTCTGCTCGTTAAATCTACAATGTGAGTCATTCTCTTTTTATCAACTATTTTACAATACCTCAAATTATTTTCAAGGTTATAATTACAGGGACTAAGTCGTGGATATCTTGATTTACTGGTTAGTGGGGTATTGTGCACATTACTAATTTTCTCCCAGTTAGGTTCATTGACCTACTCGGGATAATCACTGTTAGGTTCATTGACCTACAGGGATAATCATCACTATTTAGGTTCATTGATCTAATAGTGGTATGACCATCGTCACCATTGTGACATGTCACCATTGTGACATAGAGCCAGATAAAGATAAGATAGAAGCCATTGTAATCGCTCTTATGCTGTAATTTATAACTATGCATCATTATGCAAAATAGAATGATTCACTCAGTATTTCCCGCTGACAAAACCTTTTTCAAACATGTTTCAGGTGATCTGTTATGATCTAGGAAAAGTGCCATAAAGCACTACAAGCTCAAGGAAGTGGCTCAGTATAAAATAAAGAAACATGTTTTAAGAAATAAAGATTTCCCAGTGAAATCACTTTATTGTAAATTATGGGATTTATCCCTATATTATATATATAAATGAGCAGTTTTAATATTAATCGATCCTGTTTAAAAAGACTTACGCTGTCACCTAATTAGATACCACGGGATTTCCTGCCTCGCGGCTCTGGACCAGGTCAAACCGGGGCCGAGGGTCGTGACAGGAAAAGCTGGCTGAGCACGGGGCGTGTTCAGTCTTCTGCCTTCTCTATTTTTCTTGGGAAGATGTCGTTGAGGGATCGGGCAGTCCACTTATGTTCCTTTTCTTGTATTTATGTTGGATTTAGCTGTCTTTTTGCTTCTTTTATGAATTTGAGCCCATTTAATCCTGAAAATACAAAAGGAAGACAAAAACACTCTTTTTCCAACATTAGTACGTAAAAAGGGTTAGTTTTATGCCTCATTTGATGTAATTTATATGTTGCATTTTACACACATCAGTACTATACTAGTCATGGTGGGACGTCGCGAGTATAAGCCCTAGCATCACGTATATCTATGCATAACAGTTATTCGCAAGTGATAATTCGATTGATTGAATAATTCGTTTGATAAGTTCGATTTGCTAGAAACGTATGTTACACCCAAAATACGATTAAAAAGGGGTCAAGTATACTCACAGTGCATATTTAGCGAGAATGCAACTTGGTTGGGTCGGTTACGGGTATGTCTGCGTTAAATCATTGAAGAATATAGTAAACGATGCACGGTTAAGCGAGAATGGCGTCGAAAAGTCAGTTATCCGGTCGGATGGTGCTTATCCGTTCGGATGGGCTCATCCGATCGGATGACGATATGGATCGGATGGGCTGGTCCGGTCGGATGGCAGTGGTCCGATCGGATGGCCTCCTGTCCGATCGGATGGCCTGCTGTCCGATCGGCTGGGCTGCTGTCCGATCGGCTGGCAGCCTGTCCGATCGACTGGGCTGCTGTCCGATCGGCTGGCAGCCTATCCAGCTGATATTCGACTAATTTTGACGGTTATTCAGCGGTTTTGATCGAGATGGTGTTCCTTCATGCCAAACAACCGAAATTCCATCAAGTCTGACCCGTTCAAACGGCCGGGAACCACCCCGTCCCATCAGATCTGGTCGTTCTTGATGGTTCTTCTCAAGTTTAACCCGAAATCACATACACTATGGCTAGGCAACTTAGGTTGGTGAGATTTGTTATAAATCGGGTGAAATTACTTAGATCTGAGCTGTTTATGAGGTCACATTTTGAAGTTCATGTGAACTTAGGGTGACATCATCTTCAAGGCACCTCAAATCCTTAAGAATCACACCACTTTTTGATTAGAAAAACATAGATTTAGACTTGATTTATGTAAAAACGTATGGAAATCACTCAGATCTGGGATGTTCTTGCATAGGATGACATTACCCTTGAAGTTCATAAGAACTTCATGGTGACATCACCCTAGAATGCCTAAGATCCGGAGATTCCACGATTAAAAGTGGAGATTTAAAAGGTAGAAGGGTGTAGATTTAGTTATAGATCAAGAAAGTACAAGATTTGAGTTAAATACTTACGAGAATCGCGAGAAATTGAGAGATAAGGGGCTGGAACTTCTGGTCGAGCAGCAATAGTGACAACAAGTGTGTTTGAGGTGAATGAGGGGTATTTATAGGCAAGGAGGAAGGAAAGGAGGGAAGGTTGGCCTGGATCGGATGGCCCGTTCGATCGGCCGGCTTGTCCGTCCGATCGGCTGGCACTCCCGTCCGATCGGTTGGACTGGTCCTGTCCGATCGGTTGGACTGGCCCTGTCCGATCGGTTGGACTGGCCCTGTCCGATCGGTTGGACTTGTCCTGTCCGATCGGTTGGACTTGTCCTGTCCGATCGATTGGACATGTCTGTCCATCCGGATGGCCACTCTGGCGCGATGGATTTCTCCGTTTTTGACTGTTTCGATAGTTTTCGAAGTACGCGCTTTTCATAGTTAATTTATATTACTATATATATGTATATATATCACTAGGGGTCGTATTTACGTATCCATAATTCAAAGTTTCGATAATTAGCAATCGGTCTTCGTTTCGAGTATGCGATTATTAGCGACGTTCCACGGCCATCAAGGAGGGTAGTATAGGTCCTTACTTGACGTCATCGTGAACGTTATTGTGTTTTGTGCCACAGAGACTGACAGGGTGCCACTCACTCGTATTGTCATCATCGTCACGACGACTGGAGCTATAGCACTCACCCGAGAGTCCTTGTTAGCGTTAATTATCTGCGTTTCGACACATCACGGCCACCGAGGAGGGTAGAATAGGTCCTCACTCAGTGCCATCGTGAGTGTTAGTGTTTGTGATCGGTGTAGTATAGAGATGATGTATTTCGAAAATATGCGATTATCCTTCGATTAGCGATATATGCGATATAGTTACATTATGATCCGAATCTCTGGTGCTAGGCGTAACGAGTATATCGAGTAGTAACAACGCACAAAAGTGCGGGTTGTTACAGTCTCCCCCACTTTAGGAAATTTCGTCCCGAAATTAATCCAATAGGTAGACTTCTGAGAGTTGATCTTGCGTAAGTAGCGATACAGCGAGCGATTTGACTGTGAGTTGACCGGCGAGAGCGTCTCGAATAAGAGAGATCGATTGCGATAGCGAGAAGGCGACGTAAAGACGAAATAATATCCCACGAGTTGGCGTTCCAAAGTACCTCGTGTCGCGGAGAATTCGTTAGTTCAATATGACTGCAGTTTTAAAGAACTTGAAAAAAAGTTTCTCATGACGTAGAATTAACTGAGTCGATCGTCAACCAACGTTACAAGAAGCGTTCGTTTTTGATGTTCAAAAGGAATTTTGGATGGAAATCTCGAATCAATTTCCTTTTAACATATGGCCAACTGAGTCGATGTTAACCAATGTTGCAAGGAAGTTTAGGTTTTACACATTTTAAGGAATTCGAAGATGAAAACTGAGGTTACGAAAACTCTCCTACGACATGGGTCCAGCTGAACTCGATGCTGAACCAACGTCTCAAGAAAGTCTTGTTTTTGATATTGCAAAAGGTTTTAAGGAAAAAATGGACTCATGAAAGCTTCCCTTGGACATGGAGTTAAGCTGGTTCGATGTTACCTCCACATTGTGAGGAATTTCACTTGTCCCATGGTTTTTTAATAAAAGTTTTATAAAAATCAGTTTTAACCGTTTGAAAAAAGGACAATTTAGCATCGAGCCCCACTTGGCACCTTCCCACGGAGGTTCGTTAATATGATTAAAACATTTATATATAGGAAGTACCAACGGCGTATCCACCATGTCTCTCCCATATTACTTCCGTTTCGTGAGGCGGTGTCCTGTGCGCCGATGCGACATAGATAGAATTGCGCTCACTCGGTCCAATCGATAAAAAGTCAGACCTAGTATAAGATAGAATCGAATAGGTTAAACCGGCGAGTTGAATTACGAATGTAGCTACAATAGCGTGCGCGAGTAGCCTGATGACACAAAACATTTACGTATTGTGTCTGGGTAGGCGTCGAGCGACATGCGATAAGCGAATAGCGCGTTTTCGATTAGATTACACTTTGGACCCGCATGGCACTTTTCTACGAGAGTTTACTAACATGGTGAAACACCACGTTTAACCAGGCTAGTTTTGCCTCGTGAAGCGACGTCATGCGTGTTATTACCACATAGGTTGTACCAAACGAGCGAATGAGCGGTAGATTATACACGATAAGTGATAAGCGATTAGGTGATTTAGCGAACACCTCAACACCAACAATGACGGCGATGATGAACGAGTTACGATGAGTGGCAGTTGTTGCGTTGCAAGCGATGGAGGTATACGCGATTTATGCGGTTCGATTCGATTGATTTACATCACAGAGGTTAACTGACATCAGACCCCACATGGCCTTTTTCCACGAAAGCCCGCCGATATGACTAAAACACCTTGCTTTAATCATATGAGCTTCATCTCGTGAAGCGAGGTCATGTGTGCTAACTTAACACAAACACCACAGATAACGGTAGGCGACATCGATAGATTGATACACAGCAAGCGATATAGGTTCACCTAATAAGCGATAGAGATTGCGAGATACACAAGATAGGCGATTGCGATTGTTTCAAATAAGCTTAACGTTACGTTGCGACGCATCACGGTTATCGAGGAGGGTAGAATAGGTCCTCACTCAACAATGTCGTGAGCGTTTATGTACTTGATAAGATGGGTTGCTACAGACTTACGACCAGTCTTGCGTTGATGCAGTTATCCTGCGAGGTAGACTCCCCAGAGTCCATCGGTGAGGTGATTGCATTGCGTTTGCAGACTTACGACAAGTCTTGTGATGATGCGATTTAGTTGTTACGCCTTGTGATTAAGTGTAGTGTGTTGAAAATAATCACAATAGTATAATAGGTCTAATAACGTTCAACTCCATGTGACACTTTCTTCACGGAACTTCGGTAGTATGATAAAACACACCTTGCTTGACCCCTACTACTTTCATCCCGTGATTTGGTGTCACCTTTTGTCAAAACGGTCATGGCACCTTAGAATTCAGTACGATCTCCATGCACTGACCCAAGTAGTCCCATGCGCACCCATGATTAATCGTTCCTTGCACGTTTATCGTACCTCGTTCTAAGAGTGTAGTGAGGGTAAAACACATTATTTCGTGATATAGTATATAGTATGTGTGTGAATCTAGTCTAAGTGCGACGATTAAAGAGGGAGAGAAGACGAAGACGAGAGTTAACGTTACACATAGTGGCAACATCGAGTGATAGAGTAGGTTCAAACTTAGAAATTAACGTCGAAAATCGTATCATTACAACTTTATCCTACGTTTGCTAGATGTCTGATGCTGAAGACTTTTGCTGGAGCTGTTGTTGTTGTACCCAAGTTCACGGTTCAATGCGGCAGTTGCGGGCGAAGTGACCGTAACGGTTGCAGTTATTGCAATTGCGACAGTCAGCCCCAACTGGATGATGATATGTACACGAGTAACACTGAGGATGAGCTCCAGTGTAGGCTCGTTTTGGAAACACCGGAACTGCTCGAAGAGGTTCCGGTTGCAGAGGTTCGGTTGTTGGTGAACTCGGGCTTGAAGTCTTTCGTTTGCGGCTGGGTTTGTCGGTGTCTTGCGATGAGGTGTCGTCGTTGGAGGATTCATCTGAGGACTTATTTGCAGAATCTTTGGCCGAGTCGTTGGAAGAACCGTCGGCAGAGTCATCAGAAGGATTGTTGGAAGAGTCATCAGAAGAATCGTCGGTTGATCCGTCAGAGGAATCATCAGCAGATTCTTCCGAAGGATCGCCAGCAGATTCGTCAGAAGACTCGTTGCTAGGATCCTCTGAAGGATTAATGTCGATCGCTTGATAAGCTTGCTTGACAGGATTCTTGGAGAAAAACCCTTCCAGGAGTCGTTTGTTGTTGATTTCTGCGGCTAAGCGGTAGGTTTCTTCGATGGTAGCAGGTCTCGCAGCTTCGACAAAATCACCCACACACTCGGGCAAGCCGCGAATATACTTCGAAATGGCTTTTCCTGAGGTGTTGACTTGACTTGGGCAGATTATGCTAAGCTGTTTGAACCTTGCGGTGTAGCCAGCATTGTCACCTTCGGTTTGCTTGATTTCCCAAAATTCGTTTTCCAGCTTCTGAATTTCGTAAAGAGGGCAGTACTCCTTCTTCATGAGCTCCTTCAGCTCATCCCAAGAGAGAGCATATGCTGCAGAGATCCCACGTTTGTTACGTTCGGCGGTCCACCAGTCGAGTGCTCGTGATTGAAATACTCCGGTGGCGCAAGTAATACGGAAACTATCGGGACACCCACTTTGACGAAGGGTAACTTCGATAGAATCGAACCACTGGAGTAGTTGAGTCACACCTCCTTCACCCGTGAATTCCATTGGGTCACAGGCTTTGAAGTGTTTGTAGAGGAAAGCAGATTGCGGCGCTTCCGTCTTGGAGTCTTCCGAGGCTCGAGAGTTGCTGAGAGAGTGCACTTGAGCGGCAATTCGAGGAATAAGCTTTACCACTTCTTTGGTCACAAGTGATGCAATCCTCTTATTGGCATTTCGTTTGGCTCTCCCCCTAGCTATTCGTCTCGAGGTAGAGTTGTTGGAAGGCATCTAGACAGGAAGAGACTTGGAGTGAGATTCGATCATAATGATTTTCGAGTTTTGCGATGCGATTGAGCGCGTTCAAAACTTGTGCGATAGTATAGTAGTAATACGAATCACATAGGAGCCACATAGGAGGCACAAGATTCCTAAGTTCTCATACAATGACTTGTTGTTTATAGGTATTTATATGTATTTATATAGTTGTAATTTGTAATCATACACATACAGATCGACTTAGAATAAGCGAGGACGTGTTGAGGTGAGGAAACGAGAGCGAAGGCGATAGATTATGCATTAGTTTTATTGCGAACATTCGGGTTACGTTTTAGATTGCGATGGCTGTGCGAATTGTGTGTTTATAAAGAAGGGAGTGAAAATCGTTAAATTGAGAAATCGATAAAGCGTAAAGTTTCAAAGCGTAAATAAGTTCCAACCATTTGTAGAATCGGCGGTTCGTATGATAGAGTGCCTTGAGTGTTTAGGCGTCGACTACCCAAGGTAACCCAACTATATTTAACAAGCTCGTGCGCGCGCGTTGACCTAGAAGACTCCATGCTTCCACTGGGATGCAGCTCTTGGCATTCGTCTTCCTAGTCATCACGTGGCTCAAGTTACCATGATAGTTGAGTCCTTGGTGAGAGCTTTTGAAAACTAATGTAGAGAGTGGAACGTCTTATTAAGGTACGGGTTTCACCCCTGACTTAATAGTTCCATTCCTAATTGTGGTTATGCTCTTCGAATAAATTCGTGAGTTCCACTAGATTTCGAAATGGAGACTTTTGTCGAGATGTGGATGTCACTCCTAACTCGTTGAAAGGTTCTCGTGCTAGAAATGCGCTGAGTGAGCGATCTCGTCGAGAGTTCTTGGTTTTCACACCTGGTCTCGGCTGGATCACTCGGTTTCGTTATGCGAGTATTTTCGAAAACATGTGTATTGTGTCGGCCTTAGGAAAGGCTAAGTAGTATTCTAGCCTTAGGAAAGGCTTCTTCGTGTGAAGCTGTGGTACACGATGTTCACACAAAGTTGGAGTTTTTAGCAATTTCGATCGAGAGTATCAAGTAGGCCCAATGCAAACCCTACTGGGTTCGCACGAGTCGGCCTGTTGGTACTTAGACTATAGACTAGGTCAATTTCTAAGACGTCGACCCGGACAAGGTCGAGTCACCAAAATTTACCTAATTCCCTATAGTTATGGCTCTGATACCAATCTGTCACACCCCAACCGATGGCGGAATCATCGGGGCGCGGCACTAGGCAAATCAGATTGCTCAAGAGAATCCATGACAACTATATTGCGATAATATTTAATACATTCGTTATCCCATACTAACAAATAATACAATCATATAAGTTATCACAGATTTCTTGCCCTCTCGAACAATACAAATCCGACAACCTAGATTTTAGTTGAGTTTCTAGACTTCCTAGCTTGATTTGATATAGCCTGCGATCTAACCTGCAACATACGTTAAAATATTTGTCAATACAAAAGTATATTGGCGAGTATACAGGTTTGATATGTATAGTGTAATAGATAAAAAGTGTAGCGAATTTCCACATGCATAAACGTAACACACGACATATATACTCACAAAGCTGATACTACCAACTAAGTCCTCGATGCTCGAATATGCGATGGCAAACTAGACCCCGTCGGGCGCAATGGTACTATACTAGTCATGGTGGGACGTCGCGAGTATAAGCCCTAGCACATATGCAACTAGCATCACGTATATCTATGCATAACAGTTATTCGCAAGTGATAATTCGATTGATTGAATAATTCGTTTGATAAGTTCGATTTGCTAGAAACGTATGTTACACCCAAAATACGATTAAAAGGGGGTCAAGTATACTCACAGTGCGTATTTAGCGAGAATGCAACCTGGTTGGGTCGGTTACGAGTATGTCTGCGTTAAATCATTGAAGAATATACTAAACGATGCACGGTTAAGCGAGAATGGCGTCGAAAAGTCAGTTATCCGGTCGGATGGTGCTTATCCGTTCGGATGGGCTCATCCGATCGGATGACCATATGGATCGGATGGGCTGGTCCGGTCGGATGGCAGTGGTCCGATCGGATGGCCTGCTGTCCGATCGGATGGCAGCCTGTCCGATAGGTTGGGATGCGGTCCGATCGGCTGGGCTGCTGTCCGATCGGCTGGCAGCCTGTCCGATCGACTGGGCTGCTGTCCGATCGACTGGGCTGCTGTCCGATCGGCTGGCAGCCTATCCAGCTGATATTCGACTAATTTTGACGGTTATACAGCGGTTTTGATCGAGACGGTGTTCCTTCATGCTAAACAACCGAAATTCCATCAAGTCTGACCCGTTCTAACGGCCGGGAACCACCCCGTCCCATCAGATCTGGTCGTTCTTGATGGCTCTTCTCAAGTTTAACCCGAAATCACACACACTATGGCTAGGCAACTTAGGTTGGTGAGATTTGTTATAAATCGGGTGAAATTACTTAGATCTGAGCTGTTTATGAGGTCACATTTTGAAGTTCATGTGAACTTAGGGTGACATCATCTTCAAGGCACCTCAAATCCTTAAGAATCACACCACTTCTTGATTAGAAAAACATAGATTTAGACTTGATTTATGTAAAAACGTATGGAAATCACTCAGATCTGGGATGTTCTTGCATAGGATGACATTACCCTTGAAGTTCATAAGAACTTCATGGTGACATCACCCTAGAATGCCCAAGATCCGGAGATTCCACGGTTAAAAGTGGAGATTTAAAAGGTAGAAGGGTGTAGATTTAGTTATAGATCAAGAAAGTACAAGATTTGAGTTAAATACTTACGAGAATCGCGAGAAATCGAGAGATAAGGGGCTAGAACTTCTGGTCGAGCAGCAACAGTGACAACAAGTGTGTTTGAGGTGAATGAGGGGTATTTATAGGCAAGGAGGAAGGAAAGGAGGGAAGGTTGGCCTGGATCGGATGGCCCGTTCGATCGGCCGGCTTGTCCGTCCGATCGGCTGGCACTCCCGTCCGATCGGTTGGACTGGTCCTGTCCGATCGGTTGGACTGGCCCTGTCCGATCAGTTGGACTGGTCCTGTCCGATCGGTTGGACTTGTCCTGTCCGATCGGTTGGACTTGTCCTGTCCGATCGATTGGACATGTCTGTCCATCCGGATGGCCACTCTGGCGCGATGGATTTCTCCGTTTTTGACTGTTTCGATAGTTTTCGAAGTACGCGCTTTTCATAATTAATTTATATTACTATATATATGTATATATATCACTAGGGGTCGTATTTACGTATCCATAATTCAAAGTTTCGATAATTAGCAATCGGTCTTCGTTTCGAGTATGCGATTATTAGCGACGTTCCACGGCCATCAAGGAGGGTAGTATAGGTCCTTTCTTGACGTCATCGTGAACGTTATTATGTTTTGTGCCACAAAGAATGACGGGGTGCCACTCACTCGTATTGTCATCATCGTCACGACGACTGGAGCTATAACACTCACCCGAGAGTCCTTGTTAGCGTTAATTATCTGCGTTTCGACACATCACGGCCACCGAGGAGGGTAGAATAGGTCCTCACTCAGTGCCATCGTGAGTGTTAGTGTTTGTGATCGGTGTAGTATAGAGATAATGTATTTCGAAAATATGCGATTATCCTTCGATTAGCGATATATGCGATATAGTTACATTATGATCCGAATCTCTGGTGCTAGGCGTAACGAGTATATCGAGTAGTAACAACGCACAAAAGTGCGGGTTGTTACAACAACGCAGACCTTTTCGTCACGTAAAGAGTTGTTGCGTTGGGTACAAGACACGGCAAAAGACAATGGTTACCTCATTGTGATTAAGTGGTCGAATAAAAGAGGAGAGAATTACAAGATTTGGTTTCAATGTACTTTTGGTGCGTTGGGTACAAGACACGGCAAAAATACGTCATGTACATGTACGGTAGGAGGCTGATACACATAAAACTACTCATAGGAGTACTTGTGCTTTCAAACAAAAATGATACGATATAATGGAATACGACATCACACGTAACCGATTTGATCCGGAAGTTGCAGTATAGTCCATATATATTAAAAAATGATATATAATGGAAAAAGCGTAAAATTTAGACTATCATCGACGCGTTTGTGAATTAAAAACAATTTTAAAAAATTTAAAAAAGACCCTAAGCGCCGCGCTTTGACCTAAGAGGGGCGCTTTGCCCGGAAATTTGAAATGAAGCGCCGCGCTATGGCCAAAGCGCGGCGCTTTGGTCCCTCATTTAGGCTGAAGCTGGGCAGCTTCTCCCCCATTTCATCAACAAACACAAACACACACATAAAGGTGCGATTACACACAGTTGGGATACGATCTTATTTTTCAAGATTTCAACCGCTAAAAGGTAAGATCGAACATCCTTTATCGTTTTGGTTAAATAGTTATGTTTGATATTGTTTTGATTGGCCGGGTTTTGATTGGCCGGGTTTTGATTCGATTGCTGGGTTTTGTTATTTAAAACGAAGAACCAAAGCGCCGCGCCGAGGCCAAAGCGGGGCGCTTTGGTTCATGTTTAATTTTTTTTTCTGTTATTTATTTATTATTATTTATTGTTTGTATTGTTTAATAATATTATTTGTTTATTATCTTTTATTTAATATTATTTGTTTAATAATATTATTTGTTTATTATCTTTTATTTAATATTATTTGTTTATTATCTTTTATTTAATATTATTTGTTTATTATCTTTTGTTTAATAATATTATTTGTTTATTATCTTTTATTTAATATTATTTGTTTATTATCTTTTATTTAGATTGTTTAATAATATTATTTGTTTATTATCTTTTAAACGTGCAGGGATGGATTCCGATCACGAGATTGAGCATATGGACGCTGAGGGAGAGGTGGGAGAGGAGGCATGTCCGTACCTGCAGTTTCCGCAGGGGTCACGGGCGAGGAGGAGATGCGCTAGGTTGCGCACTATAGAGATTGGGGGGCATGTAGGGATAGACTGGGACCTGCTGGAGACCGTGGGAGAGGCCGCGCGGGCGCGTGATATAGTTGGACTAGATACTCCTTGGTCGCGCCTATTTCAGATAGCGATGGAGGACTCGTACCGTGAGCTTACGGTCGAGTTTCTTTCTACGTTTACATACGCGCCGCATCCGGCGGATTACGTGGAGGACCCGGATTTTCCAGTCCACGAGGTTACATTCCGTCTCGCCGGTCAGCAGTTTGAGATGAGTGTGCGGGAGTTTGCTGTCCATACAGGTTTGTACACAGAGCCCGAGCTTGATACTGATTTATATACGCAGGGGGTTAAGCAGATGGACAGGTAGACGCTTATTAGTTTCTGGAGGGCCATTTCCAGGGTTCCCTTTGGGAAATCCTGGCAAAAGGCCACCACTATTAGAGACCCCTTGTACCGATACCTGCACCATATTATCGGGTCATCTATCGTGCCGCGGGGTACCAGCAGGGAGAAGGTCAACCTCAGTGACCTTTTCTTTGTAAACTGCCTACTTCGCGGCCAGACCTGCGATCTAGCAGGCTGCCTGGCAGATTACTTTGCCACAGCATACCACCGGCAGCTCCGCGGGAAGCTGCACGGTGGCTCATACATCACCGCCATTGCACACTCGCTAGGGATCGTGCCCGAGAGTGATCCGGAGCTGTCCGCGCTGATCCCGTCGACTAGGTTGGGCCGCGCGTCAGTATCTAGCATGCAGATCACCCGTACCTTTGATGTTGGTCTGAGGTTTAAGGGCCGTGACGGGCTGATTTGGCATCCGGAGGTGTTGCCGGAGGTCATCCCGGTTGTTATTGAGGTGAGGCCTGGAGTGTTAGCCCCTCCTCATGTTCAGGAGGCCGCTCGGCAGGCTCAGCTACAGGCTCTGGGCCTCGATCAGCCTCAGGGCGAGCCTCAGGCTCAGGCTCAGCCTGTATTCGAGGATCCGGCTCAGGAGGAGCATGTCGAGGAGATCCCGGTACCACCAGTTCAGCCAGCTCCTGAGCCGCCACTGTACCCGTAGCACGTTTACGCTGACCTGCCTCCGGCAGCGCGTGAGGTGGCTCGGGACTTCGACCGGTGCCTCAGACGCCAGGGCGCACGCATTGACTGGATCGTCGAGACGCTCGTTGCTCTACGAGAGCTCGCTGGGTTGCCTCCACTTCCCCTCCCACCGTCCCCACCGCACGAGGATTAGTACCTTAGTTTGTTTGTTTAGTGTTTTGTTATGTATTATGTACTCAGTTGTACCTTTTTGTTTTGTATGTACAAACTGATATATATATATATATATATATATTGCAGTTAATCTTCTATTTACATCACGTTGGTTTTGGATTGTTTACGTTTAATTCTTATGGCTTTCTGTACATTTTATTTAACGTGTTCGTTTAATTTAACAAAATAAACTACGTTAAGAGTTTATAAAGACGCACTTATATTATATACGTTCTATAAAAATAATGACGTAAAAAAACGTAATTATAAAACAACTATGAATTATATGTAATACTAATATTTTATAATAATAATAAAACTCGAATACAATTTTTTCCTCCAAAAAACACTACCAAACTAACCCACATCCCACATATTTCCAAAAAAAAACAAGCCAAAGCGCCGCGCTATGGCCACAGCGGCGCGCTTAGGCTTGGTCAACAGACAAGGACTGACTTCCTTGTCTGTTGACCAAGCCCTAAGCGCCCCGCTGTGGCCATAGCGCGGCGCTTTGGGTGTGCAAAAAGACAAATGGCGTGTGCGAATAGACCAGGCCTTTGAAAAATGAGTGTTACTTTCTTTTTTTAGTTTTATTGTTAAGTTTTTTATAGAGTTTATTGTTAGGTGCAGATATAATAAAAGGAATTTTAATCGTTGATTTTTATCATAAGAGATCTTGTTATTCTTATACATGAAACGTATAACAGTTTTAATAAAAGGTTTATTGTCAGGTGGCGATATAATAAAAGGAATTATAATCGTTGATTTTTATCATAAGAGAACTTGTTATACACATGAAACATATAATAGTTTTTATAAAGTATAATAAAAGGAATTATAATCCTTGATTTTTATCATAAAAGAACTTGTTATACACATGAAACATATAATAGTTTTATAAAGTATGATAAAAGGAATTATAATCCTTGATTTTTATCATAAGAGATCTTGTTATACACATGAACCATATAAAATTTATTAATTTTTATCATAAAAGAATTATCATAAAAGATCTTGTTATACCCATGAAACATATAAAATTTATTAATTTTTATCATAAGAGAATAAAACATATAAATTTATTAATTTTATCATAAGAGATCTTGTTATACACATGAAACATATAATATTTAAAAAAATATAATATACCATTCCTTACACGAGTTTATAAATGATTAAGGGGCTGTTTGGCTAAGCTTTTCAGAATCACTTATTTGCTTATTTGCTTTTCTGAAAAGCAAATAAGTCATTTTGAAAAGCTTTAAAATAGAGCTTTTCAAAATGACTTTTTGCTTTTCAGAAAAGCAAATAAGCAAATAAGTGATTCTGAAAAGCTTAGCCAAACAGCCCCTAAAGTCTTATCAAATATATGTTAGAGTAAACTACAATATGCATCCCCGAGGAAAGAGACAACTATCAACTCCTGTTCTCAAAGTAATAATTTTGTTTATTGCGTCCTTAGTCATGTAAAAACGCTATACCTTGAGTCCCTTGAGACAACTTTGTTACTTTTTGTCACAAAAATGACTATATTAACCTTATATCTTATCTGTTTGTGTCCCTATGATTTCTAACTCATTCTCATTTGTGTCCCGAGCTTAAAATTTTTTGTTTATTATTATGATATATTTTTTGAACGGCCAACAGAAAATTTTATTATTCGAACTATCAAGGCGCTAGACACCAAATTTACAAGAAGCTTAAAGCCAAATTTACATCAACTTGGCACGCCAAAACAGACATATCAGATTACAAATATATAATTAGCTAAAGATGTCAAACTTCTTCTAATCCTCCCATGTTATGTCATGTTCTTTCGACCGGTGTTTACCCCAAAAGTATCCCGCCCATTTCGTTACTTCCAGGACCTTAGTAACTTCTGGACGAGCATTATTAAATACCACCTCATTTCGTAGGCGCCAAATGCACCATAAGACAATTAGTATAATAGTGTGCAAATCTTTTTTGTTCTTGCTCGAACCTGGGCTAAAGGCATGTAGTTCCAGGAGATCCTTGATGTCGAAAGCTAAAATGGGTGGGATTTTACACCAAATTGCTACATTCTACCACACCATTTGAGTGAACTGACAAGATACAAAGAGGTGATCACACGATTCCTCATATTCGGCACATAACACACATAACGTACCGGACACGGGAATATTTCTCTTTGCTAGAGCCACCCTAGTGGCCAACCTCTCTTTTTCTGCTCTCCACGCCACCATGCTAACTTTATTTGGGACACAATTATTCCATACAAACACATAATTCGGGTTCGTTCTATTGTATTCACTGGTTATGATTTTCATGCTCGATACCGAGAAGCTACCAGATGAGTGAAGGTTCCAAACACACTTATCTCTACCTGTTGATAGTTCAACCGTTTCCAAACTGATCAATAGATTCTACATTTCCAGTTGCTCCCCTACGGATGATATGGGCCTGGCCCAATCCCAGTTAGTTATCGGCCCAGTGTTGGTCAGTTGGAGACGCGCAGCAACCTAACACAACTTTTCTTTTTCCAGCCTAAACAAACTTGGGAATCTGAGATAGAGTGGTACCTCGCCAATCCATCGATCTAACCAGAAATAAATGTCTTCCCCATTTTTGACAGTATTTGATATGGCCTTTTCCAACTCTAAACCCACTTTTAGAAAATAATTATTTATATTTACGATTTGTTTCCACGGACCTGCAATAGAGATTTTCGCTGGAATGGTAGACCAAGCTCTTGAGTTGTGATGAATAGACCATATTACCTTCCTCCAAAGTCTGGATTTTTCCGTTTTAAACCTCCACCACCACTTAGCAAGCATTGCTAAATTGGCGTCTTTAAGAGATCCGAAGCCCAACCCACCGAATTCAACCGGAGCGATAGTTTTTTCCCACGCAACCCAATTCATCTTGGCCTTTTCTTCCGAATCTCCCCAAAAGAATACCCTTCTAAACCGTTCTAAGGAATCTAAAACTTGAGATAGGGCTTTAAATAATGAAAAATAGTAGGTAGGACAACTAACTCATATGCCTAAAGGTGGTCACTGTGGGGGCATAAATGATATGCATAAGCTAGTATATACGGTTATTGTAACACCCCGTGTTTTCGAAGTCAAAGTCAAAGTCAAGGTCAAAGTCAACGACCGATTTCGTGCAACTTGACTTGTAGTAAATTTCCTTTATGTGTTTATTTTAGCTGTATTATGTGGAGTAAGTGTCAATAATCACAACAATCGACGTGTGTGATTTGCTATATAATCGACTTACGACTGTGAACTATAGGAAGTAACAATGCGATAAAGCCAACTGAACGCTAATCAACCCAATTTAATCGACATCGAACCACAATCACACTCGCAACTCGAAATACGCATTTTGGATATTGTTATACGTGTGTGTGTGTGTGCCTTATGTGTTACTTGTGCATGTTTATTTATGTTATGTTGTGGTGATCAATCGAAACGCAATCGAAACTCGAATCGCAATCGAACTCAATCGAACTATGATAATTAGTGGAGAAGAGACAGTGCTAGATATGAATAGTTGGGATTAAAAGTAATTTGACTAGGAAACTCTATCGCATTCGAATTGCTCACAATCGAAATCGAAACCTCAAAAATCGTCGCGCTGAACACCCGAACCAAGTGCCATCCAGCCGGATTGCCATCCGACCGGGCTGTCACTTGACCTGGTGCCATATGTCATCCGACCGAGATGACATCCGACCGGATAAGCCACCCGCGCGAGATGCCATCCGACCGACCTACACTTTCCTCTTTGGGTAACTCTATAAATACCCATGTCACTCTCAAACTTTCTACTTTTGGCAACTCTCTGACCAAATAGCACGCTCTCCTCACCTTTTCTTTGATTTCTCTCGATTCCGGTAAGATCTCGTCCTAAATCTTGTACTTTCTTGATCTACAAGCACTCCTACACCTTTCTATCTTTTAAATCTTAACTTTTAACCGTGAAATCACTAGATTTGAGGTATTCTAGGATGACGTCATCATGGTGTTCTTGAAGAACTTCATGTTTTGGCATCAATCCACCAAGAACAACTTAGATCTAATCGATTTTCGCTCGAATACACAAAGATCTTGCATAGATCTAAACATAATCATAAGTGAAAAATGATTGAAAGATGGTTTTTAACTTTCTTTCAAATCTTTTACACTCAATGCACTCAAAACCGATAGAATCGGACCTTGTTCTAGTCTTCTACTCATTCGCGGTGTTGAGCTAGCTCAAGATCTGAATTCTACTCACGAGACCACCGATTTTGGGTTAAACAAGAACAACCGTCTTGAACCGGTTAACTGGTCGAACTAGGGTGATTCCTGGTCAATCGAGTCACTTGGGTCAAGATGGGGTTCTGTTGGTTAACACGTTGTCAAAGCGTCTCGATAAAACGACAAACAATCAAAACGGCCAAGTGAAAGACAAACGGAACGACCAGCACGGAGTGCTATCCGATCGGACTATTGTCCGAACGGATAGGCCATCCGAGCGACTAGGTCATCCGAGCGGACTATTTTACAAAACTCTCACCAAAGTCTCGACGGACTCCAACGACACGAAGTCACGATATGATCAACGGGATGCGTGCCCAATGCCCAAGAATCGAGGCAAAGGCACTGCCCTGAAGGTCAAATGTGCATAACATATCCTTGAGAATAGTCGAATCACTTTGGTTAGTCGAAGTCTAATAGCCGCAGACAATCTATTTCTCGATTTTTACGTGCTTCAATTCTGAGCCCGCAACTGCTGACTCTGATGATTCGTCGATTTTATGTGCTTATATGTGTGTTTACCTGTTTATGTGTTTAAATTTTGGAGATTTATTCGATTTTTGCTTCCACTTCGATCGACACGCACGACTCGCACTACATTTCTATCTCGAAACGCTGACAAATCATTGAATTGTGGACGACTTTATGCTACGTTATACGCTTATACTACGCTACTTGATATACTAAACGCGATCGCTATATTCGAACACTCGCGAACTTTGAATGCTAGGTTTTTGTATTCTGAGGCAGTCGGAATACTCTACGTGTTTTCTATATGCTCATATATGCCTCTTATGACTACATGATTACGTGCTTTTGTAGATTCTGTGATTCTGTGCCATACGTGCTTATGTGCTTCTGTGTTTATGTGAATCTGTGATTACGTGTCTATGTGTTTATGTGATACATACTACATTGCGTGTTCCTAAGCTTTAGTAAGTAGTAGACGTGTGAGGTGAGATTCGAATACACTGTGTTGAGTCCTGTGACGATGTCTGTTGTAGACAATGTCATCTGGATCCCGCCACCCCTCACTTTCTCGTCAAGAAAAGAGAGACAAACGTCTTGCTGCTATCATCGCTAAACAAGTAGCAAAAGCCGTGAGTGATGTCTACGAAAACGTCAGCAAATCATCTGAGGAGTTGAGAACCGAAATTCCGAAAGCTACCCCCAAAGCTCCCTTCAATTTCAAGCAGTTCAAGTCTTGTGGGCCAAAGGAATTCACTGGCGAGGAAGGCCCTACAGCGTTGTTCCAATGGTTTGATTCCACTGGGGTCACTCTACGACAGAGCGGTTGCCCAGACGATCTCCGCACTCTAAACGCTACCGGCGTCTTCCAGTCCCGCGCACTAGACTGGTGGACGGCCGAGAAGAACAAACGAGGGAACGATGCAGCCTACGGTCTGTCGTGGGATGAACTCAAAGAGGTCATGCTGGAAGAATTCTGCCCTCCTCATGAACGCCAAAAGTTAGAAAATGAATTCTGGCACATAAAGCAGAAGGAAGGTGAAAATGCTGCTCTCACTGCTCACTTCAAACAGCTCAGCATCATCTGCCCTGACCAAGTCAAGAGTTCAGACATGGCAATCAAGAAGTATATCCGAGCCCTGCCTGACTGTGTTGCAGATTTCGTGCAAGCGGCTAAGACTAAGACGATCGAAGAGACTTACCTACTGGCCGCTGAAATCAACGACAAGCGGGTCAAGGCTGGTGTCTGGGATAAAACTCCAAAGCACCTGCATCAAGCTACCACCGCCGCACCAACTGCTGAAACCACCACCGCATCAAGCAACAAGAGTAAGAACAAGAGAATGATCAGCTCCAGCAACAAGAACTGTGCGATCACTGCTGCACCGATACAAGCTGTACCAGCCCAACAGTGTCAAGTAGCGGCGCCTGTGGCAAATGCACCTCCTGCTAAGCGTGCATACACTGGACCACACCCGCTTTGCCCTACTTGTACCTACCACCACCCGACTACCATCGCTTGCCGTTTCTGTGCTCATTGCAATATGTACGGCCATTTCACTACCAACTGCCGTGCTCGACAAGCTCCTGCTCATCAAGCTCTACTCACCGCCCCTCAGGGTCAACAAGCTCCACCGGCATCCGCGGTCAACGCCAGAGCCTGCTTCGCATGTGGCGATCCTAACCATTTTGCCAACATGTGCCCAAACAGGGTTGTGAAACAAGAGCCCCAGCAGCAGCAACCTCAGCAGCAGTAGCAACACCAGCAGCAACAGCAACAAGCAACACGCGTACGAACTTTCAACATCAACGTGCGCCAAGCCCAAGCCGACAACAACGTGGTCAATGGTACGTTCCTTGTGAATGGTATTTATGCTTCGTGTTTATTTGATACTGGAGCCGATAATTGCTTTGTGTCGTTCGAATTCGAGAAGCTCCTTAGTCGTAAGCGCTCCCAACTCTCCCCGACGTTCGATGTTGAAGTCGCTACTGGAAGAACCGTCGCCGTTAATTCTGTTCTCCGTGATTGTACCCTTGAGCTCAACAATCACATCTTCCTAATCAACATTATTCCGATGCAACTCGGAAGTTTTGATGTCATAGTAGGCATGGACTTTCTTCGCGAAAACCATGCTGAAGTTGTGTGCTTCGACAAGATGATTCGATTCTCGCTCGCAAATGGTGATGTATTGTGTGTCTACGGTGAAACTGCTTCGAAGGGTCTCAAACTCATGTCATGTGTCCAAGCTAGCAAGTATCTCTGCAAGGAATACAGAGCTTTCTTGGCTAACATTTTAGTAGTAGAGAAGGAAAAGAAAGGAAAGACAGAAGTGAAAGACGTTCATGTGGTTTGTGAATTTCCTAATGTGTTCCCTGACGACCTTCCCGGCTTACCACCAAGTCGTGATATCGACTTTCGTATCGACCTCATTCCTGGAGCCAACCCTATTGCCAAAGCTCCTTACCGACTCACACCGTCCAAAATGCATGAACACTCAAACCAACTCCAGGAATTACTTGAGAAAGGCTTCATTCGCCCGAGCACCTCTCCTTGGGGCGCGCCAGTCCTTTTCGTCAAAAAGAAGGATGGGTCGTTCAGGATGTGCATCGACTATCGGGAATTGAATAAGTTGAATATCAAGAACCGCTATCCCCTACCTCGCATTGATGATTTGTTTGATCAGCTACAAGGTGCTACGTGTTTTTCGAAGATCGATTTACGCTCAGGCTATCACCAGCTACGCATTCAAGAGGAGGATATACCCAAAACCGCGTTTCGCACTCAATATGGCCATTACGAATTCGTTGTTAAACCCTTTGGTTTAACCAACGCACCCGCGGTTTTCATGGATCTGATGAATCGCGTGTGTAAACCATACCTCGACCGTTTCGTCATCGTATTCATCGACGATGTCTTGATCTATTCCAAATCGAAAGCCGAACACGCACATTGTCAATAGTCAGGGTATTCACGTCGATCCAGCAAAGATTGAAGCAGTCAAGAGTTGGATTACACCTAAGAACCCGTCTGAAGTCCATTCTTTTCTCGGACTCGCGGGCTATTATCGACGATTTATCGAAGGATTCTCAAAGATCGCCATGCCGCTTACCGCTCTCACGCATAAGGACAAGCCTTTTGTTTGGGGAACCGAACAAGAGTCTGCCTTTCGAACCCTCAAGCACAAGCTTTGCAATGCTCCTGTTCTCACATTGCCCGACGGAAACGACGATTTCATTGTCTACTGTGATGCTTCCAACCTTGGTCTTGGTTGTGTTCTTATGCAGCGGGACAAGGTTATAGCTTACACATCTCGTCAGCTCAAAATCCACGAGAAGAACTATACAACTCATGATCTCGAACTAGGCGCAGTTGTTTTTGCGTTAAAGATTTGGCGACACTACCTGTATGGTACAAAGTGTACGATCTTCACCGATCATAGGAGCCTACAACATATCTTTAATCAGAAGGAACTTAATATGCGTCAACGCCGATGGGTAGAACTTCTCAATGATTACGACTGTGAGATTCGTTATCACCCAGGCAAAGCAAATGTTGTTGCCGACGCACTCTGCAGACAGAGCTATCTGCTTAGCACTCGTAACATTCAAGCCCAATACGATCTCGAGACTCTCATCCGCGAAGCTCAGCATGCATGTTTTAATGAACGCACTCTGAAGAAGTAAAAATCTACCATGATGGAGCCCAGCTTGTGAGTAAATCGAATGGGATATTCCACTTTCTGGACCGAATTTGGATCCCCAAACGGACCGAATTGCGACAGATTTTGATGGACGAAGCCCACAAATCCCGGTATTCTATTCATCCCGGTGCTGACAAAATGTACCAGGACCTTCGCTACAAGTACTGGTGGCCTGGCATGAAAAGGGATATCGCTCTCTACGTTGGAAAGTGCCTAACTTGTGCAAGAGTCAAAGCTGAACACCAAAGACCCTCTGGCTTACTCGAACAACCGCCGATCCCTATGTGGAAGTGGGAGAGTATAGCTATGGACTTCATAACAAAGCTTCCGCACACGTCATCAGGTCACGACAGCATTTGGGTTGTTGTCGACTGTCTGACCAAATCAGCTCACTTTTTGCCAATACGGGAAGACTACAAGGTAGAATGATTAGCCCGAATCTACACCGACGAGATCATTTGGAATCATGGGATGCCTCGCGACATCATCTCTGATCGTGACGCTCGGTTTACCTCACGACCGTGGGAAATGTTTCAGACGGCTCTCGGAACATCGCTTAATCTAAGTACCGCTTTCCACCCCCAAACCGACGGTCAGACTGAAAGAACGATCCGTACTCTTGAAGACATGCTCCGTTCGTATGTCATAGATTTTGGTGGTAATTGGGATAAATACCTGCCGTTAGTCGAATTCTCGTACAACAACAGTTATCATTCCAGCATTCAAATGGCACCATTCGAGGCCTTATACGAAAGAAAATGTCGATCGCCTATTGTGTGGCACGAGATCGGTCACTCGCAATTAACCAGTCCTGAGCAATTACAAGAAACGACCGACAAAGTCCTCCAAATTCGAGACAACTTGTTGAAAGCTCGAAGTCGACAAAAAAGTTACGCCGATAGATGACGCAAGCCCCTTAAATTTGATGTTGGCGACTACGTACTCCTAAAGGTATCACCTTGGAAGGGTGTGGTCAGATTCGGCAAGAAAGGGAAACTAGCGCCTCGATATGTTGGACCTTTTAAGATTCTGGAAAGAATCGCAAAAGTCGCCTACAGACTCGAACTACCGGAGGAACTAAGTAACGTCCACCCGACTTTCCACGTGTCAAACCTCCGAAAGTGCCTGGCTGAGCATGATTTAATCGTACCTCTCGCTGACCTTCAAGTAAATGAAACACTACACTTCGTGGAAAAGCCTGTCGAAATCATGGATCGCCAAACCAAGCAGCTCAGACGCTCGCGTATTCCTATTGTGAAAGTCCGATGGGAAGGCAAACGAGGCGCAGAGTTCACTTGGGAACTCGAAAGCGACATGAAGGCGAAGTACCCGCAGTTGTTTGGAGGAGCTTGTTCTAGAGAGTGAAAGTCTGGAGAGAGAAAGTTCTCAAAAGTGATTCACGGTGTTGTACATCTTTCAGCCTAATTTCGGGATGAAATTCCCTAAACAAGGGGAGGCTGTAACACCCCGTGTTTTCGAAGTCAAAGTCCAAGTCAAGGTCAAAGTCAACGACCGATTTCGCGCAACTTGACTTGTAGTAAATTTCCTTTATGTGTTTATTTTAGCTGTATTATGTGGAGTAAGTGTCAATAATCACAACAATCGACGTGTGTTATTCGCTATATAATCGACTTACGACTGTGAACTATAGGAAGTAACAATGCGATAAAGCCAACTGAACGCTAATCAACCCAATTTAATCGACATCGAACCACAATCACACTCGCAACTCGAAATACGCATTTTGGTTATTGTTATACGTGTGTGTGTGTGCCTTATGTGTTACTTATGCATGTTTATTTATGTTATGTTGTGGTGATCAATCGAAACGCAATCGAAACTCGAATCGCAATCGAACTCAATCGAAATCGAACTATGATAATTAGTGGAGAAGAGACAGTGCTAGATATGAATAGTTGGGATTAAAAGTAATTTGACTAGGAAACTCTATCGCATTCGAATCGCTCGCAATCGAAATCGAAACCTCAAAAATCATCGCGCCGAACACCCGAACCAAGTGCCATCCGGCCGGATTGCCATCCGACCGGGCTGTCACTTGACCTGGTGCCATATGTCATCAGACCGAGATGACATCCGACCGGATAAGCCACCCGGGCGAGATGCCATCCGACCGACCTACACTTTCCTCTTTGGGTAACTCTATAAATACCCATGTCACTCTTAAACTTTCTACTTTTGGCAACTCTCTGACCGAACATCACGCTCTCCTCACCTTTTCTTCGATTTCTCTCGATTCCGGTAAGATCTCGTCCTAAATCTTGTACTTTCTTGATCTACACGCACTCCTACACCTTTCTATCTTTTAAATCTTAACTTTTAACCGTGAAATCACTAGATTTGAGGTGTTCTAGGATGACGTCATCATGGTGTTCTTGAAGAACTTCATGTTTTGGCCTTAATCCACCAAGAACAACTTAGATCTAATCGATTTCCTCTCGAATACACAAAGATCTTGCATAGATCTAAACATAATCATAAGTGAAAAAGGATTGAAAGATGGTTTTTAACTTTCTTTCAACTCTTTTACACTCAATGCACTCAAAACCGATAGAATCGGACCTTGTTCTAGTCTTCTACTCATTCGCGGTGTTGAGCTAGCTCAAGATCTGAATTCTACTCACGAGACCACCGATTTCGGGTTAAATAAGAACAACCGTCTTGAACCGGTTAACTGGTAGAACTAGGGTGATTCCTGGTCAATCGGGTCACTTGGGTCAAGATGGGGTTCTGTTGGTTAACACGTTATCAAAGCGTCTCGATAAAACGACAAACAATCAAAACGGCCAAGTGAAAGACAAACGGAACGACCAGCACGGAGTGCTATCCGACCGGACTCCTATCCGAACGGATAGGCCATCCGAGCGACTAGGTCATCCGAGCGACTGCACCTTGGGTTCCACACTTAACCAACTTTATCTGAAGTTTGAGTATTGAACGAATTGCTATCCGACCGGACTACCAATCCGACCGGATTACTCTTCGTATCATGAGATACTTGGACTTAAACAATTTTCAACGTGTTCAATGCACTAAGGATGCCACCCGATCGGACAATCTGTCCGACCGAGTGACCGCCCTGCTGTGAAATTGTTCTCGCTGAAGTGTCAACCTATCGGATTTTCGTCCGATTGGACAGACCGTCCGATCGACCGACTTGAAAGGTAGTGATACTTCAATGTTTTCAAAATGCTACAACGAAAACTTCAAAGGACAAGCCATCATACACAAACACATCCTTATCAAAGGAAGAAACAATCCACTCGAACAGTCATCCGACTGGATGACCATCCGAACGGATTGCCACCCACACGACTGGACCACCCGGTTGGATTACCATCCGACCGAGCTGCTGTCCGAGCCACTTACACCTTGCATCGTTTTACGCGTCACTCATCGTTATTCTATCAATCTGTTCAGGCTAACCTTACTCTCTAGCGCTCCCTTCAATCCATCAACGCTGTGAGTATAATCGATCCCTTTTTGCTTTATGCACTTTTGGGTGTTACACACATTATGAATATTCAAATCACAATAAACACACTACTCAATACTATTTGAACGCTAACCGTTAATGCATGTTATACGTGGCTTATGAATGCTTGTTTGTTATGTTTACACATGGAATGCTGTCTACCTGCCTTAGCAACGATAGTACTATAGTTTGGACTCAGCACCTGTTCGCAGGGGTTGTTAAGGACAATTACTTGCATGGATTACGGTGGTAATCATGTATTGCAAACTGCCTCAGGCAGTCAACCCACAGTCATTGGTATCGATGGATCTGTGTCGATAACTAACATGCTTCATTTCACTATGTGTACGTGCTGGTTATGCGTAGACGAATTTCGAACTCTATATGCTATTATCAAACTTGTATGCTCACCTTTACATTATATGTATTGACTTTATTTTAACGTATGTGACAGGTGCCTAGGATGCATATCTGTTAGGAAATCGAAGCTAGAATAAGGCTCTAGAGGCCAACAAATAGTTCTCTGTACAAAATAAATCAAGGGTCTCTAGAAGCAGATAAACAATTACTCTATTTGAAAATATGAGTTGTCGGAGTAGAACTATTTGCCTAGATTTTGTCTGTAATAATTTGTTTACCTTTTGAGACATGGTATGGGACATGTTACTTTAAATTGATTGGTAATGATAATTGTTATGGAAACTTCTGGACAATCTGTTTCGCTCAGTGCCATGCCCCGATGTTTCCGCCATCGGTTGGGGTGTGATAGTTATACATACCCCCAAAGTATAAAAGGGTGTTTAAATACGTCCTAGTCTATTCCTATAATATTCAGTGACAAAGAGTGAGGCTAAGCATAATATATGGTAAATGATTTGGATAAATCACGATAACCACAATGTTTTTAATGATCTAAGGAGAATCACATATTTTAGAGAGAAGTGGGGTCGCTTAGAATGGAATTGAGGGAACAATTCCTAGAGCTCTTGCAGAACCAGGAAAGTGTTCCACGACCATTATTGGACACGACTATGAACCCAGCTAAGGAGAGTCTTGTGTGAACTGTATTGTCGTCTACACAAACGGCAGACTAGTTCAAAGACATCGAGATCTACTCAGAGCTAGTGGGCTAAGTGCATTTCATGAGCGAAGGTTCAAAGGGTAACACCTACCTATCGTATGCAAAACTCAACTGTCGAGATTCCATTGGAAATTTTATGTGTTTTGAACAATCTCCATTCATGTGGGGGATTGTTGGGAAAATTAGTGAATGGATATTTAGTTAATTTATAATTGAGTGAAATTATAATTACTAATTAAACTCCTTCATATGGTGAAACTCTTGAGTAGAGTTTTATGTCACTTGATTAGTTTTTATTAGAGTTTTTATGTCTCTAATTAAATCACTAATTAAGTGAAACTTTTATTAGAGTTTTATGTCTCTAATAAAATCACCAATTAAGAGAAACTCTTCACTACCCACATCTCTTGTAAAAAATGGTAGGCTATGTGCCCCATTGGAGTGATGAGAAAACTACAAGAGAAAGATCACAAGAAAAAAAATATATGCATGAATCTTGGAGAAGTGGTGAAGACTTGAAGACCCATGTGTTTGGTACTTAGAGAGATATGTTTTCTATATTCGATTTCATTACCTTCATATCATTATTTGTTCCATAAGTTCAAACACTATAATTACCCGGTGTAACCTCGGGCGCGTGAGCCATCTTTGGCAGTACATACTGCTTCAGCTGTTGTACCCTGGGAAACAGTCGCGTTGTCTTTAGTAGAGGCGCGAAATCTGTTTTAAGGGAAGCGTGTTGAACACGTGCCTCAACCAAAATCGTCAACGTTTTAGTGTGCTCTTGTTGCAGTCAAGGAGTATTTTTCAAGACTCAAGATGATGAATACTCGAGTCTAGGATGCTATCAAATGCGCGTGAAGGACCCATCAGAGATGCGACTTGAATCAAGATTGGTATATAAAATTATATTTTATATTCTTTTTATTTAGTTATTGCAACCAGTATTATACTATGATATTTCCTACAAAAAACAAGAGTCTCGTTATTATATATTTTGTAATTATATTTTATAAAAGGTGAACGTACTTCCTACATTTCACACCTATTAAATTAGATAAATGCTATAAAAGTGACGTAGTTTAATAATTTCAAGTACAAATCAAAAATTGTAATCACAAGTCAAATTAGATATGATAATTATGCAAATAAACAAACAAAAAACTATACCTAGTATATAATGCATATTAGATAAGCAAATGAAATTACATTACAGATATAATAATTATGCAAATAAACAAACAAAAATCTATACTTATATTATATAATACATATTAGATAAGCAAAAATGTAATTTTATAGTTGAGTTATAATTATGATGGGTTATTAATCAATGAAGTAATATTGAAATTTAATTAAGTTGAGTTATCAGTTATGTTAGGATATTTATTAACTTAATGAGTAATAATAAATTATTTATTTAATTTACAAACTGTATATATTGAATTCTAAAAAGATAGAAGGATTAAATGCTTACATGAAAGATATTACAGGGGGAGAAAATGAAATCAAAATTAAAACATCAGTTTCCTTTTTCTTTCCTAAAACGTTTGAGTATAACATAATCGGCAAAGCTTTTCAATCTGATAAAATATAACCGGTACCATTTAAAATCGTTTTCATTTCCTATCATGAATTAACTGTAGAAACTGACAATGATAATTACAAGATTAATTGCCATACATATAATTATATGATCAACTCATTCAAATATAATATTTTGTATAATCAAATGTAATAAATGTGATTGACGAGATGGTGTTTAGATGTGTCTTTGTTTCACAACCCTTACGGAATTCACGACCCGCCACAACGCGCAGGTTACCTTCTTTCTAGCATGGTAAATGAACATTAGATCAGGGTGTAAAAAATGGAACTTAGAAAACACAATCTTAAACATGAAAAGGGTGTGGTAACCAATAACTCACTCAGTGTGCTAATATTCTCTGTTGGGAGCGTACAAGGTGCATCGTGGCCACTAAGGCTATAGGGTGTGGTCATGACACTTATGACACCATGATTCTCCATGTCAACGTCATGTCACCCACCTCTAATCGACCATCCAAAACCACTACCCTAAGGGTATGATCATGACCAAAACCACTAACCCCTTATTTTATTTAATTTAATTTAATTTATTTTTGTCTAAGGAAAAAGGAAATGAAATCTTGGAAAATGGAAAAAAAGACCATGACAGCCATGGTTTAATCCATGTGAACCATGGTGGATCAGGCAAGGGAGTAGTGTAGTTTTCCGTTCATGTTCATAAGTGGCGAATCATGTCCCAACCATGACCCCTGTTGATACAACAAATACAAGACCAAGGCCTGTAGCGATATCTCCGGGTAAAAGGGTTCAATGGTTTCGATTAGCCTAACGCAGGTCGTGGGGTCCTCCCACGTTTGTAGCACGTGGGGTTGGATCACTTGTTTATTGATCGCTTTTGATTCCAGCTTGAAGGGAATTCAAGCCGGAATGAAGTTGTTAGCGAAGCAATGCTGTTTGAAGTGAAGAAGAGAAGTAAGTATGAAACTTGTTCTCAAGAGAGGAGAGAAGATCAGAGAGTATGTGTTAGCCCAACTGATCTGGTGTCCTTGATATGGTTGTTGGAGCTGGTACTTATAGATAAGATGTATTCTATAAGAGGAAGCTCGTGACCATGGATCCAAGGCTACAGTGGAGGAATTACCCGTTTGGGGGTTGGAGGCTTTAGACCTGCGGATAAAAGGTTGTTCTATGTGCACATGTTCTGTCTGTGCAGAAATGGTTCACACGTTAACTGTTGATGTGACCGGACACTGTGCTTGTCCTTTTTACTGTTCACCTGAGTTCGCGCGTATTGAACATCTCAACCTTTTAACCTTTTAACCTTTTAAGCTGTTATGTATATTAGTCATTTTATTGAGATTTGAGCTACCCCCGTCATCAACCCCCATACCCTTCAGCCTAAATGTGCTAATCAAGATGGTTGTTCATTTGATTTTGATCATTTAACTTGAAAATTGATTGATATTGTTCCTAAATGCCATAAGATATTTATGGGGTGTATTATGAGGGTAAGCTATTTTAGGTCATGAAAACATGCATAATACAAGTACCTTATGAGGGTTTTAGTTAGAATTGAAAACAAATATTGTTGAGTTGTGTGTATGTGATAACAAGGTGATGCCTATAACACATTACAAGAAGTCCCAATTGGTGATCCTATGAAGTTGGTACACATGTCAAGATATGTTATTTAAAGTTTCTTACGAACAATATTAATGATAAGTTCGAATGAGTGCTATGAATTAATCGTGTACTTAGAACACTTAAGTGTTAGTCCCATTCTATTGTTAGAAATGAGTGAGGAGAGACGTGTTCTACGTACCTAAAGTGCTACATAAGAAAACGCATATTTGTTTGTCTATAATATAGAAGTCTCGGTTATGCTAAGTTTTAAGTACACTTAGGGGAGTGGGGGTGGTCACTAGTGATAGAATTCCATCACTCACAAGCATCCAATCAAGTTCCGCCATGTCATCAACCACTATTCTATCACTCACAAGCCTTTTTGGTGGCGGTGGTCATCACTAGTAATGGAATTCCATCACTCACAACTTTTTATTATTAATATTAAAAAAAAAGCCAACTTCAACTAATTTATTATTAAAAATATTAAAAATGCAGCCAAACATTGAAGTTTACATTGAAGTTTCACACGTGTCAAACATGCAGTCAACCAACCGCCATCTCAGAGCTTGATACATTGAACTTTCACGCGTTAATAATACAACGCGTTAATAATACACACGTGATAGAATGATGGTGGCGGTGGCAATTGTTTGTTTTCACGCGTTATTTTTTGGCCATCACGGAAAAACAACGCTCCGCCCCCACTCCCCTTACCTCATAGAAGGCCAGTGGATGATGGATGTTTGTCTTTGTTAGTGCCCCAAATTAGTTACCTAAGTATATATATCTTGAAGAACTATAGAATAAGGTTAAATCGAAGAAAGATAAGGAGGGATGATGAAGGTAAGGGAAAAAAATCAAATCAAGAGTTAATCTTGCAAAAGATAACAAATCAAATCAAGAATTAATCTCACAAAAAGATAACGTCGTTTTCTTATTACAAGGAAACAATTGAGATCTTTCCATATCTCAAACACCTGTCGTTTGAAGAATGTTCCCGATAAAAGAGACCTTTCTTTTATACCAAAGTGCATTTGTATCATCATAACATATGGTACATAGTGCAAGAGAGATTAGTTCTTAGAAATCATGGTACATGTGTGTTTTAGTCTACAACACAGTTCATTTTTTATTCCTTGTTAATAATGGTAAGATTCATAATCAATGTAATCTATCAAAAGTAACTTGTGTGTTTAAATGTTTAATAATGGGGTGGCTCAACCAACCCTTAGGGTTGTCAATTTCTAATATGTCTAACACACGATGGGACATGTTTAAGAAAAAACAATACACAATGTAATTTGATATTTTTTCACAAAATAATTAAAATTAGGTTACGCTTCATCATTTCTCCTTCTTATACATAAAACATAAAATTGTATTATAGACATGAGGTATAAAAAGATTAAACGAGTCGTATTCATGTTTGATACTTATGTTAATCTCATCGTCTCTGACAGGTTAAACACGATAAAACATGTTTTGCTAGCCCTACATACCCCCCCCCCCCCCCCTTCTCATGTTAAAGGGATGTTATTTTTAATGGGGGAGGGGGATCACGAAGTGTGTGTGAGGAGGGGGTATGTTTAGCATCACCTTAATAATATACATTGTCTATACCAATGTGAGGCTAGCCCACTAGACATAAAGAGTATTTTGAATTATTTAGTGTAAAGTAGAGTAGAGTAACATTTGTTTTAAAAAAAATATGTATACATGTTCTATTTACCCTCCCTACGCTCGAGAAAGCACATAACAATTAAGCGTGAATTTATTTTGCTTAGGGACAATTTGTGCAACCCAAATATATGAGATTAGTTAAAGGAAAAGAACAAATAATAAATGATAAGTTAATTTAAGAAAATGTGGAAGTAAGATAATGGCACTCGAAAATGGTTGTATTTAAATGTGATAAGTAGCATGGATCTATAACCAGAAAGATATATGCGGTTTAATACCAAGATGTAGGGATGAGTTTAGTACCATCTGATATTGAATCGGTATCGAAAATTCTAAAAAATAAGTACTGGTACTGATATGCACAAAATGCAATATATAAATTATAGAGTAAACTGCAATTTTACCTCTGAGGTTAGAGGTCATTGGCACCCTTACCCCCCTAAGGAAATAATTGCAATTTTACCCCCCACTGTTCACTGTTATGTCGCAACCTTACCCCCCCGGCCTCAAATTTGTTGACTAATCTGTTGACTATAACTTGAAATGACTATAATGCCCTTTCATATTACCCCCTGTGTTTTGTGCACTCTGTGATATTACCCCCTGCCACCGCCATTCACCACCACAACCACCACTGTCACCTCCAGCCACCACCACAACTTAATATCCCTTTCATATATAACACCACCACTACTTCCGTCACCGGAAACATGCAATTCCGGTCATCTTCTCCAACGACTGCCACCACTGCCACCTCCAGCCACCACCACAACCACCACTGCCAGCTCCAGCCAAACCTCTGCATAGAAAACGAGGTGTTTAGATAAATTGGCATTGAGGATAGATACTGGATCGCCAAAACTATGTTCCAAAATCATACATTGGTGATACAGAAAACAAGATTGAAACAGAGGATATTCATATATCGAAACTAATAGTCAATGGATGAGGTGTTAATATAAATATCTATCATATTAATTGTATCATTTCACTACTAATGAAGCCCAGATATTAAATTCAAAACTAGAGCTTCTAAACCAACAAAAGAAAAATAAAAAATAAAACATAGAGCAAACAATCTATCATAGTGGTTTCTTGTACTTGTGGCTTGTATCCCACCTCAAAGATATTAATTTCAGATGACATAAATGCCTAATTACACTGTTAACTTAAGCAATTAAATGTAAAATTCAACATCAATCTCCAAGATTATCACTTCCACCACAAACTAACAAACTAAAATCAGAATTTAAGAATATCAATCTCATACATCACACACTCATACGTCTTTTCATCAAATTCAATCAGTAAAAAGGAAAGAAAAAAAATCTTATTAGTTGAAAGTTATTAGATCATGTACTTTTAAAGCTAGTGCCTGTATCCATCCAAATTACCTAATATATCAGTCAACACTTAAAAAACTAGCAACACAAAATCCCCAAAACGACAATTCAATCATAAAATCATTCAGTACAACAAGTATATCACCAAACAAACACCTAAACATAAATCCAGTACCAAATCACCACCAAACACATCAATACCAACACATCCACATATAAACACTCAACAAACACTAGTAATCTGTATACCACTACTCAAATAACGAATAAAGAGTAACGAGTAACGAATAACACAAATTCGAGATGATCCACTACTACAAAATAGAGTTTAAGACGGTGTTCACCAAGTTAAATAGTTATGTATTTTCAACACCGTCTTAAACTACACTGGTTTAAAATCATGTCTTTTTAGACGGTGTTCAGTGTTTGAACACCGGCTTAAACTTCATGTCTTATTAGACGGTGTTCAGAGTTTGAACACCGGCTTAAACTTCGTGAACACCGTCTTATAAACTGCCGACTTAAACTTGGTAAACACCGTCTTATAAACTGGAAATACATTTGCAGTAAAAAAACATATAAAAGGTTTTCCAGGAAATACATCAAACTTATACACATACACCAATGGAACATTTTCAAATCAAACCAAAACAATACATATTCAAATCGAAAATAAACCCGTAGACAACCAATTCGGAGATAAACCCGTCAAACTACAATCATTTGTGAATACATAACAAACTACGTTAAATTGTATAAATAAACTACATAAGCTAATCTAGCGAAATACCTAACTCGCTAAAAGAACTTCGGCATCAACGTCATCAACAAAACATCTATTTCATTATCCGTAGCCTCTCTCGTGTCGTGTCACATCTAAAATAAAAGTAGATAGAAAGAGTTATTACAAATATTATAGACTAAATCTAAAGGCAAAGATAAAAATCGGTAATAACATCGGCATTAAAGCTATGTATATATTTACATGTTATATACATCTGAACCTTCTAAGTTTTTAAAAAAAATAAACAGTTAAGTAATAAACTGATAAACAAGTATATTTTACTTACTTCATCGGGAAACTGGTTTTGATACAAATCGACAAAGTCAAACATATGTTGGAGAACCATGTAGCCGCATTCCCAACTTATCAACATTAACACTCATTTCACCATTACTTTATACAAATCTCCTCACACACCGCATAACACATAACACAAAACATAATCATAACATGTAACTATGCAATAAAAACTAAAAAAAAAAACAAATAATGACATGTGTTGTTCGAAATGCTATAACAAGCCACTCAGAATCAAAATGAAGCAAATTCAACATAAAACTTAATAATTTTCATTTCAATTAACCAAAAACAAACCTCCCACGGTTACAAGAAAGTCAACCAATAGCGGCGACAAATGTCGCCGCTAATAGTCCCAAATGTCGCCGCTATTGAGTCGCCGCTAAAGCTTGGCCACTAAAGGGCTATATGTCGCCGCTAAAGGCATGTGTCGCCGCTAATGATTTGGACTTTTAGCGGCGACATATGTCGCCGCTAAAAGTCAATTTTTTTTTTATTTTTTTTTTGCTGCATTTGAGTATTTCTTGGTGTATCTACAAGATAACACACATTATCAGCACAGTTTCAAATATAAGTTTTACCATTTATCTTGTCATGACAACACAACTAACCCTGCTACTTCTATGTTGACAAACCATGGTCTCCAACCATCTACGACCGACAAGTTCAGTGATTTAATCCAGTTCAAGGTACTAATATATGGAACAGCCATGTCATGATCTCCGCTGTTCAGTTACAAAAGGTAATTGGTCAAATTGTGCTTTCAAGAGCTCTAAATATGCTAGAACAACTACAAAGTGGAATCTAGTTTCATGAGGTCGAGGAGAATCAGATTATTATTATCCTTCAAAATCCAGATGAACATGGATAAAACTAATGGTGAACTACAAACCTCATGAATGTGAAGAGCTTCTCGCACGTCTCTACTATTAGCCCAAGCATAGAAGTATATATAATTGTCTTCCTGCAATAAGCACAGACAGAATACAAAACATCACAATAAAGCAAGCTTTGAATCAAATACGCAGAGGGATGGCGAGAGATACTCGACACAGTCGGGTCTGGACTTGAGGTAAGATATCCACTGAGGTGTTTTCAAAAGGTGTTAAGTCACTCCTGAAGGGGTTAGATCTTAAGGTATTGGAATAGAGACAATTAGGCTCTAAAATATGGGCCGGCTTTATTCTTTCAAGGCACTACAGAGAAAAAAAAACAAAAGAAAAAATGAGACAATTTCACCCTAATAAAAAAATATACGTCTTTAATTCATCCAATGATTTAATTTTGTTTTTCTCTAATAACTTATGTTTGTTTAAAAAAAATTAATTTTTGGTGGTATAAATTATACAAGTGCAAGTATTGTACCAGCAAAACCGATTCCAACATAATAACATAGGTGCTAGTATTCGTATTTATAGTTTTCAATCGTTGTAAAACACATGTCAATGTCATTTGGGACATATCATAACTTTATCTTTTGGGCTTTCTTTTCCGGTTGCAATAGGGAGTGTTTGTACGGTAATGAAACAATACCGACTTAGTTCCAGCCGTGTAGTGCTGGGGAATCCTCCCAGTTAAAATTATAACCGATAGATGCTGAATATAACATGAGAATCATAACTGGAATCTAGCTAGCTTCGTAGTACCTTATATATCACTTGAAGGTCATGTATGCATAGAGTGTTGTTAGGATCTACGTTGAAGTAGTCTCCATGGCAATTTTCTTTAGTTGACTGCAAAAAATATATGTAACTTAAATTATTCTTCGAAATATTGTAATGTTATTTGGTGCAAGCAAGCACACTAAGACAAGAGGTATCACCGCACTTAATTACCTCATAAATTGCATCTGATAAGAGGGCCATATTATGAGCAAATTCTATTTTAGAATTATAGTCACCGCGGTAAGAAGGTTTGGGGTGTATAACCAAACTGAAAGAAGAACTGATATGGGGAGAATAACCAGATCAAAAGGGCAGGCCAATCACTTGACTGAGGTGTGTTTAACCACATCAATTTGATTTTGTGTTCAAGGCGGACGGTCCTTGGTGGAACGAACGGTCCTTGGGGCATTTGGAACAAATCAAAAGGAATACTACTGCAAATATACCTATTTATCAAAAAATGCAGAATTCAACCTCTAATTTAACTCAACAACAACACAATAATCTGCTATACTACATTTAACTCAAGAAATTTGTAAAGATAATACAAATTAGGGACAATCAAACAAAACAAGAATACCTGGTGGTCCGAAGGTGCCGAAGAGGTGGTTCGGCGAGGTGATGTGGTGACGCGTAGGAGGTGGTCCGGCGTGGTGTGCGGCGTCTGTCTAGGGTTTGGGGGAGGAAGTGGTGTGATTTGGGAGGGAAAAGTGAGATCTGAGCCCGCCTAAGGTTTTGAGAAACCTTTTAGTGTTAATAAAACAAGAGCCCTTAGATGATCCATTATTGTCATTGTGATTCATTGAAACATGTATGAGGAGTTGATTTTAAGACGGGGTTATTAAAATAACACCGTCTAAACCATGAGCATATAAGACGGTGTTCAAAGGGAACACCGTCTAAAGGGTGCGTATGTAAACATAAGACGGGGTTTAAGCATAAGACGGTGTTGTATGGAATTTTGTTGAATATTTTAATTGGATTTGAACAACGGTCATGTGAGGAATTGATTTTAAGACGGTGTTATTAAAATAACACTGTCTAAACAAAATATGAACACCGTCTAATGCTTCATATTGTAGTAGTGATCGGGCACTAGCTTACACACAAACACACAGAAAAGGTAACAATACGGTTGACTGGGTCAAAATTAGGGTTTATTGTGCGTTTTGAGTGTAGATACAGTGACAGTGGGGTGATCGTCGAAGATGAAGGTTACCTTCGGAGAAGACGACACCGCCGTCAGCTCCGCCGTGAGTCGTTTGACTCTGGATCGGTGAGTATGTGTGTTGGTTGCTTAAGGAAGTGAATAACGGGTAAGATTACCAAAATACCCTTACCTATAAGGGTCAAACTACCGTTGACTGAGGCCGGGGGGTAAGGTTGTGACATAACAGTGAACAGTGGGGGGTAAAATTGCAATTATTTCCTTAGGGGGGATAAGGGTGCCAATCACCCCAAACCACAGGGGGTAAAATTGCAGTTTACTCTAAATTATATCAAATAAGGTATAAAATTAACCATTTTTAAGTACTAATGTTGTAAGTATGTTTCTTTGTATATTTTTGATTTTCAGGATTAAAAGAGCTTAAATGTACAAAAGGAACAAATTAACAGCAAAAACTGACATAAACAAAAGAAGAGAAGTTGATACATCATACCGACCCTCCGAGCTTCACCCCAAGACCAACAATAACAAATTAGAAGACAAGCACGGGGGCGTGCCACCAAGGCATGGGGTCGTGCTCCACTCAAGATTCCATGAAGAAAAAGACAAACAGAAGCAGACACGAGACACGGGGCTGTGTCCCATGGACATGGGTCGTGGTCAACTCCCAGAAATGCAGAATCTTAGATAGTACAGCAAGTACAAGGACCACGGGGTCGTGCCGTTGACACACGGGGCCGTGTGAGAATACGGACTGACACAACTCATTAAATGAAGATGGGGAAGAAGGAGGCATGTGGCCATGTAAAAAGTTTGTTTCCAGTTATAAAAAGGGTTGCTTGGTTCAACTGCAATCCATCCCTTGGCAAACCACTTCTCTCAAACCTTCCACCACTCCACCACCAAAATACCACCACATTCCTCCATCATCCACCTTTAGAGTATGTGTAGTACTCTCGGGATCCAAGATTTTTGTCAAACAAAGGCCATGCTTGGCTAATCTCTTACACCACTTGGTGAAGACAAGTCTTTATGTATTACTTTTGATTTCCAAGCTATGCTAAAATTTTTAATTGGGTATGTATTAATGACTTTAATAACTAGTTTGTTATATTGAAAGTGAACTTCATTCAATCATCTCTTCATGTTTTGTTGATTCACTCATTAGTGTCTTTACGGTCTATATAAAGCACGTTAACTGCCTGAAAGGGGGTTAGAAGGGTAGTTTGGGTAAAGTTCTTGCCTCTTTCGGTGTATAGATCCTGCGAGGACTTGATTCAAGCTTATTAGGACTTCATTTGAGGGGAAGTAAAAACGACTTGAATCCTATATAAAATAAACTACTATTAAAACTTTAAACCGACCTTGTGGGACTGTATCTTTGCTGACTCAGACCAATATGACCAAGGGTAGGGTTGTCTCCAAAAGAGGGACATGCCACATTTTTTCATTAATAACTTACTTAATTATCTTTCAAGATAATCTCTTAAAAACCCATAGTGCGGAAACCATGAAAGGATACATACAAGATAAGTCAGAACCATGTGATTCTATCTTGTCTATTTGTTTCTTTTATCATTTTAGTTTCTTTCTTTATTTTAACTATTAAATACAAGATAAGTCAGAACCATGTGATTCTATCTTGTCTATTTGTTTCTTTTATCATTTTAGTTTCTTTCTTTATTTTAACTATTAAAAATCTTTTCTCAAAATTTGGTTAGATTAGACGTTGACGATAATCCGGTATTAAAAGCTCTTGTGTCCTTGGACGACTTCGGTATCTTACCATCACTATACTACGCCAACGATGGGTGCACTTTCCCTAGCGTGTTGTGGAGAGTGATAGTGTTCTATCGTGTTTTATAAATTTAAAGCTTGATAAACGAGTAAAAGTGCTTAAAATATATTAAAAATCATACACCCTCACTCCATGTCAGGTACCGAAAATACCCGGTACGGTATGGTTCAATACCAATACGGGTCGGTATTTGAAAGTAAAAACCAGAATACTGATACCAGTTCGATACCGTCCCATACCAGTACCATAAACGCCAAATGTCGGTACCGAATTGGTACAGGTTCCAAACCAGAACCTAGTACCATTTGTTCATCCTAGAAGATGTGTATGTGGGCTATTGCCCAAAGTGATATGTGGATGTGGTGTTCATACCCATCGAAATTCCTTAGTAAGAGAAAGACCAAATCATGTCAAAATAAGCTTCTTTTTTCTAAAAGAAGACATATCATTTTAACTGGAATTTCTTTTACATGTTACTTATTCTTGTTTATATATTGCTTAGCTTTACATCTTACCCCATTTATGACATGTCTATTGAAGATGTGGATAACATGTAGAAGGCATGAAGAAAGAAGGTAGAAGTCTTGAAGAAGTAATGGTTTTATGCCTTAAAGGTATACCAAGTTAAGTAAACATCTCAATGTTTGTAGGAAAGTGAATGATGATAAATATTTTCGCAATCTTATATTTTTGTAAACGGTTTCGATATTAAATTTAAAAGTTGTGTTACTAAGTTGGTAGGGAAGCCTTGGTTTAAGAGATTTGGTGTCCAATATAGGGTATCTAGAATTCAATCATCAAAAAGCTTGTAGCCTAGCAGTACCGAGGTGTGATAGAATTGTGTCACTCTTTATGTGGTTGTGGGTTCTAGTCCCATAGTGAATAAGCAAGGTGTAGATTTAGGAGTATGATTAATGGTGTTTAAGTCCCAAAACAATACAATCGGATATCAAACACCAAACAAGTAGTGGAATTACAAGCAAGATGTCGAAGATTGAAAAGCAATATATTGATTCAAAGCAAACTAGAACACACGAACTCAATGATTCGTCTGGTATCCTAGTCGCACAAAACACAAGACTTTATCCAAGAATCAACAACCACAAATGACTAAGGAATCCCCTATTTATACATGCATAGAGGATCCTATTACATTGGGCCAAGCCCATACCCCATAGACAATAAAATAACCAACCAAGCCCACTAAGTGTCTCGAACTCAAAACATACAAAATAACCCAAGACAGATGCAAACCTACACTAGATTATACCGCTACAATATCCCCCTAGGTTTGTGTTGGCTTGGCGTCTTTGGCTTCACTTCTGCTTCCTCTGCTGCTTCTTAGCTTGTTCCTTCTTTTTCTTATGTAACTCAGGTAAGATCGGTATACTTCTTCCAACATACAGACCAAACAGCTGTGTCTCCACTCTAGTACACTGCCCTGACAACAATTTAAAATTGGCAAATTGGATTTAAATAATCTCAACTTGCTCAATTTGGCTGATAATAATCCCAACTCAGTTATTGGCCGATAATAATCCGAACTGGTCCACTTTTGGCCGATAATAGTCCGCCGTTAAAAATAGCTTAACGGAGTTAAGCCTTTTTCCGAATTACAAACCGATGTTTTATGGATTTTGATCAGAACGAGGATACGAGTTGATTGATATAAAATTTACCTCGAAATACTTCCCCAAACGACGAAAACGGTGCTTCAATTCGGGTGTTTAAACTTCCAATTATCAAAAATCAAGTCGTTTGAAGAACCGTTTCGAGGTAAGTTTTACATAAATCGAATCGTATCCTCGTTCTTATCAAAATCCCTAAAACATCGGTTTGTAATTCGGAAAAAAGTTTAACTCCGTTAAGCTATTTTTAACGGCGGACTACTATCGGCCAAAAGTGGACCAGTTCGGATTATTATCGGCCAATAACTGAGTTGGGATTATTATCGGCCAAATTGAGCAAGTTGGGATTATTTAAATCCAATTTGCCTTTAAAATTCATGATCTGAGCCACAGCTCCTGTCCAGCTTTTGGCACAAACTTCATACTGAGGATCACTCTGAATTTGTGACTTTGCCAAGAGATTGATGTCATTTTCGCCAAAGCACATCAAGTCTCGAGTGTCAATAAACATGTATTCAGCGTCGTCACAAATAATGACTGCTTGACCAGAAATGGGATCATACATCCAAAACTGAAAGTTCTTCAGCGTATTATCAGGAAGCTCCTTCAATAATGGCACCGTGTTTGTCTGTTTTGTTGCAGGCCACTTAACTATCTTATATGGCTTCCCTGTAGCAAGATCCAACACTTCTTCATCCTCTTCAATAGTAGACTCAGCCAATTTCATGTCTTTAAAATTGACTCTTGCTTGTTGCTGCAACCTGTTAAAGAAGATAACCCCAATTTTGCAATTTGGATTCTTAACCTGATCATGAAATCCTGCATTGCTCAGTTCGCTCAAATCAATAGGAGTCCAGGAGTTGAATGCCTCAGAGTTATTATAATGCTCAACATCACCATTTTTCCTCATCACGATAAACATTCCTTTTTCATCATTGTATGCCCAGCTTTTAATACCTGATCTGTTCCCCTTTTTGCTTTTCTCTGTGGTAATCACATACCTGTCAGGTTGATCACCAAACTGCAAGTTCCTCTCAGCCCCTACATTCCTCATAACAACCATTTTCTTCCTTGGTTTTTGATTTGATGTACGAGGAGGATTTTCATAGTACCTGTTCATAGCATCTTCGTGCTCTTTCCTCTGTTGCTCTCTCTCTCTTCAGCAGTGGATTCCTTTGGTGGATCAGCAAACTCTTTAGGAAATTTTCCTTCAAGCTTCTGCTTTTTATCCATGACTACAGCACTAAGAGCTCCCAGATTTGTTTCCAGCTCATTTATTTTCTGATTTTTAACCACCAATTCTTCCATAAGACTAGCAATCTGAGCATCTTTGAATATCTTGTCTTCTTCAAGAGTGGAGATTCTTCGCATCAGAATTGTGGTTTCATTTTCTTCAAACACATCCTCACTATCAGAACTTTCAGCAGTTTCAGCAGTTTCAGGAGTTGCAGCTTGTTTCAACTTAGCTGCCGCTTCAACTTGACTCGTAGCAGCTTTCAGTAGCTCAGCAGCCCTAACAACATCAGCATCAGATGGACCACTGCTTGAACCTTCACCTGACTTAGGAACCAGCATATACATAACAGCTCTTTCATTAGCCATGAATTCAATGATTGCAGGACTTAATTCAGTGGGTATGTAGTTGACTTTAGGCTGTGTATCACCAATGGGGTTAGATGTTTCTGTGGTTGTCTGAATTTCAAGATTCACCTCACTGCTGATCCTAGGATCTCTTCTGCTTCGTTTCCTAGGAGGAAGATCAACGGTAGGATCTTCACGAGAATGATCAGCATCAGCAGTTTCCGTTGTAGTAACAGGTTCAACATGTGGAGGGCTCATATGAACTGGTTCATTAACATCTTCAGTTTCTGCTGTGAGGCCTTCAGCCAGTGTCTTTGTCTCTATCTCATCAACATCATCATTTACTTCATCATCTTCAATCATTTTATCATCTGCAACATCTTCTTCACTTTCAACACCAGTCAAATCCACGTTCTCGATTGGCTCTTGTATTCCAACAGGAGCTTCAATTATTTCTACGTCATGCTCTTCAACTACAATGGCATTTATCTGAGCAGGTGCCTCTTCTTGAATCTCAGCAAAAGCTCCAAACTTCTCTAATTTTCGCTTGTTTTGATACTTTGTCTCAACATTGTCTCTTGACCTTTGATTCAGCCAAGTGAATACCAAGTGATTCATCATCTTGACATCATAAGTTTTTACTGTAATCGGCAACTTTGGATATTTCTTCTCTAAGATCAGATGTATGAATCTAGGGAACTTGTACCAATACTTCTCATTTATTGTTTTTACATTAGCCATCATATCATCAAACACACTCTTTGAGTAGTTATATTTCCATCATTCAACTACTGAAACCACTCCAGATGTCTGCTTCAACGTCAGCTTATCAAGACCACTCTTGTTCCCACTAATACATACTAGATAAATGTATGCCAGAAATCTCCAGTATGGATGCAGCAGCTTCTTAATTGTGGGAGGAGGACACGCTCCCTCATAACTCATTTTCACCAAAACTTCCATAACTTTTTCTTTCGGATACTCCACTGGATCATCAGCCTCGTCACCAAATAATAAAACCTCACGAACGTCTTGCTCATTGACTGAAACTTCTGTTCCCTGAACCTTTGACTTGATGACCACATCTCCTTTCTTTGTGGTGGCATTATCCCAGAAATCCTTGATCCAATCTTCACGAATAATAGGATTCTCCCAAAGTGAATGAGCCAATCTGCATGTATTTAGACCCACGATCATCGATGTGTACATTTCGAAACCCTTTGGAGGATCTGATAAGTCACAGGCAATGTTCATAGTCTTTTCCCACGCTGGAACATAAGAACCTGTCGTTTTCTTTCCTGTATCTGCACCAAAAAGAAACGAATTAGTGCTGACACACATAAGTTAAAACCTAAAATTCCCGAGTTTGACCGTGAACATGGTCAAACTAAGTCAACTGTTTTTAGAATAATTTTAGAATTTTCAAACGCAAAATATAAACATATTATGCTAAAGATAATTCACAAAATTATAATAAAACAAGTTAACAGATCAAGAGTTTTAGAAATGGCCCAAATAAACTGGATCAGGGCTCAAACACAAAGGTTTGTGCGATTCAAAATGTATTGTGCGATCATGCATCAGTTGTGCGACGAAAATTTTGTAATTTCTTTAAAAATGATTTTAAGTAAATAATAATAAACACAATCGCACAAGTCCAAACGCACAGTTTACTGGTCAAAGAAGGTCAACAGAAGTCAACCATACAAGACTTGGTCAACAAAAGTCACTCGCACAAGACTTGGTCAACAAAAGTCAATCGCACAAGTCTTGGTCAACTAAGGTCAATTGCACAAAACTTGGTCAACAAAAGTCAAACAAGTCTCAATCGCACAAGATGGTCAACTAAGGTCAAAAGAGTATCAGTCGCACAAGTTTGGTCAAAACAGGGGCAAAATAGACTTTTCACTTAAATGTTCAAGGGCAAAATTGTCCACCCCCAACTTGTGCGATTCAATCAGACGGCGCGTGTAATTCACTCATCGTCTCCAGTCGTCTTCTCCGGCGAGACCTGTATGTTATAGCGACTAGCTAGGGCTTCGAACACAATTTTCTAGCCAAACTTTTGAGTATCGTTTCAAATTTCAGTAAAAAATAAACATGTGAAACCTTAAAATCTTTCGATTTCAACAGAAAACCCCTCTACTTAAAACATATCATTCAATCAAATATAGAACCAAACTAAACCTCACCTTCTGATGTAGACCAACATACTCAGATTCAAAATAAGTTTGCAATAAAAGAACTAACTTTTTGCCTTTCCCTTTGGATTCGACATTGCAGCTAACAGATATGAAGAAGAGGACAGATGTGCGATCGGATCCTTTTGAGTTTTGAGAGAGATCAATTTTAAAGCCAATGATTGTAAAGTTGAAAATGTCATCGCACATCTCCCTAAATACCCTAAACCAAATTGTTTTTCAACCAAGGGGGCCCACCAAGTGTGTGGTGGGCCCAACCGCCTTTTCAAACACACTTCTTTTAGAAATTGTCTTAGATTTTGTGGGGCCCACCAAGTTTACGGTGGGCCCAGCTCGAATCCCGATGACAACCCTTTTAAAACTTTGTGCAAGAATTATTTGTTATGAAGTTCAGTCTTTCTCGATTCCTAAACACACGGCCACGAATTTTTTTTAAGTATATATATATATACTAAAGTCTAAAAATTTACACACAAAAAGGCACGAAAAATTTTCGAAGGACAAAAAATATATACACCATTTTCGCATGCACTTTTCTTACGGGATCAAATCACAGAGTTTCGGGCTAGACTACACTTATCAACACTAATTTACTTTGCTAGATCCGAGCGATTGCCAGTATGCTTTTCCTCTTAAACTTATCTCCCTAGGCCTTTATTAGATAACAGACTGCAACTTATTTATCATGTTTTCATTTCAAATTATATGAGCACTTAGATCAATCACGATCAAATCCTGAAATTTTAGATTTGAACAGGCTATCATACGAGTAGTTTCCCTACCACATATTTCACAAGCCCGTTCTAGGATTCTGAAACCTTGACCGGACTGGATTGAGAAGAGAAAAGAATGGATCAGCAGAGATGGATATAATGTACAATTTTTTTTTTTAAAGGAATAATTCTTTTATTCAAATCAAATGAGATTTTCTCAGTTTGATATAGGTTTTATTTTTGGGTTTCTTTTGGGCACTAGAGGGCCTCTTTCGGGTGTATTTGATCCACAACGCGACAACGTACAGCTAGGTCTTTGCTCACGCAAAACAGAAGCCGACGTTGCCTAGCACCTCCAGGTCTTTGCTCATGCAAAACAGTGGAGATACACGAGTTGGACAGAAAAGATTTCAGAACTAGAACGAAATTGTGTGTATCGGGACGTCACACATGCATTCAAATAGCCATGTCCTAATTCCAAGTGACGTTCTTTCCTGAGGTCATAGATTAAATATTAGTGTTCTACGCAGTACCAGTCAACGAATCCAGCCATCGGAATAAATCCTACCAACACATCGCTCTAGAGTCAGACCATTTCAATATTGGTCTTACATGAGTCAGCCTTAATCCACATAGTGAAAATTCATTTCATTTCCCGGGTTGTAGCAAAGGCATAGCAAAGAACTGTCTTTGTATTTTTCTTGTTTTTCAAATGTTTTTGTATTTTTCTGAGAGACTACATCCCCCTAATTTTTTGCTTAAAATAACGAAAAGAAAATTTTAAGAAATAAATTTACAGAAATGAAGAAAAATATTTTTGTGTGACCGCGGTCAATCCTTGAAATCAACCATTTTGAGAAGTTCAAGAAGATCAAGAAAACGTGCTTTATCAACCGGTTTTGTAAAAATATCTGCGACGTTGTCGTCAGTATGAATTTGATCCATTTTAATTAAACCCTGGTTGAAAGAATCACAAATAAAGTGAATTTTTATGGCAATGTGCTTGGTTTTGAAAAAAATACTGGATTTTTCACTATTTGGATAGCAGCATCATTGTCACAATAAATGGGAGTTTGGGAAAAATTCAAACCGTAGTCCACCAGCTGGTGTTGAATCCAGATAACCTGTGAGCAGCAGGCTGAAGGGGCCACATACTCGGCTTCTACAGTTGATAGTGAGACCATTTGCTGCTTCTTGCATTGCCAGGAGATTAGGCGATCCCCCAGAAACTGGCATCCAGCTGAAGTAGACTTCATGTCCCTACCAGTTCCTCCAAAATTGCTGTCAGAAAAAGCACACAGATCAAATGGAGATTCTTTTCGATACAAAAGTCCAAGCCGAGGCCTACCCTTAAGATATCGAAAGATTCTCTGAACATCATTTAAATGAGAGAGTTTAGGAGCGGCCTGATAACGTGCACACTGACACATAGCAAACATGATATCTGGTCTACTGGCTGTCAAATACATCAACGAGACAATCATCGACCGGTACAGTGTAGCATCAACAGCTTCCCCTTCCAGATCTTCAGTCATCACTGGTCTTTCTGCTATAGGAGTATTTGTAGGTTTAGCAACTTGAAGTTTGAACTTTGCGATGATATCATCAATATATTTTCCCTGATGAATGAGAATTCCTTTGGAATCTTGATGAATCTGCAAACCCAGAAAGAAACTCATCTCTCCCAACGCACTCATTTCAAATTGCTTCTTCATAACCTCCTCGAATTCCTTGCACAATGCTTCACTAGTGGATCCAAAAATGATATCGTCCACATAGATCTGCACTAAGATTTGATCCTCTCCCACCTTTAGAATGAACAGTATCTGATCTATTACTCCACGAGTGTATCCATGAGCTAGCAGATGCTCCATTAGAGTGGCATACCATGCACGAGGAGCCTGATGCAATCCGTACAAAGCCTTGTCAAGTTTATAAACATGACGAGGACACTGTTTGTTCACGAAGCCCGGTTGCTGTGACACATAGATCTCTTCCTTTACTTTGACGTATAGAAATGCCGTCTTGACATCCATCTGATAGACCTTGAATCCCATGTAGGATGCGTATGCCCAAAAGATTCTGATTGCTTCCAGTCGAGCCATAGGAGCATATACTTCGTTGTAGTCCCTTGGATGACCAGTCTTGCTTTATTTCGAACAATCACTTCGCTATCGTCTCTCTTGTTACGATAGACCCATCTAGTTCCGAGTGATTTCTTTCCAGCAGGTAGAGAAACCAACTTCCAGACTTTCAATTTCTCAAACTGATTCAACTCATCCTGCATCGCGTCTACCCAGCTAGGTTCCAAAAGAGCCGTATCAATTGTTTTTGGCTCGATTTGTGAGATGAAGCATGAAAACAAACAATTTTTTATGATTCCTGACTGACTTCTAGTCAACACTCCAGCCTCTACCGGTCCAATCACATTTTCAATGGGATGATCACGTTGGACACTTGTAGGAATAGCAACTTCTGGAGCAGTTCCAGTCGGTGACAAATTCGTTAAATGATCAACTGCTACCGACTCATTTTGGTCAATGACTTGATCTTCTTCTGGACCATTTGCAATAAATTCTTCAGGAATGGGACCATCAAACATATCATTTTGATCGTTGGGTGTGTCCTCATCATCATATGAATCCAACGCCTCCCCTCCATCATTGAGAATGTCGGTATAATCAGGAACCACTTGAATCTCTGGTGCCGATGTTGAAGATGAGGTAGCAGGTGTGTGATCCCCCACAACTGTAGAATCCCCCTCAAATTCAACATCCCCCTCTTCTTTAGCATTATGTGGGACAATTGAGGGTCGAGAAACAGCATTAGACGTACCAGAAGTACCTGCATGAGCAACAGGAAGATCATCAAGAATATCAAAAGATTTAAAGAGATATGCATAGTTATAAAGAGTAAATGGCCCGTTTCCAGCATCCGTCTGATTTTCTTCGAGCCACTGTACATTGTAAGACTCAATGATCTGTCTAGTCTTCTTGTTGTACACTCTATATGCAGCTTGTTTTCATGAGCAACCTTTCAAGCATATCCGATGAAATAGCATTCATTTCCCCTAGCGTAAACTTTGGTATAGATTCCAAGTGCAAAAGAGTACATGGACAACCGAAATCTCTAAAGTGCCCAACAAATGGTTTTTCGCCAAACATTATTTCATGAGGCATTTTCATGTGTGCTTTGTTAATAATAACTTTGTTCTGAACATAGCACGCAGTGTTAATAGCCTCTTCCAAGAAGAAGACTGGGAGCTTAGAATCACAAAGCATCATGCGAGCTGCCTCGATTAGGGTTCTATTCCTTCTTTCGGCAACTCCATTTTGCTGAGGAGTTCTAGCAGCACTGTATTGTCGAGCAATTCCTTCTCAGCACAGAAGAAATTCAGTTCAACATTCTTGAATTCGGTTCCATTGTCGCTTCGAATACCCTTCACTTTCTTGCCAGTCTGATTTTACAAAAAGATTATGAATCTTTTGATCAATTCTGCAGTCTCGCTTTTGTTAACTAAGAAGAAAACCCAAGTAAAACGTGAGTAGTCATCAGTAATTACAAGACAGTAAGACTTCCAGACAGACTGAGCACATTCACAAGACCAAAAAGATCCATGTGAAGAAGCTACAATACACTGTTAATAGTGTTGACAGTTTTGGGAAAATGAGGTCTTCGATGTTGTTTACCCTTAGCACATGAAACACACTTTTCAAAGGTTATGAAATCTTTTACCGGTAGACCCCTTACCAACCCCAGTTTTGCAAGACGGTTTAGATTTTTCACATTTGAATGTCCTAAACGATGATGCCACAGCATAGCATTGTGCTCAGAGATTTTGGTAAACAAACATGCAACGCTTTCAGTGGGTGGTTTATTCATGTCAATGACATAAGTGTTGCCCATTCGTTCAGACTTTAACAATATCCATTCATCAGGAATGACCATTCCTGGTTTCAGAATAAGATAGTGTTTATCAGTGAAGTGAGTTGAGTAACCGGTGTCGCATATTTGAGCAACACTCAGCAGACTATGCTTCAAATCAGGAACGTAGTTGACGTCTTTGAAACAGAGATCACCATTCTTGACTGTGCCTCGTTGCGTGATCTTTCCTTTCTCTCCTCCCGCAAAAGCAAAATATCCTCCATTAAATTCTTCAAGATCAGAAAGTTGGGATAAGTCACCAGTCATATGCCTGGAACAGCCACTGTCAATGACCCAGAGTCGAATGACAGCCCTCCATAGCCGTTCCTGCACAATATGCGGGATTAATTAGATTTTGGTACCCAAGCCATAGTTGTAGTGGGTACACCCTGATCATTAAAATATGTGACTTGCATCCAAATCAACTTTTCTTTAGAGTAGATAGGTTTGTAATTGATGCACGATGATTTAGGAGAGTTATTTGGAACATAATTCTTAGGTTTCCAAACTTGCCTAGGACTTTCCAATTTCTTGGATGCCTTTGGTGAAACAGGAGTGCAGTTTGGAGTGTAATTCTTTGTTTTCATTTTTATTTGTTTAGCTTTGTTCCAGTCTTCATCAGAAGGCTTCACCTTGGAATTCAGCTTCTTAACAGGTTTAGATCTTTGAGTCTTCTCCTGTTTTGAAGGCTTGACATTCCCTTTTGGAGCCTTCTGATGCTCTCCCGTTTTGAGTTTATCAGGACGATGCTGACAATTTCTTGCAATGTGTCCAGCAACTCCACACGTGTAACATATTTTTCGTTTCACATGTGGTTTTGCCTGACATCCATAAGTCTTTTCAGAACTTGAGGACTTGTGCGGTTCCTGAGATGTAAACAAGACATGTTTAACTTTATCCTTAGAAACAGCATGACATTTAATTGGCTTGTTTAATCTTGATTTTGGTGGAACATATTTGGTTTCACTTCCTCTTTTAGTCTGTTTTACCAATAGATTTTTAGATTTATCAACTTTATTAGGTAAAACAACTGAATTCAAATCCACACAAAAAGAACCAAAGTAAACGTCAGAACGTTCATCGCTCTTTAAAACAGAGCCCACACTATCCAAAGCATCAGAAGAAATTGAAATATTGTTTGACTTTTCAGAAATTAAAGAATTATTTTTCTGAATTTTATTTTTCAAAACACGTAAAGCAACGTCATCCTCATCATCTTCATCTACCCAATCTTCAATAATTACTTGGTCTGCATTTGAAGCAACAGGGTTAGTATAATTCATTTTCTCACAAACGGTGTCACTCGATGCAGCAATATCGCTTTCAGCCTCTAGTGACACCATTGATTCAGAAGGATCAGAATTATTTTTGCTTAAACACACAGCAGGGGCTTCTGTGGTTTTATCACCATTTAACTCAACAGAAGCTCCTGATGTTGCTTCTGATTCTTCTTTGGTCGATTCTGACTCAATGGTTTCAGATGATTCATTTGTTGACTCTACTGAATCAACTGACTCTGAGTTGTCACAATCAGTCTTTTCAGAGGAATCACATGTTGAATCAGATGAAACTGATGATTCAGAAAATTTACCAGACTCTATCTCAGTTTGAGGTGTCTCTGCTTCTTCAGGTGATGCATTGTTGACATCAAATGATTCAACCATTTCTGATTTCTCTGGAGTGGCTGTCTCAGAAGTATCACAAGTGGTATCACATGGAGAAGTAGATTCATTCTGTTTGCCATTTTTGAATTCTTTCATAAACTCAGTCAAACCTTTTATCATGGCAAACTCAATATTTTCTACATTCACTCTAGACTCTCTTACCTCAGGCTCTTGTGTTAATGATTTATTTTCATATAACAATTGTGACACACAAGATTCTCCTTTTTCCAACACTTGAAAATTTTTATCAACACTTACATTTTTCTCAAAATTTAAGGTTTCTGTGTGATTTAAAACATTTTCTGATTTAACAAACGTTTGTTGATAAGCCTGCTTCTCTAGAATGATTTCAATGTTATCAGGCCTAGTGATTTTTATTTTTCAAGACTTGACAGGTTCAGGTTTCTAATCCTCTGGTTTCCCGTATTCCATCTTGGGTAAATTGTATATCTCCTCTTCAGTCATTGGAATTGAGGAATAGTTGTGATTGTATGGTGGAGGTATGCATACAAAACCCAATCCTTTATTCCTCACTTCCTTTTTGTTATACTTTAACTGTTGAAGTGGAAACATCAAACTTTTTAAAATTAAATTATGTATTTTCAAAAGTTGATTTTAAGTCATTTAATTCAACAGTTAATTTTTCAGATAGCTCTTTGAAGTGGAGATATCGACAGTTCGCTTCGCTTAGATCGCTATGCAACTTCCGAATATCGCGCTTTTGTGCCTCCACCATATCCTTATACCCATCCAGTTTCTTTTTGACTTCATAACTACTGGATCTGGTATATTGAAGTTGCATGACGAGCGAATCGGCCTGTTCTTTAAACCCTTTTACCTTCTCCCTACACTTTGAAGTACAACAAACATCATCTACACATACCTCAGCCTCAGAAGGAGTGTAGTCGTTCATTTGAGCCATGAGGGCGTGATAGATTGTTCCCTCAATGTCTTCAGTTGCTGATTCAGCATCTTTTTTCACTTCTGCCATGAGAGCTTGATTCGACTGATATAAAGTGTCTGCAGTGAGCTGCAAATCATTCATCTATTGTGCCCAATCAAAGCCCCTCCTTCCTGAGCCACCAGTGCACTTCCAGGATTTTCAACTGATTCTGAAGCGATTGTTTGATTTCTGGCAGCAGTGTTTGAGGATGAAACTTGAGCGGGAAGCGAAACAGTGATGTTTGAGGTTGACATAACATTTGGAGCTGGTCATGTCGCTGAACTAACAGTAACAGTAACAATTGGATCAGCTCTATCCCTTCTTAGCTGTTTACACTCTCGAGCATAATGCCCAGGCTCATGGCAGTTATTACATCTGAGCTTAGACTTGTTCCAACCAAGCTTATTATCAGTGGTTTCCCATTTGTTTCTACCAGTTTTCTTCACGAAGTTTTTGGATCAAAACACTGCCAATGCCATCTGCCAAGTGATATCCATTTCTTCAACATCATCAGGATGATTTCTAGTAGTTCAGTGGAATCGATGTTATTTGCTACCCTTCCAGCAATAAATGCATGATAACAGTTCATGACTCCTATCATGAAAGCCATAGCTTGCTCAAATTCCTTTGAAGCAGCTACAGAAGAGTTTGTTGTAGCAAAAGCAGTTGTAATGTTCGAAAGGAGTTGAGTGGGTGAAGGAGCAGATTGATTAGCAGGCTGTGGAACAGATTGAGTTGGGTTCACTTGTTGAGCAGGAGCAGGAAAATAACCAAATTGATTAACATAAATTCCAAGATTAGCGGGAAACAGAACAATAGAAGGTTTTTGAAGTGAGCTCATTCCTTGCGGAGATACCAAAGCAGTGTTGGTCATCACACCTGCATTGTTGTAGCTTGCAGTGTGATTGTAAAGCCTTTGTTTATCGTCCATCTCATAGGACTTCAGCAATGATATCAGCTCAGAAAGAGTCATTCTGGCTAAGTCCCTGGTTCTTTTGATAAGGGTTACATTTGTATCCCAGTTTCTTGGAAGAGCATTGAGCAGTTTCTTGTTGATAACAGAATTTTCCATCCTGATATCGCAGGTCTTCATATCACTAACCAAAGCAACAAATCTTTGAATTTGGTTTTCCAAAGTTTCTCCTGGGAAGTGATTGAACAAGTTAAACTTCTGAGTGAGCATCTCTCGTCTGCTTTCCTTCATCTCTTCGTTTCCTTCATACATAGCCGGGAGAGCTTCCCACATTTCCTTTGCATTTTTGCAGTCTCGAACTCCAATGTCAATTTCTGGTGCTAGTGCAGAGTGTAGCATAGAAAGAGCCTTGACATCAATGTCAAGCTTTTCACGATCCTCTTCAGTAAATTGAGACTCAGGCTTAGGAGCAGTTGTTCCCTCAGCTTCGTTCACGACATAGGTGATCATAGTTGGTCCGTTGCAGATGGACCTCCAGACCTTTGGATCTTTGATTCTCATGTATTGAATAAATCTGAATTTCCATTCTGAAAAGGATCCCCTAGAAATGAGCCTAGGAATCCTGTTGTTCGTTCCAATTATATTATCTTGATCCTGGTTAATAGCAGCTGTTTCAGTCAATCCCAATTGTTTAATTTGAGCCATTTCTGAAAAGACAATTAAACGTATAACTAACAGATAATTTAAGTATGAAACACAATATCAATATCCTTATGGTTACAATATAGTTTAAAAAACAATTCAGAAGGTTCAATAAATAGTCAAATAGTCCAATACAAAATATGGTCCTTGTAACAGTCAAAAGTCCAATACAGTTCAGCCCACTTAAAGAAGTCCAATCACAATCACATAGTTCTACAAGGGGTCACCTTAAACTGAACCTTTAGAATCTCATAAGTTGTCACCTTCAACTGAACCTTTAGCCAATCGCACAAGGGGTCACCTTCAATTAAACCTTTAGAATCGCGCAAGTTGTCAAGCACACAATTCCAATATCAACAGTTCAAATGAACAGCTGATCGCACAAGATACTCCCAATCGCACAAGTAGTTATGGATCGCACAAGTGATAAAATTTGGGCCTGAATCCTTAAAAGCCCAATTATTTATGATCGCACAACTGTCTTTGAATCGCACAAGTGATGCAATTTGGGCCTGATTCTTTATCAGTTCAAACACTTCACGATCGCACAACTTACATTTGGAAATGTGATCACACAAATTTTAACCACAATCTCGAGAAATATGGTGATTGATTTTTCAAATTTGTTTGAGGATTTCCTGCAACAACTTTCCAAAATTCCTGCAAACACAAACAGTCTTGCACACAAACAGATCAAACCCACTTTTACTCAAAAATTCTGAAGAGTTTGTTGAACTTCGAAGCACAAAACCCATAAATTTAAAGTTTTTAAAAGAACTTTTAACTAAAATTATGACCTTTTTGGTTTGAAAACTTTCAATTTTAACAAAAATAAAAGTTTAATATCAAAAATCAATACTCAAATCTCAATTTTGATTATCAAAAACAATTTGTTTTCACGAAAATTTAACCAAACCAAATCAGAATTTTAGATTAACAGTTTCGTTTTGTTTTACAATATATCAGATTGATTTAGAACAAAACAGAAAAGCAACTTCAAAATCAGTGTTCGAAACTTAACTTGGGTTGATATTTAGATGTAATTAATCAGTTTTTCAAGACGAAAATTATGCAACTCACACCCTCTATATTCCAGGAAACAGTCGACAAGAAAGAAAAATATAAAATAAACTGAAATAACCAAAAATTCAGACCTTTCTTTGTCGAACTAGAACACCGATCAACAGCAAAACAGTCTTCAATCTTCAAGATATCTGATCCAACCGAGCCTTCGTAAGACTACTTAGGCTCTGATACCAATTGTAAGTCCCAAAACAATACAATCAGATATCAAACACCAAACAAGTAGCGGAATTACAAGCAAGATGTCGAAGATTGAAAAGCAATATATTGATTCAAAGCAAACTAGAACACACGAACTCAATCATTCATCCGGTATCCTAGTCACACAAAACACAAGAGTTTATCCAAGAATCAACAACCACATATGACTAAGGAATCCCCAATTTATACATGCATTATGGATCCTATTACTTTGGGCCAAGCCCATATCCCATAGACAATAAAATAACCAACCAAGCCCACTAAGTGTCTCGAACTCAAAACATACAAAATAACCCAAGACAGACGCAAACCTACACTAGATTATACCCTTACATGGTGTGTGAGTTAGCCGATCTAAAAATAGAAAATTCCAGATTCCAACCACATGGATAAGATAAAAATTATAATAAAATAAGAACTTTTGAAAGAGATTTACAAGAATTAATCATAGTGAAGGGTTCGTAAACACTTAGTTGACTAATTTGGTGTGGTAGCAAGAACATTCATGTAAAGTATATTTTGATGCACCTCATGAATATAGTTTCTAATAAAGTGTACATGTTACTATTGGATTTCTTATATCTGAATACTAGTATTGGGTTGCATTTTCTTTCCATGTGACATGTAATTCAGATGCATGAAAGTAACAAAAAGTTATAAGAGAAAATTTAAAGTATCATAGTCAAGCTATGTCACACCCCCAAAATACCCCATGCGGAAACCCCCGCAAGGCGTGTAACGTACCAGGATCTAGCCACTAATCACATTGAACTCATAACAAGATTTTAAATAAAAACTTTCATTCATTAACATAAAGTATTACAGAACGTTAAACGTATTTCAACATATACAGCGGAAGCATAAATCATTTGTTAGATGTTTCGTAAACCATATGTATGAAAACCATCAGACTTGTTTTGCGATTCCATGTATTTCGACCCATGACCACTCCAGCATCCCAGACAGCAAGTTCCCACGTTCCACATATCTATAACCTGCGAGCATGCACACACGTGTATCAGACAACGCTGGTGAGTTCATAGTTTTACGAAAACGTTAGTTACCAAGTGTTTAGTTCAATTCATTGATTTCAATCTTGATAATACCTCAGATACAAGACGGCTCCTGATTTATTTTGCCCTTTCAAAGCATTGGTCATGACTAGGTCATTAGTTCACACCCGTCCTCTCCAGTACGGGGTGAGGGTGCCAAACCTAAGTAGCGCTACCAACTAATACCCTGTTACCTCTCAGGTAACAAACAACAAGGAGGGACTTTAAAGGTGATAGGATGAGTATATTATCCAACATTCCAGATTTACCACAAGACGTATTCCTCTCAGGAATACCCAATTGATTTACCCAAAACCCATCCCTCTCAGGGATACCCAATGACTGTCCCAACCACCGGGACGCATGCTAAAGAGAAATGAACTCACCTTGGACTGCTCGGTATGTTAGGTTACGTCATTCACAGTTGATCAACAAATCCTAACATGGTTACCAACAATAATTAGTTTCGTACATATTTGGATTACACACCCGATGCTCACATTACACCATTAGCATACCAGCAAATCATGTAACATGATACTAATCATGACAGTTATTTAGGCACCTTTTAGTTCACAATCAGCATATAGCTAACACTTGATTCTTATACGCACAAACACCTAGTTACCATCTTGCATACGATACACAAACTCCCATGATAACTTTTGTCACTCAGTACACGTGTTGGTTTATAATCCAGCTTCACAATTTCACTTAACACCTTAGTTTGGCATGTCATAAGGTTAATCATGTTTTATAATTACACTACTGTTTGAGTCGCCTATGAATCATGCATCACCAACCTCTCCTAGTTACTTAATAGGGTACTTAAACCAGATCGGCCCAGCCAGATTCGGCCCACATTAATTACGCGGCCCAGCTTCCTCACCTATGTGCGACCCGCTTCTGGCCCATGGCCTGAAATCAGTGATTGATTTCTGTTTTATGCGGCCCAGCACAAACCAGAATATGTGCGGCCCTCTACTGAATAAAACACATGCAGCCCAATTCAAGTACTCGTGGATCATGTATACAGCCCACCTAATCATAACCCAATTTACCCAACAACACACTTTTATTTTTAACCCACTAGAACCCTAAGATGCATTACGTAACATTTAAGCGAAACATAAATACGTATAACTCAAGGGTTTCAGCTATACGATAATCACCTAACATGCTCGATATAACATAACCCATACTCGCTTCATAATAACCAACCCAAGTTACCCTCCTCGCATCCCCAAGCCGGTTCACAACAACTTACACAACAAAACTCTACATTTAAGCATTTAATTCATCGAGTAATAAATAACACATACAAACCCTAGAATATTCACTGAATTCTAACACGTACAACCCTAGATCCTCAATCATATCTTGATCAATAAATAACACATATCCAAGAAACATCATAACCATCATTTAACATTAAGCATACTAGTTGGTTTCAACAACTCATCAATTATGATACACATCAGCCATACTTTGGACGTAAACAAGAATAGCCAAGCAATATCAGATTTATTACAAAGCAATTATACTAACCGAATACTGGAAGAACTAATGCTTCGAGGGGGGTCTGCTACTGCCGTTCGTAATCTTGAGAGATGGGGAAGGTTTTGTTTTGTTAACTTCTCAAGTTATACGTAATCCTAACTCATAACTTTATAAATAAGCAGGCTCACGTATTGCCGGCCAGATATGAACATGGGCCGAAGCCAACATAAATCGGACTAAGGATATGTGCGCATGTATAGTGGGCCGAACCCACTTGAATTGTGTTTTTGTTTTATTTCATTTCTTGTTTGGGTTCTGCTAAGATACTGGACCAGGTACAATCAACTTAAGAGGGTGGGCCGAATTGGTTTGGGATTGAAATGATAATAGAATGAAGTGTGTGTGTGATTATCCACAAGAACCGGAAAAACCTTGGGCTTTGGGCTGTGTGGTTCTTTTTTTTTTTGGGCTGCGCATTCAGGATCCAAAAAGGGGTTTCGGGCCAAGATAGAACATGGAACAAGGGTGTGCGGCCCAAGTGTTTTGGTGCGACGCGACTTATATGTACATACCATAATCTTAAACACATGACACGTAAAATGCAATCATTTACTATCAATCAAACATGTAATATTCAAGTAACATACGTCGCAGGACAAAGGATCAGTACAGCGAAAGGATTCCGAAAATCACGGGTTGTCACATCATCCCCAACTTGAAAGAAATTTCGTCCCAAATTTTGATAAGCAAACTCAGAAGAGTGAAGTGATAGATCAAGATGACTGTGGATTTTTCCTCGGGTGCCACATCATCCCCAACTTGAAAGGGAATTTCGTCCCGAAATTCGCCAATTGCATCAAATTTAGATTGGTCACTTGAACTCCGGTCTATGTCTTGAGTTCTAACGAACTCTCACGATTGGGATTCGACTGTGTTTACGAACCTTAACTTTCCGTTCCATGATTTCAATGGGTTTCTTGACAGCTGCAATTTGTCATTATCCTCAGACTCTATTAAGGGTATCACAAGCGTTCCATCGGGCAAACACTGCCTTAGGTTTGAGTCATAAATGGTATTGTGTACGTTACCCAATTCATCGGGTAACTCAAGTGTGTAGGCCACGTGACCGATTCTTTTCAGAATTCTGAATAACTCAACATAACGTAACTTAAGCTTGCCACACTTCCCAAGTGTACCACACCCTCCCAGGGTGAGATTTCCAATATGACACGTTCGCCTGCAGCGAGCTCCCAATGTTTCCTAAGTTATCAAGTTTCCTGACGATCATGCATTATCGCCACACGATTTCCATTCCAGATAATCTTCCTAAGAGTTTCGAGTGCAAGTCCTGGACCCATGATTAGGTTGACATCCACCCCAATCCACAAGGAGGTTGGCATTATCATTCATGCATTACCTCAAACAGAGCTGTATGCATACTAATATTGTAACGGCTACGGTAGAACTCAGCCAAAGGTATGTGTCCTTCCAATTTTTACTAAGTCAATCACACACATGCTTGTAGCATGTCTTCGAGTGTCAGGATAGTTCGTTTACTTGGACCGCTTATCCTACGGTGATAGGCAATGCTCATGTCTAGACGTGAGCCAAAGGTGTTGTGTATTGTCTGTCATAAATCAGGTATAAATCAAAATCAGGGGTAATAGGAGTTGGCACCTCGTGCCTAAAAGCCGCCTCTCACAGAGGAACATTCACAACTGTGAAGACTCGTCAGTTTTCTTGATTGCAAGAAAGTGTGCTGGTAACGTGAGTCCATCAACGATCACCTATGTGATATTGTTTCCATTTTGAGTTGTAAGTAGACTAGTGACAGAATCTATGGCAGTCTGTTCTCATTCCCGTATGGGTGTTTCTGGTTGCTGATACTCCACCTTGACTTTCCCACAAGTCTAACATCATTCACATGCCTAGCTAGGTGTGCCTTCATGCCCGATCACCAGTACAAGATTTATAAATCCCAATATCTCTCATCAAAACCCAGACGACCAGAATATCGAGGCTGGTGTGCCTTGCTCAACACGAGTTCCCTAAAGTTTCCGTATAACGAGACCGACATTCGTTCCATGAGGTAGTGAACATCGTCCAACTTGCCAAAAGTTGCTCATCCATGCCCCGCATGGACTCAACTTGAAAATTCTCTTCCTTAAGTGCTTCGATGTAAACAGGGCGAATCTGATCGGGTAGGCTAGAGTCGATGGGGAGTTGCAAGCTCATACGCGTTTAGGTTCCATAATCGTATTCGCTCGAGGGTTTCATCCAGCGATGCCATCGCATAATTAGCTCTCTCAAAACAAAGGTACACGGGAGACCCTTGTGATCGGTCTAAGTAGTGCATTTGGTACCGTCCAAGTAATGCCTCCAGTTTAAATCCAAAGACCCTGGCTTCCACCACAGGTTGTGACTCATGCCACTCGTCTTGTAACTCCACTATGTAGGCCATCACCTGCTCGTGTTGCATCTGCGTGTAACTGGGTCTCTGCTTCGAATCGTCATGATATACCCCTAGATCACCCATACCCTCGGGTAAAGACGATGCTCAGTGCATTGTAGTGTTGGGTTTCAAAAGCTGAAAAGACGTTCTCCTGTTTGTCTCCCATGAATACACAGCACCCTGCTGTGCTAAAGAGATTAAAGCACCGAAATCCCCGAAAATCTTGTGATAAGTCCACGATAGTATCTAGCTGGACCAAGAAATTACTGTATCCCCGATGGACTATTTGGTGCCGATCAGTATCTAATGAAATGGATCTTCAGCGAGTTTTGCATGTATCCCCACTTTGTTGACTACGAGACCAAGAAGGGGTACCTCCCAAATCCTGAAGTCACACTTAGGTAGACTCCGCGTGGAGTTGCTTATCCCCTAGGAGCTCTAGGACAAAATTACAGGTGCCGTTCATGGTGTTACTTTCCCCTGGTAGTGAATCTAACATCACAGGTAAGTGCGATCGACTAATCTGGCGAAACGAGGTTGACGCATACTACTCATGTGATCTCTGAGGCTGCTGGTGTGTTGGATATCTAAAATAACTAGAACAGAAAATCATAGTGGCCATACTGGATCTGTAACGCCGTGTTAGGAATCATCCTCCCCATGGTCTTCCATCAGATGACAGTCCGGTCTTAAGCCAGTTTCCAAATAGATTCTTGATTATTGCAACGAGTCAAGCAGGTTGTCGATGCGAGATGGAGGGGGTGACGGTCTATGATAGCCACCTTGTGATAGTCTGTACACGTACAAAAGGACTCGTCCTTCGTTTCCACAATAGAGTGTGTTTCCCTAAAACGAGGAGCTAGATCAATAAAACTCCCATCCTGTAGTTTCCTGAAGTTAGTTGGACAGCTCTTGCAACTTTCCAGGCGCCAGACGATAAGGAGTACGAGTAATCAAGGCTGCCTCTGGTCGTGAGATCGAACTGATATTTTTTTACCTAATCAGCCATGGGGGGGGGGGTAAACCAGGAAGTTCCTCGAGTAACATGCTTAGAGGAATCACGAACAATTGGTGGATCCTCGATCCTCTTTCCTTAGTCCAAACGTTAGTAACGGTTGCCAACATAGCGGGGTAGTCCCTCCGTAGACGCTCCTGGCTTTCATTGCTGAAATGATACTAACCTTTACACCACACTGATGCTTTAGGACAGACGACGATCCGCCACTAAAGAGAGGGATACTCAAAAGTTTCTCCTCACGAGGTATATCCGCGCATTATCTGGATAACCAATCCCTCTAACTGCTACAACAAAACTATCAAGGGTAGATGTCGAACACTTGCCCCACAAGGTTGAGTTTGCATCCCAACGAATATAGGAGGTTTCCATTGACTTGCCATCAGTCGGTTTCACAACAGGGTTGGTTTCCAAAAGCTTCAGGGTTAAGCAGAACAGAGACGAAGCGATTAGCTATCCATACAAGCTACCATGTTGCTTTTATGCCTGGCGTCGCCTACGCCAATCCCAAATGCCCTTCCACGAACACCACTACCAGTGTTGCTATTATGGTTACCAAGATTTTCCAATGCTGCCATTGTTCCCTTGGTTGCTATTATGTCTATTGACTTTGTCTTGTATCGAGTCATGTAATGAGATAGGATAGGATAACCAGTGCTCGAGTTGCTAGAAACTGAATTTAGTGGTTTTGTTGGTAATTCCGCTTGAAAGTGCCAGAGACCATTTCAAGCGAAATCACCTTAACTAATTTTTCTTGAAACTACCTTGGTCAAGTTCAAGCGGAATCACCACCATTATAAATAGGGGAGCACTAGTGTCATTCCAAGCGGAATTACTTCTTGTATTTGGTAACGAAGTGCTGCCGAATTGTCTCCAGGTGCTGTAATTCTATCAGATTAATACAAGAGACATTATAATTACATCGAGCGGCCGTTTCATTGATTCCGCCTTTGATTCGGATAAACAACTCTTCTGAGCGACTCATTTGGGTCATACAACGATCCTACAAGTGGTATCAGAGCTCAGGAAGAAGAGTTCAGCTTGATTTCATTGTTTTTCTGACTTCTACACCTTCTTTTTCAAATTGGACAAGATTTCACTGTCAAAATGGATTGAATTTTTCACAGTACATGCGAAACAGTGTTCTAACAAAGCCTTGAGAGAATCAGACCAAAACTCAGCTTAAAAGTGACAAAAACAGGCCAAAAACCTAATTTCGCTTGAAAGAGTACATCTAATTTCGTTTGAGTTTCATCTGATTCCGCTTGAAAACTGCAATTCCGCTTGAAAAATTCAAGTGATTTCGCTTCAAAAACGTAATTCCGCTTGAAAGTTCACATGATTTCGCTTCAAAGTGGTGATTCCGTTTGAAAGTTGTGATTTCGCTTGAAAAGTCATCCATGTGATTTTGCTTGAAGGGTCATCAGAGTGATTTCGTTTGAAAGTGTCTTCCAAGTGATTCCGTTTGAAAGTGGAATTTTTCACGTCAAGATCATTTCACGTCAACCGAGTGTCAGTCTATTTCAGATTGCTTGTTATTGTTTAAACTTATTGTGTTTGTTTGTTTGTCTTTGTCTCCAGATTATTCAAGAAGCATTGCAAAGATGTCAGATTTTGGTGAAGAGTTTTATAACACGTTTTATAACGCGTTTACGTCAGAAGATACTCCAATTACTCCAAAGAATGCTACAAAAGTGATATCGGAAAGTTTGAGCTATGATAATGTGTACGGAAATCATCAGAGACCACCAAAGCTCATGAATATCGAAGATTATCACTGGTGGTATGAAAGATTTGAAAATTGGGTGCAAGCTTATGCATATGATAGCTGGATTTGTTTGACCATAGGATATGAAAAACCAAGAAATGAAAGACGTGAATTGGTCACACTTAAAGATTTCACAGCAGATGATAAAAAGGAACATTCAGCTGAATTGAGAATGAAAACTTTACTTCAACAATCTGTCAGCGAGGATATTTTCTCATTACTTCAGTATGGTGAAACTTCTAAGTCAATTTGGGAAGCGTTAAAGCTGAAAGCTGAAGGTGGGAAAGATATCAAGAAAAACAAAATATCACTGTTAAAGAAAGAATTTGACATGTTTAGCTGCATGAAGAATGAAACAGTTCGTCAAATGATAGAACGCTTTTGTCATCTGAAGATTGAAATGGAAAGGTTTAAAATTCACAAAGAGAGAGAAGAAATGGTGGATAAACTTGTGGAAGCTTTACCACATGAGGATGATTGGAAAACTTATGTGATTGTGTTGAAAAATGATGATAAATTTGATAGAATGACGTTAGACCAACTGATAGAAAAGATAGAGGGACATGATCTGTTGATTCAAAAACAAAACAAGGTGTCTAGTTCTAGTTATCAACAGAATGTTGGTTTATACTATCTGATGTGTTCAAAATGTAACATATAAATTTCATCAAATGAGGCATAAAACTAACCCTTTTTTAGTACTAATGTTGGAAAAAGTGTGCTTTTGTCTTCCTTTTGTATTTTCAGGATTAAATGAGCTCAAATTAACAAAAGAAGCAAAAAGGCAGCTAAATCTAGCATAAATACAAGAAAAGGAACAAACGTTGCATGCCCGACCCCCTTCAACAGCATCTCCCAAAGCAAAAACAAGAAGAAAGCTGAGCATGGGGCTGTGCCCAGCTGAGCACGGGGCGTGCCCAGCTCAGCACGGGCTGTGCCCAGCTCAGCACGGGGCAGTGCTCAGGATGGACAGCTCTTGCACTAAAGACAAACCTGTAGAAGCTTCTATTGCCCACCACGGGGCCGTGCCCAGCGGACACGGGGGCGTGGCGAAAGTACAGCAGGCGCATTAATTGTAATTGCGAATTACAATTAATGAAGAGAGAGAGTGTCAGACGGACACGGGGGCGTGCCCAGCGGACACGGGGCCGTGTCCAGGCTTCTGTACAGGCTATAAATAGGAGTGCTTGGCTCAAGCTCAAACCATCCCTTGGCACACCACCTCTCTCACACTTCATCCACCACCCACCATCATCACAACACCATCATCCACCCCCATCATCCATTGTCCATCGTAGAGTGTGTGAGTCGTCTCGGGATCCAAGATTGATCGTAAGAGTTCTTGACAATCAAGGCCATGTTTGCCTAAGTCTCTTACATCACTTGGTGAAGACAAAGTGTCTAGTATAATACTTTTTATTTCTAATCTTTTGCACTTTTTATTTGGTTTTGTATTAATGACTTTAATAACTAGTTGCTTATGTTGAAGGTGATCTTTCCTTATCATTTGTCCGTGGTGTCTTGGCATTATTTTACTGTCTATATAAAATAAAAGATTTTCACCATTCATATCTCCACGGTCTATATGGAGGTATGTTGGCTACCTGGTCGGGGGTTAAGGGAACGGTTTGGTAAAGGTCTTGCCATTGTTCAGCGTTTAGAGGTCCTGCAATGGACCTGGGTCAAATTTAGTAGGACCTCCTTCAATACTTCACGGTATTGGATGGCGGGGGTCCAAACTCTTTGACCCCCTCATAAGTTAACTACTATTAATACTATAACCCGACTATTTAGGACTGTATCCCTGCTGACTCAGACTACTTAGCCGAGGGTAACGTCACCGCCAAAAGCGGGGCCTACCACAATACTGCATTAATAACTTAATTCATTATCTTCCAATAATCCACCCTTTTAGGATTGTATCCTTGCTGACTCAAACTACTGGGGTGAGGGTAACGTCACCTTCAAAAGAGGGGCCTACTACAATAACTAAGATAATCTCTTAATTATGTGCAAAAGTGCGGAAATAATCAAAGGTTATACTAGATACGAGTCGGAACCAAGTGATTCATCTTGTCTATCTGTTTTTCTTTTTATTTTATTTTCAGCATTTTAGTTAGTTTTTATCTTTTCTTAGTTTAAAACCTTTTTTCTAAACTTTTTATTTTGATTAGACGTTGAGGATAAACCGGTACTAAAAGCTCTTGTGTCCTTGGACGACCTCGGTATCTTACCAACACTATACTACGCTCACGATGGGTGCACTTGCCCATATGTGTGTTTAGTATTAGTAAAATATCATGTTTTATAAATTTAAAACTTGGCTAAAATAAGTGTTAAAAAGGGCTTAAAATATAAACCTAAAATAAACGACACTTCACTCGCATCAAGTTTTTGGCGCCGTTGCCGGGGACACAAGGATTTTAAGAAAGCTTAAAATCGACGGCCTAATCAGTTTTTCAAAACCTTTTTAAAACGCGCGCATTTTTCTGCATTTTAGTTTAGATTTGCATTTACAGCAACCTGTACACGGGGCCGTGTTCGCTGAACACGGGGCCGTGCTGCACATTTTCATAAAAACACCCAGTAACAGAAGCTTGAACACGGGCCGTGCTCACTGAACACGCCCCGTGCTCAACAAGATCAGTAAATTTAATTAAAACGCCCAGATACAGATCCTGAACACGGGGCCGTGTCCACTGAACACGGGGCCGTGTCCAGCCTCTGTTTCCGTTTTTCTTTTTGTTTTCTGATCACGAGACTCGGTTGTGGTCTGCTGAGTGATTCTTATGGATCAATACTCAGGAGGTTACAACTACACCTATGAGGAGGATGATTATAGGGGTAATTATTGCACTAATTGTCGTAATGCACGCTCGATTCAAAATAATCACTCATATCAACCATCCAATCCATACACCTACTATGAGGAGCCCAGGTACGAGCCATCAACTTCATACACATCCTATGAAGACCAAAGGTATGAACCTCCTCCCTCATACTCATATTTTGAGGAACCAAGGTATGAGCCCTCATACTCATACTTTGAGGAACCAAGATATGAGCCACCACCTTCGTATGCTTACTATGAGGAACCTTGGCGTGAACAACCCACCTCATATGAGTATTATGAAGAACAAAATTACGACCCTTATCCATCATATGCTTACAATGAAGAACAATGGTGCGAACCATCGACTTCATATGAGTATTATGAGGAACAAAGGATCGAACAACCGGATTCAAGCTTAGAAAATAACGATTCTTTTTCTATAACCGAAGTAACCGATAGGATATTAGAACACATTAGAGTTATCGATCGATGTATAAAAGAAGCTCGCGCAAGGGAAGAGGAGTCCCGCGCAAGAGAAGAATTAAAAAAGGAAGAGATAACCGAAAATGTAAAAATGGAAGAACAAATAAGTGAAAAACCGACACATGAGTCAAACAACGAAAGAGGTGAGTCCGACAACGTTAAAATTCAAGAAGAGTCTAATTTTGAAGAAATTAATCTCTTGTCACCTTCTTTCGAAAACCATTGTTTAGTACCCACTCATGCTAAGTTTTTAAAAGAGTTAAACACTAACACTAAAATCGACGAAACGGTAAGTGTTAAGTTAACTAATGATCAACCCTCGCTAATAAAAGAAGACCCATTTGAAATTAACATTACACCGGTTCCATGTTTCTTTCAAAATTCGTTTATTAGTAATGTCACAATTGATAAAGATCTTTGTGTTAACATAATGCCTAACTACATTTTCGAAAAATTAAGTATTAGTGATTTTTCTCCACTTCAAATACCCATTTTTCTATCCAATCGGAAAGTAATAAAATCAATCGGTATAGTTAAGGATGTATTGGTTCAAACAAATCAATTGGTAATCCCCACCGACTTTGTCATCCTCGATGACGCTCCTCTAGTGTTGGGACGACCATTTGTAAAAACTCACGAAGCTTTGAAAAACCGGAAGTACAACAATCTACCTCTTCAATTAGGGGCATTCAAAAAAAGTGTCGACCTTGAGCGATCAATGAAATATCCATTCGGCAATGATGACCCCCTAATTGAAGATGAGCCAGAACCACCTGATAAGGTGGGTCTAGCCAAGGACCCTTATAAACGTGGCGCACCACGGAGGCATTCCGCGGAACTATCCGTAGTTTAGTTTAGATTAACCTTTATGTTTTCTAGTTTAGTTTTTATTTTTCAGGAATAAAACACACTCGGTATGGTGAAGGATGATAAGGGAAGCTTGAACCAACACCCCATACACAAAAACAGAGCCTCCCTACGATTTTTCTTCATTACAGCAAGTTCAGCACGGGGCCGTGCTCACCCCAACACGCCCCGTGCCCAAGGTTCTGTAGAAAATGCCCAGTTCAGGTACCTGGACACGGGGCCGTGCTCACTGGACACGCCCCCGTGCCCAGCCTTCTGTTTACTTTTGGTACTGGCAGTCTGGACACTAGGCCGTGCTCAGCCAACACCACCCCGTGTTCAGCCACCCAGTACCATAAAATCTTGTTTTTAACCCACTTTTACACATTTTAATCAACCGAAAAACTTATTTTTGGGACACATTGAGGACAATGTGTAATTTAAGTGTGGGGGGATGCTAAAACCTTGAATCTTGCAAGTCCTAAATACAAGCCTTACACAAAACTCTATTGGAACCGCTAATCACCCCAAATTTTTTCAAAAATTTTCATTTTTTTTACTTGTCTAGGTTTAACTTGGGAATTTCAAAATTCTAAAAAGGTTATATTTTTACGAATTTACAACCGATAGCGTCGTGATAAAAAGAACCAACATAAGAAATTATGAAAAGGCATGACAAGCTTAGTTAAAATTTGATTATATATACTTGATCACATAAAAACCCATTCCCACAAAAGTGAGTTTTGAGCCTTTATTGAGCATACAATTACATATCATTAGACTAAATGCTCATTTTTCGTTTCTTGTGTGAATAGCCGCTTGGTTCTTACGAATCTAGAACTTGCCATGACGATACATTCCCGGTCCTTACCAACTTAAACCTGAGTAAGTAAATGATGGAGGCATTAGGACTAACCCTTTTTATTTCTACACCATTATTTTTTCTTTTTTTTACCACCTACCAAAAATCCCCCTAGTTAGCCCCTTTGAGCCTAAACCTTTTCATTTCTTAACCCAAAAACAAACACCCTTTCACCCACCAAAACCCTTTTTATTTTTAACCCTTTGTTTTAGTAACAAGCTCGGTTTTTCGGATGACTTTTCAAAAAAAAAAAAAAAAAAAAGAGTTGATGATGAAGCAAAAGAAATAAACAAGCAAGTTCATCAAAAATAACTTTGTTTGAACAATGGCTTCATCAAAACAAAAATTAAAAAAAAAAAAAAAAAAGAGGTCTTACGAAAACCGATGCTTTTTACGCTTTTCGCCCTTTTTCACTAACCACCAACCCAATCACCTACCTTTAACCCAAGCCTAACCCTTCACCCAAAAGTCCTCTTGATATTTACAAAGGTATATAAGTTAAAAAGGAGGAGGATTGATTGCTTGGCAAGCCTATGGTAGGAGTAAGTTCCATGCCGCTCTCGAGTGATCCACAAAAATACATTTCGGCTGAGTGTTGAGTGATCCCCGTGAGGTATGTGAACTTGTATATAAATAAAATTTTAAAGAGGCATGTTATGCCCTAATAAGTAATTTATCTTATGAAAAGTTTTAAATAAATCGTGACGAATAGGATTGAAAATAAATAAAAATAAAACTAAATAAAGAATCTTGGAAATCCCGACACTCTATGACAAGCCCAAAACCTTCTCTTCTACCCATTCCATTTGGGAGTGTAAAGCCACATTATAAAGAGTTTTGCTTGAGGACAAGCAAAGAGTCAAGTTTGGGGGTATTTGATGTGTTCAAAATGTAACATATAAATTTCATCAAATGAGGCATAAAACTAACCCTTTTTTAGTACTAATGTTGGAAAAAGTGTGCTTTTGTCTTCCTTTTGTATTTTCAGGATTAAATGAGATCAAATTAACAAAAGAAGCAAAAAGGCAGCTAAATCTAGCATAAATACAAGAAAAGGAACAAACGTTGCATGCCCGACCCCCTTCAACAGCATCTCCCAAAGAAAAAACAAGAAGAAAGCTGAGCATGGGGCTGTGCCCAGCTGAGCACGGGGCGTGCCCAGCTCAGCACGGGCCGTGCCCAGCTCAGCACGGGGCAGTGCTCAGGATGGACAGCTCTGGCACTAAAGACAAACCTGTAGAAGCTTCTATTGCCCACCACGGGGCCGTGCCCAGCGGACACGGGGGCGTGGCGAAAGTACAGCAGGCGCATTAATTGTAATTGTGAATTACAATTAATGAAGAGAGAGAGTGTCAGACGGACACGGGGGCGTGCCCAGCGGACACGGGGGCGTGTGGAGCTAATAAAGACAAACTGTATTAATGAAGAAAGAGAAAAGGGTGGACACGGGGCCGTGTCCAGCGGACACGGGGCCGTGTCCAGGCTTCTGTACAGGCTATAAATAGGAGTGCTTGGCTCAAGCTCAAACCATCCCTTGGCACACCACCTCTCTCACACTTCATCCACCACCCACCACCATCACAACACCATCATCCACCACCATCATCCATTGTCCATCGTAGAGTGTGTGAGTCGTCTCGGGATCCAAGATTGATCGTAAGAGTTCTTGACAATCAAGGCCATGTTTGCCTAAGTCTCTTACATCACTTGGTGAAGACAAAGTGTCTAGTATAATACTTTTTATTTCTAATCTTTTGCACTTTTTATTTGGTTTTGTATTAATGACTTTAATAACTAGTTGCTTATGTTGAAGGTGATCTTTCCTTATCGTTTGTCCGTGGTGTCTTGGCATTATTTTACTGTCTATATAAAATAAAAGATTTTCACCATTCATATCTCCACGGTCTATATGGAGGTATGTTGGCTACCTGGACGGGGGTTAAGGGAACGGTTTGGTAAAGGTCTTGCCATTGTTCAGCGTTTAGAGGTCCTGCAATGGACCTGGGTCAAATTTAGTAGGACCTCCTTCAATACTTCACGGTATTGGATGGCGGGGGTCCAAACTCTTTGACCCCCTCATAAGTTAACTACTATTAATACTATAACCCGGCTATTTAGGACTGTATCCCTGCTGACTCAGACTACTTAGCCGAGGGTAACGTCACCGCCAAAAGCGGGGCCTACCACAATACTGCATTAATAACTTAATTCATTATCTTCCAATAATCCACCCTTTTAGGATTGTATCCTTGCTGACTCAAACTACTGGGGTGAGGGTAACGTCACCTTCAAAAGAGGGGCCTACTACAATAACTAAGATAATCTCTTAATTATGTGCAAAAGTGCGGAAATAATCAAAGGTTATACTAGATACGAGTCGGAACCAAGTGATTCATCTTGTCTATCTGTTTTTCTTTTTATTTTATTTTCAGCATTTTAGTTAGTTTTTATCTTTTCTTAGTTTAAAACCTTTTTCTAAACTTTTTATTTTGATTAGACGTTGAGGATAAACCGGTACTAAAAGCTCTTGTGTCCTTGGACGACCTCGGTATCTTACCAACACTATACTACGCTCACGATGGGTGCACTTGCCCATATGTGTGTTTAGTGTTAGTAAAATATCGTGTTTTATAAATTTAAAACTTGGCTAAAATAAGTGTTAAAAAGGGCTTAAAATATACACCTAAAATATACAACACTTTATCGCACATCACTATCGCAGAGGGATGTTACAAAACAATGAATCTCCAAGGATCAAAACTGGTTTTAATGCAGAAAAGACTGGTGATTCATCAAAGAACACGTCTTCTATTTATGATCCAGGATACCATTCCTCATCTGCATCCGGATCGTCAAAGTCAAATTTCAACTTTGATTGGAAAAATTCTCCACTCTTGAACAATGAGTTTGCTCAACAGCATATGAGCTTCTTAGCTTCTATTCTGGTATCTTATGAAGGTTTAATTGCAGGAAAGATCGGAAATCCAAATATGACAAAAGAGGATTACGATCAAGTGGATCCAGAAGAAATGGAACTCATGGATATTCGCTGGTGCATGGCGAGTGTTATTCGTAGAGCTCAAAGATTCAAGGAGATTACTGGCAAAAGATGTTTGGAAGGACCAGAAATGAAGATAGGTTTCGACAAGAACAAAGTCACTTGTTTCAAGTGTAAACAAAAGGGTCATTTCAAAAGAGAATGCACAAACAACAAGGCTGATGATAGCGTGAATCCTTTCTATGAAGATTATTACAAAAAGGCCATTTATCACAAGAACAATGAGCAGCCAACTAGAAAGCAAATTGAAGAAGGTTCTTCTAAAGAGAAGAGAGTTGTTTTGTCATTGCGTGACCAAAGTGAAGATAATTTAGACTATGAAAGATCTGAATCATCTGTGTATAAAAATTTTGATTGGAACAAATTTGTTGATGAGACAGAAGAGAAATGGAGAATACAGGATGATAAAGGATATGATTGGAGTAACATGACAAAGATGTTGGAAAAACTAAAGCAATGGTTGCAGAAGTGAAACTTACTCGTGAAGAAAGACATGCACGTCTTAGACTGGATGATGTGTATGATGCTTTCAAAGAAGCAACACTCGCAGGCCGATGGAGCAAAGAAAAGGAATGCTATGTTGATCCCCAGGGAAACCCGACGGTTGATCCGAAGAAGGTTGACCTTGAAGCATTAGTTGCAGCTATACCTACTGTAAGTGTGTGGTGCAAAGGCCTTAGGGAGATTCCAAGGTATAAAGAGCAAGTTGAAGAAGGCATTCGAAAGGTGATATTTGCTAGTTTGGAGAAGAAAAAGACAGTTGAAGAGATTGTGACTGAGAGTGAGAAGTTGGTGAATAAAGTGAAGAAAGTTGATGAGAAAATTGAGGAAGATGTTGAAGAGAAACAGAAGGAGTTTAAGGAAGCTCAGAGTTCACAAGCAAAGGAAACCACAGTGCCAATCACTGAGGTAAATACTCAAACTGATACTTCTGATCAAATTGATAATAAAGCTGAACAACAGTGCAAGAAATGCATGGAAACGTGCAGTGCTTGTACTGAAAAGATGAAAATTTTAAAATAAGAGATATAGAATTCACTAAAATAGAAAAAAATTTCAAAGATAAATGTCATGAAATGTTTGAAAATGAAAAATTTTTGAAACAACAAAATGAAAAGTTAAAACAAAAATGTGATGATCTTGAAAAAGAAAATAAAAAATTGAAAGAAAAATGTTCAGCTGTTTGCAACGAATGTGTTCCAAAAATTAACAAAATTCAAGAGTTGCAAAATGAATATGATGGAATGAAATTATCATATCATACTGTAAAAGAAGCGTATGACATTTTAAAAGGTAAAGTCAAAAGTCTAGATGATAGATTGTGTGCATGTCAGAGAAACACTAACTTTCTTGAAGCTAGATTTGAAGATAAACAAAGAGTTTTAAATCAGTATATTGAAGATGTTGCTAAGCTTAAACAAGAATTGGCAGATAAAGAAAAGTTGGTCAATAAATTGCAAAGTTACCATTCATCGTCTTATATTCTGGAACGTATTTTCAATATCACACCCGATGGAAAAGAGTCAAAGAAGAACATAAAGGGAGTTGGGTCTGAATACCATCAAGTTCCACCACCGTTGGAGAATAATTATACATTCTATGATGGCGAGAAAGTGGAAAAAGCAATAAACATGGTTGACCAGTTACCCGACAACATCGATGTGATTTATACCATATCTGATGATATAAGTGATTCAGAGGTGGTTGGTAAAGTTGTTGAAAGTGTTTTAGTAGAAGAGTCTATCGAAACAGGTAAATCTGAATCACAAGATGAAAATGAAGGAAATTTTCATGATGAATATCTGAAAAATTCAAAATCCAAGAAAAATTTGAATGATGATTCAAAAGGATTGGTTTATTCCATGATTGGATCGGATAAATTATTCTTAGACGTTGTTTTCCCGATTCAGAATGTGATTTCAGAAAAGATTGAAAAGGTTTTCAAAATGGTTGAAATTGAAAAATCTGAGATTCCAAAGTTTGCAGGTAAGTGTCACAAAACCTTTTATAACAAACCTGGTTACAGAAAGAAAAACATGAAGGCTGGGTTGGGTTATAAAAGAAAACAAAATCGAAATAAAAATGAACCGCCAAATTTTCAGGCAAATATGAACTTTGTTTACGGAACAAGTTCTGAAGAAGAGAAAGAACTAAAATTTAGGCGTCAGTCTAATGAAGAGTTCTATGCTCAAAAGAAAAAGCAACAACCACAGGTCAAAGGTGTGTCCAAAAGAACGTGTTTCAAATGTGATCAAATAGGACATCTTGCACGAAAGTGTCCGAATCTGAAACCTGTGAATGTTGACAAAAAGAAGTCTGAAAATGTTGAGAAACAGAAATTTGAGGATGTGAAACAAAGGTCGACCAAATTTTATTCAAAACAAACTTGGAGGTATAATACAAACAAGTTTGCATCGAATCAAACTTGGAATTCAAACTCGAATAGGTTCGATTCAAGACAGACCTGGAATTCTCACACACCCAGAGTCAGAACAACTCAAAGTTGGAAAACAATAGTTGATATGACAAAACCTCAAGAGTTTTGGAAACCAAAAGTTGTTGTTCAAAGTCAAAATGTTCAAAAAGATTCACATTTTTATAAACGAGGTACTCCGAAAGGTCAAACATGGAGTGTTAAGAAACAAGAGTCTTCGGTAAAAGACGAGAAAATTGAAGTTAAAGATGAAAAAGTCTTTGTTCAGATTGACAAAGATTTTCCGAAGTTGAATGATGCATATTGTGTTGAAATGCCTAAGGTCCAACAGACCTGGGCTAAATTGTTCAAGTAACTGAGTAGTTTGAATGTGCAGGTGTTCAAGACAACTGAAGATTGTGATAATGGATGTTGGAGCAGCCTGGCACAGGAGGAGAAGGCTGTTGAATTCTGGTTTAGTTGAACAGGGAGTTTGTTTGTTGTCTGTATATAAATAAACAATATTTCAAAAACCCTAAAAATTTAAAAATTTAAAAACCAAAAATATGTTTTCATTTTATCAAAAAATTGAAAAATTCAAAAATATGATACTTGAATACGCCGAAACCCTCACAGCTGAACAAACATGATTAATTTCACAAGATTGAAAAACGGTTTTCAAACTGTAAATATCAATGTGTTGTAAATCATGGGGGTACATTATATTTTCTGCAAATCAAAGCACTTTTAGCAGAAAATGGATGGCGAAACAAAGCTATCAGTATTGGTTGTCAAATTTTTTTTAAATGGTTTTGCATTTTAGGGGGAGTATTGTTGTTAGAAAATACAAAAACATTTGAAAATTTGAAAATGACAAAAACATGATAAAAACCTATTGGCAAAAAGACAAAAACATTAAAAATGAAAATGAGTTTTTGTGTATAAAGAGGAAATGATAGTACATCAGTAGACAGTTACAGTACGCTAAAGAATTGGAAAGTCAAAATGTGTTAAACGATCTCACCATGGATGTGTCGGTAGATTTTTATACATTTAGTAAACTTTTTTGGGATATAAACCTAAATTCAAACTTGCTTATTTTGTGGGGAACACTACTTGGATATATAGGTAACCCCTGAAATCTCGTTTGAAGGACCCCTCTTTCTGAGATACTAGGTCTTTATGCTTAGTGATATCTGGGGTATTATCCCGGGACTTCTGATAATGCGGAAGCAATGGCCTAGTCCCCGTATAATACTTTCTGCTTGCTTGAAATATAGTGCCGCCCTCAGCAAAAATGATGAAACAATAAAATTGATAATCATTGTTGTTGAAGAAAAGATCCTCTAAAGGGGACACACCAAAAGTCGAGCCGTCATCTCTCAGCTGAACGGAAGTTCTGACCTAAGCTCTCACGGTTTCGCAATTTAACCCCTTACAGATATCATCTAGGTATACTCACCTGTAAGACTGAATATTGGGATCTGCATACGGGAGTATATTCAAGAGGTGGGACACATGAATGAGTTTAAGTTCTTAAAACACCTAATTCGTATCCTGAATCAGTTGAAGTTTGTGTGAAAATTTAAATGGATCAGTATATCGACAATCTAAGTGAATTGTTTAATTCTTAATGTGTAACTAAGCTCAATGGTACTTGTGACTTGTCAAGAAACTGATATGATCCTCTAACGCAAACCCAAATAAAAATAGTGTCTGTAAATATGTTTGTAAATATTTCTTTATTGCTTTATTTTTCAGAAAATACAAAAAGATTTTTGATTCTGCTTTATTTTCGACAACCGATGTTTGAAGTGCTGAGTTTCAAAATATAAGTAAGCTGATTGTGTTTCTGAAAATAAAACAAGTTCATTAATTTGAGACTTGAATTTTTAACAAAAATCAAAAACAGTTTGTGATATCTCCAAGGTCATTAGTTTGGACTTGGATGATAAACTGTGAGGGATTTGGAAGCTTATATTGCTAAAATCTATGAAATAGAGCCAGTTTCTGATCCTGAAATTGCCATATCTTAAAATTTGTTGATAGAGGAAATTGAATTGCCAGATTACAATTTCTGGAAGTTTAAAATGTTGTTACTTATAAACGTATGAGTGATTGCAGATAAAGTACCAGACTATGATCCTGAAAGCTGAGTCTATGGGGGAGTCTGAAGACGAGCTCAAAGCAAGGGCGAGCTTGTAGATGGAAAGCAAGGTGTCGATCCCTAAAGCACGGAAGCTTGATGAAAGGGGGAGCCTGAAGAATCTGATTATGTTAGAGCCAGAGACAGAGCATGAAGACTGATCAAGACTGAAGATGTGTCATGATAAAGACTCGACACTGAAGACTTTGTCAACATCCAAAGGGGGGTCTGTTAGTGCATTATGTTTATTGACTTCGTCTTGTATCGAGTCATGTAATGAGATAGGATAGGATAACCAGTGCTCGAGTTGCTAGAAACTGAATTTAGTGGTTTTGTTGGTAATTCCGCTTGAAAGTACCAGAGACCATTTCAAGCGGAATCACCACCATTATAAATAGGGGAGCACTAGTGTCATTCCAAGCGGAATTACTTCTTGTATTCGGTAACGAAGTGCTGCCGAATTGTCTCCAGGTGCTGTAATTCTATCAGATTAATACAAGAGACATTATAATTACATCGAGCGTCCGTTTCATTAATTCCGCCTTTGATTCGGATAAACGACTCTTCTGATTGACTCATTTGGGTCATACAACGATCCTACAAATCCTTGTCGAAGTCACCTTACACTGTAAGCTACGATTATGGACACCTTGATGTCGCTGTGTCTGTTGCCTCTAATGTCGCTGCTTGTAACGGGGTCCTGTGACCTTTCACCAACAGGGTCCATCTTTTCACATTCCATGTCACGTGTTATGGCACTACTCACTGTGCGGGAAGTTACACATTCCACTCTATAGTCAGTTGTCATTGTTCATATCCCGATTGATTCGTAAGAGTTGACTCCCATAAGTCGCTGATTAGGGTTAGTGAAGGGGTAAGGTCCCAAAAACCTCATAAAAAAGGATTTGAGACCATACCACAAACTGGCTTTAACCTTGCGCGGCCGCGCATGGGTCTTACCAAAGGAAGAAAGAAGTCAATAACTTACAGTCGCGCGCCCAAAGGATAACATGAATCCTTGCGCCTTCCCCATTTAACAAAGGATCAAAATCCTTTGTTCAATACTTCCGCCCAAATATCCAGACTTGGATATCATTTTACCCAGACTTAGGGATTTATTCGTCTGTGTCCACACAGTAAGGTATCACACTGGATTACAGCAGTAATCTTCTAGAAAGAATATGATCGTGCACCACCCAGACGGTTACAACCGTCTGGACACGTGTCGTCACTACAAGCAACCCTGGAATCACAACAAAGGCATGCAATTGGAGAGTAATCTCCACTTAATCACTTTCCACGTGGCAATTCCCCAGCCATAGATCAAACCACGATCCGTGTGCATTCACATCGGATCAAGACAACTCAACGTTGGATCAAAGAACTTAACGGAAGAAAAGATAACCGCTACGGCATTAGCATCTTCCGTGATCTTTTCAATAACAGATTTTCCCTCCTAAACTCCCGATTATAAATAAGAGAACTATTCAGGTATAAACTCAGATCACTCTCACCTCTCTAATACTTATCTTCTCCATTACCAATACTTATTCTCACGCCGGAGTCGGGTCAAGGAGAGAACCCTCTTCTCCCCTTGGCGAGGCTAACGGTGTTCTGTTTTGCAGAATCACCGGAGAAGAAATACCATTGCAACTGAATCAACCGAGAGAGAGCTAACCCTTTTATGCGGATCCAAAACCCCTAACTATTTCGGTTCCGACCATTTAGTTAGTGTTTCTTCATTGGCGCCCACCGTTTTCTCAGTTTTTCTAGTTTCTACCTCGTTTCGATTCAGTTCATTCCATTTTCTGTTTTTGCACATGGCAGAAAATTCGTCGTCTCACCGGCAACCTGGTCCTCGACCAAATGCCGGAAACAGTTTACTAGTAGAAGAAACTCCAGAACATTGGTTTAGCAGATGCCAAACTGCATTAAACACCATGGTTATTCAAATCGCCAGATCTGATTTACCAAACATCAGATCTGAGAAAGAAATTGATACCATAATATTGGACCCACCAACACCACGTAGGGGAGACATCCAATCCAACCAATATAGCAGTTATCAAAAACAGATACACATGGTTCAGGGAGGCCCATCACGGAAGTCAAATAAACGAAATTACGACCAACATTGGAGAGAACAGCAAGTCATATTTCCCGTTGTTCCTGGGGGCCCTCAGGAAGAACGACCAGTAATTATTACTGGTATCTTCGGTCATTACCGAACGGACTATATGTTCATAGATCCAGGAAGCTCGATGGACATTATATACGAACAGTGCTTTAAACAGCTTGATTCAAAAGACAAAGCACGTCTAGAGCCGGTCGATTTCCCTCTCACCGGATTCTGTAATGAAGCTGTATTCCCATTAGGGCAAATTGCTTTCCCAGTGACCTTATCAGACGGCGAGCATTCACGAACAGTTACAGTAAATTTCATGGTCATGCCGGCAACATCACGTCATGATGTTCTGCTCGGGAGAAGATCACAAAGGGAATTCAGCATGATCACTTCTATTCCACATGCTGCTTGCGGATTTCCAACAGAGACCGGAGTTGCAATCCTCTACTCAAGCAAAGAAGTCATGTATGTGGATGATGAACCACCAGCAAAGGTAGTCAAACCTTCGGCACCAGATGAACCAGAGAAATGGGTTCTGAACAACGAATACCCAGAGCAGACCATTCTGCTAGGACCAGCCATTTCACCAACAACACGCGCACAACTGAAACAATTGTTGTCCAACAACAAGGATATATTTGCCTGGTGCCCAGCAGACATGACTGGAGTTCCACGCGACATCGCGCAACATTGCTTAAACATCAAACCATCAGTAGAACCTGTTGCTCAAGGGAGGCGCAGCTTCAGTGAAGAAAAAGCAAAAGCAATGGATGAGCAAGTAGCAGAATTACTTAATGCGGGAATCTTGCGCGAAGTAAAATACCATACATGGGTCGCCAACCCAGTGATGGTACAAAAACATAGCGGCGGGTGGAGAATGTGCGTCGACTTCAAAGACCTGAATAAAGCATGCCCAAAAGATTGCTACGCACTTCCAGAGATAGACAAAAAAGTCGACTCTCTAGCATCATTCAGATGGAAATGTTTTCTTGACTGCTACAAGGGTTATCATCAGGTCCAGATGAAAGAAGAAGACGAAGACAAAACGGCGTTCCGCACAGATAAAGGCATTTTCTGTTATACCAAAATGCCGTTCGGCTTGCGCAACGCAGGCGCAACTTATCAACGCCTAATGGACACAATTTTCAAAGAAGATATCGGCAAGACTGTCGAAGTGTACATGGATGACCTCGTCATCATGAGCCATGAGGAAGGAACAATGCTTGACAATATTCAGCGCACATTCGACTCCTTGCGCAGCGTGAGTCTGAAACTCAACCCAACTAAATGCTCCTTCGGCATGGAAGAAGGAAAATTTTTGGGATTCATTGTCACAAAAGATGGTTTTAAAGTAAATCCAGAAAAGGTACAGGCTATTCAGCTAATGCCGTCACCCGCAACAGTTAAAGAAATGCAAAGGCTCGCCGGACGTCTAGCGGCTTTAAACAGATTTTTGGCTAATCACGCAGCGAAGTCTTATCCATTCATCAGCACGCTACGAAACTGCGCAAAGAAAACTGACTTTCAGTGGACATCTGAAGCGGAAACCGCATTCAAACAAATGAAAGAATGTCTAATTCAGCTGCCAACACTGACAGCACCAAAAGAAAAAGAGCCACTGATTTTATATCTATCTGCAGCGGAAGTAGCGGTTGGTGCTGTATTAATGGTAGAACGCGAGAACATCCAGACTCCAATCTATTACATCAGCAAAATGCTTACCGGTCCGGAAACTCGGTACTCAATGATAGAAAAGCTAGTCCTAGCACTAGTACATGCATCCCGACACCTACGCAGGTATTTCTCGGGTCACGTCATCACAGTTCTTACCAATTACCACTTAGGCCAGATCTTATCCAAACCCGACATAGCGGGACGACTGGCCAAATGGGCAATCGAACTGGGAGGATACAACATTTTTTACAGACCAAGACCCGCAATCAAAGGGCAAGTTCTAGCGGACTTCGCCACTGAAGTTCCTATCGATAAAATACAAGAATGTGAGGCAATCCAGAACCCAACACCTGTTTTCGACGACAGAGTCTGGACCTTACACACGGATGGTGCTTCCAATGACGATGGAGCAGGAGCAGGTCTCCGATTAATCAGCCCAGACAACCACGAGCTCACATATGCTATACGCTTAGATTTCAAAAGCACGAATAACGAAGCTGAATATGAAGCCTTTTTGGCAGGTCTTCGCTTAGCATTAAAAATGGGGGCAAGAAATCTTGAAGCTAACGTCGATTCAAAACTAGTAGCCGAGCAAGTTAATGGCAATTACGATGCAAAAGAAGCTATGGCATTGTACCTTGAACAAGCGCGGATGTTAATCAGTCAATTCCAAACATTCAAAGTTAATCACATAAACAGAAGCGAAAACAAACATGCCGATGCGCTAAGCAAGCTAGCCGCTACCAGCTTTCAGCACTTAGCAAAGGAAGTACGCATAGAGGTATTATCTAATCCTTCCATTCATCTCAAGCAAGTAAACGTCATAGAAATGGGAGATCCATCTTGGATGTCTCCAATTATCTTGTACCTCCAGCACAGAAAACTACCGGAAGGAAAGGCAGAAGCTCGAAAAATATAACACAAGGCAGTAAATTACGAAATGGCGGATGGCGTCCTCTACCGAAAATCATTCATGGGCCCATTACTACGCTGTGTCGACAAAACAGACGCCCAATACCTTGTCAGAGAAATCCACGAAGGATTATGCGGGATACACGCGGGACCGCGCATGGTCGTGGCAAAAATAATGAGCGCTGGATACTACTGGCCAGGAATGCACATGGATGCAGTCGATCTATTAAGAAGATGCGAGGCATGTCAACGCCACGCACCAAAGACACTCCGACCCAAAAATCCACCAATTCCCATTACTTCCGCCTGGCCATTCCAACAGTGGGGCATTGATCTTGTCGGACCATTTCCTGACGCGCCAGGTGCGGTAAAGTTCATCATCGTCGCGGTGGATTACTTCACAAAATGGGTGGAGGCTAAAGCTTTGGCCTCAACAACAGCAATGGTAATCCGCAAATTTATATGGGAACATATCATTTGCAGGTTTGGATTACCATTGCGCATTATTTCCGACAATGGTACAAACTTCGCCGCAGAAGATCTTAAAAAATGGTTTAAAGAAATGAAGATCGAACATAACTTTGCCTCCGTTGCGCATCCTCAAGCGAACGGACAGGTAGAAAGTATAAACAAACAGATCGTTGATGGCATAAAAGCGCGACTCGGGACAGCGCGCAGAGGGTGGGTTGACGAACTTCCCAGCATCCTCTGGGCGCATCGAACAATGCCAAAGACCAGCACCGGCGAGACTCCGTTCAGTCTAGTTTACGGATCTGAGGCCGTCATTCCAGCCGAGATAGGGTTACCATCACCGCGCATGATAGCCATGGAAACTCAGAACAACGAACACGAGCGAAGAATGGATTTGGATCTTTTGCAAGAAAGGCGCGAGAACGCCGCCATAGCAGAAGCAAGGTACAAATCCAAACTCGAGAAGTATTACAATGCGCGCGTCCGCATTTGCACATTTGTCCCTGGCGATTTCGTCTTGCGCGACAATGAGGCGTCAAACGCCGAAAAGCCGGGCAAATTAGCGCCAAGATGGGAAGGACCATACGTCATTAACGAGGTCCTAGCCAAGGGAGCATATACCCTAAAAAGGATCGATGGGACCCCGGTTCCCCGCACCTGGAACGCACAACAGTTGCGCAGGTGTTACATATGAACTAAGTCTTCAAAAGCGGAAAGAACATACAGGCAATGTATTTCTTTATTATGTTTTGTATTACAAGCCTTGCGCTCTTATCAATACAAACGTCATTTTTATCTATCTCACTGTTTATTACAAATTGCATGTAATTCCTTTGGTTCGCGCGAAAACAATATGGTTAAACATTGTATACCTCATGAACAGTCTAAAAACAAGGCAAGCTGTTACGCCTTTTAGACAAACGTTCAAACATGAGCACAAAACCATCTCTCATTCGCCTTACCTATCCAAAAGTAATTAAAAACATGCAACATATTGTAATTCAAACACGTATGAAGTAAAAACATTATCGATATATCACCAAGTGTAACAAAACACTTCAGGAACAGGATCATGGCAATGATCTTCAAAATTTTTTAGTTCCAGAAACTAAAATATTCAAACAAAAAACCTTGCTTCTACAAGATAGCAAGACGATCAAACAGACATTAACACCGATCACACCCGTGATCTTCAAAAAAAAAAGAGGAGTTTATACTAACAGACTTATATATACAATCAAAAGACGGGACGGACAACTCCCAAACCTAACCAACCATAGGTTCATCTTCACCCATGTTCACCAAGGGATTTTTCCGACGACGATGGTACACCAACTCACATGTACTCGGACGGAGAGTCGGAAAACGGGCCATCAGTCCATCGGCATCCAACACAACACCACTGGCATCAGTAACCCTATCTGGCCGGAAAACTTTATCAGCACCGGCAATCAGAGAAGGGCCAACAACAGCAGCATTCTCTTCTCCGGTAAACATCAGCGGCGAAGAGTTAGCAAGAAGGAGTAAGGCTTCAACAGCATCACAGACCTTTAAGATGTCTGAAAGTCGCCAGGAGTGAACAGAACTTTTTCCTTTCATCTTTTCCAAACTAAAGCAAAAAATGCATCCACCACATGTGCATATAAAGGAACAATACCCAAGAAAAAGACAAAACTTAATCACCATGATTAATGGTCAGGAAACATCGCATCCAAGCAGCGCTACAGGAACTAGGGTCATATCCCCATTAATGAAGACTGACAAAGCGCCATTACGTATCTCGATGTAAGAAATCAAGCTCTCGCAAATCTGAATTTTTTATTATAAATTAACGTCATCAGACGTTAGATCATAATTACAAAATTCAGCTTCCAAAAATATATATATATATATATATATATATATAATATCACGAATCTTCCCATACAAGCCTCCTAGATTCCCGCCAAAAAACCCTTTTCCTCTCATAAGTCCAGTGCTCCACTTACTTGCATAAGTACAACACTAGACTGGGGGGACTTGAAGGGGTAAGGTCCCAAAAACCTCATAAAAAAGGATTTGAGACCATACCACAAACTGGCTTTAACCTTGCGCGGCCGCGCATGGGTCTTACCAAAGGAAGAAAGAAGTCAATAACTTACAGTCGCGCGCCCAAAGGATAACATGAATCCTTGCGCCTTCCCCATTTAACAAAGGATCAAAATCCTTTGTTCAATACTTCCGCCCAAATATCCAGACTTGGATATCATTTTACCCAGACTTAGGGATTTATTCGTCTGTGTCCACACAGTAAGGTATCACACTGGATTACAGCAGTAATCTTCTAGAAAGAATATGATCGTGCACCACCCAGACGGTTACAACCGTCTGGACACGTGTCGTCACTACAAGCAACCCTGGAATCACAACAAAGGCATGCAATTGGAGAGTAATCTCCACTTAATCACTTTCCACGTGGCAATTCCCCAGCCATAGATCAAACCACGATCCGTGTGCATTCACATCGGATCAAGACAACTCAACGTTGGATCAAAGAACTTAACGGAAGAAAAGATAACCGCTACGGCGTTAGCATCTTCCGTGATCTTTTCAATAACCGATTTTCCCTCCTAAACTCCCGATTATAAATAAGAGAACTATTCAGGTATAAACTCAGATCACTCTCACCTCTCTAATACTTATCTTCTCCATTACCAATACTTATTCTCACGCCGGAGTCGGGTCAAGGAGAGAACCCTCTTCTCCCCTTGGCGAGGCTAACGGTGTTCTTTTTTGCAGAATCACCGGAGAAGAAATACCATTGCAACTGAATCAACCGAGAGAGAGCTAACCCTTTTATGCGGATTCAAAACCCCTAACTATTTCGGTTCCGACCATTTAGTTAGTGTTTCTTCAGTTAGGGATTCGATTGAAATCAATCCGCTAGTGTTCGTTGCCGGTAATCAGGGTTGTCCAAATACTGGGACCAGTAAAGTACTACGCTCATCCTCATGTTCATTGATCTAGCAAGTTGATTGAGTAATACACGGTATGTTGCTAGATTGTTGCAGAAGTGATCACACTTCGGGATCTAAGACGTCATTACATTTAGTTCCAGCAAACGAAGAGAAGTGAGAAAGGTATAGACCAATCATTCGACGCTGCGACATCCAACTCAGGGACATTCGTACTAGCACCTAACATTCTACACAGTTCGCTAGGCGTTCAGATGGGTGTTCAAGTAATACTCGATAGCATCGAGATTCGAAAAGATTCAGAGAGGAGTGAAACGATCACGTTCGAGTAGAAGGCAATCACTGCTATGACCCCTATAGGTTTGTTCTGTCTCTCACTGATCTAATAACAGAACAGAACCCCTTTTTCACTTGTTAAGGCTCACTAGGACTCCCATGCACCCCACATTATTATTATGTGTGCACCCCCAATAATATTGTGATTTTCATGCTCATCTCAGTTCCTCCTAACTCATGTCAAATGGTTCCTCAATCTCAGATGTCAAACGGAGGTTGTCAAAACGATAAGATCACAAGAATCTAAAGACTATGACATGCCATCAACGCATCATAATGTAAGCAAGCAATTCATGTAATCATGCTATAGTGGCGAGTGTGTGTGTTCGTACGCTACATCATAAACAAATGTGTACTACTTATGTAATGTATACCACAGATAAAAAGACGAACCTTGCAATCTGGAGCTGAGTGTCATGGTCGTATCCTCATTTTCAGAACTGTTCGGTTATAGTCTGGTTTTATAAAAACGTTTTTAAAACCAAGTTCACTATAACTAGTGGCTCTGATACCAAACTGGCACACCCCCAAAATACCCCATGCGGAAACCCCCTCTAGGCGTGTGACGTACCAGGATCTAGCCACTAATCACATTGAAATAAATGAACTGAACTAAACACTTAGTAACTAACGTTTTCGTAAAACTATGAACTCACCAGCGTTGTCTGATACACGTGTGTGCATGCTCGCAGGTTATAGATATGTGGAACATGGGAACTTGTTGTCTGGGATGCTGGAGTGGTCATGGGTCGAAATACATGGAATCGCAAAACAAGTCTGATGGTTTTCGTACATATGGTTTACGAAACATCTAACAAATGATTTATGCTTCCGCTGTATATGTTGAAATACGTTTAGCGTTCTGTAATACTTTATGTTAATGAATGAAAGTTTTTATTTAAAATCTTGTTATGAGTTCAATGTGATTAGTGGCTAGATCCTGGTACGTCACACGCCTCGCGGGGGTTTCCACATGGGGTATTTTGGGGGTGTGACAAGCTATTTTGTAGCGGTTAGGCTTACTATTAATCCAATCGTGTAACTAGCCCACGTACTTTACAATTCGTTTATTCTTGACGTACCTAATTGTAACTTATTATTTTATATATCATTGGGCTCCCTTACCGTTGGGATGTGCAGTATCAATATCAACATGGTATCAGCCTCTTTGTCATAACCCGTTCCCTCTCTTCAATCGATCCCTCTCTCGGCCATAACCCATTCTCTCCCTCCCTCATCCAATCATCTTCTTCCTGCTTCCATTGCCTCCTCTAGTACCGATGGACCCCTTTCACTCAACATTGTTCCTCATATGTTATCCTTTAAGCCTCCTACTTCTAATTGCCTTGCTTGGAGAAATAAAATGCTTTTGATTTTATCAGTTTTTAGGCCTTCAATCGCCCATTGATGGCTCCTCTCCTAGGCCACCATGGAAGTTATTCAGGGAGACAAAGCTATACCCCAGCCCTCTATTTTCGCCTTGGCTGACCATTGATCAGTAAACTGTTATTATCCTCCATGCCTCGTTCTTGGAAGAAGTTGTTGCAAAAGTTATTGGTTTGCAAACTACCTGTTAGATTTGTTTAGCTCTTGAATTGGCATACACTGACACATCTATTGGGTGTGTTTAAAACCTTCTGTTGGAAATCAGGCCCCGTTAATGAGCAAGAAATACAAGACTGAATGAACTCGTTCTACTCTTTTTATTATTAGAAAATAAAACACACAAATACAATTACCCTAACCCTCTATTTATACTAAAACTCATTCTAGTGTTAACCCTACTCAAACTCTATTAAATAAATAAATAGACTCCTAGATAAACTTTACTAATTCAAACTAACAATTATCCATATAAAGTTTCAATAAATAATTAAACATGAATTATCTATAACCCGTCATGATCCTTAACTCCTCAATTCAAGATTAAACTCTTCATTCTCCTCTTTAATCTTGAATTGGACCTATTTCTTCACATCCAGACCATTATCGACAACTTCAATTCCTTAACCAGGTTTGACATCCCTCTTCCTAGTCACCAAAACAACCCCGTTCTTGACCACCGACCAAAGAAAAAAAGCAAGCTCCTTGCTTCTTCTGTTTTCTTCTTTCTTTGCTAAACGTGACAAGATTCAAAGCCTCTCGCCTTGAAGAATCTTCTTACGTCCTGTTGATAATTCTCGTTGAATTATTTATTGAGACTTTATAAGGATAATTGTTAGTTTGAATTAGATAGGTTTATCTAGGAGTCTATTTATTTATTTAACGGAGTTTGACTCGGGTTAAGACTAGAATGAGTTTTAATAAAAATAGAGGGTTAGGATTATTGTATTTGTGTGCTTTATTTTCTTATAATAAGAAGAGTCGAACGAGTTTATTTAGTCTTGTGTTTCTTGTTCGTTAACGGGGCCTAATTTCCAACACCTTCATGACGAGCTTCACTTGACATCAAAGGGTAATGTTTATGTTGACGTGCGTCGGAGTGTATATATTTTTTAGTATATTTTTAGCATTTTTTACTCGCCGATTCAAGTTTTAAATTTATAAAACACAATATTCTACTATCACTCTATACACACGCTAGGGCAAGTGCACCCATCGTGGACGTAGTATAGTGATGGCAAGATACCGAGGTCGTCCAAGGACACAAGAGCTTTTAATACCGGCTTATCGTAAACCTCTAATCGAACCAAACTTTGAAGAAAATATTTTTAAACTATAAAAAGATAAAATAAAAACAGAAAATAAAATAAAGGAAAAACAGATAGACAAGAAGGAATGACTTGGTTCCGACTCCTCTTTCATGTATCCTTTTAATGATTTCCGCACTTTGGGCATTTTAAGAGATTATCTTAGTTATAGTGGTAGGCCCCTCTTGTGAAGGTGTCGCAGCCCCCGACCCCTACCCCGGGAGCGGGAACCGCGGACCAATCAAGTGGTATCGGTGTTTATTAATTTGACAGCGGAAATGGGAACATCTGGATCGTAGTTAGGAAATAAATTTCAGAGTTTTAAAATACCAATTTTTTATAATAAAAAAATGGGATAAAACCCATGTTTCATTCATAACTTCACATTCAGTTACCTGAAACACGTTTTAAAAAGATTTTTATCAGCAAGAAATACTAGCGAGTGTATCCCAGTTTAATCAAAATAAGCTTTTATAACTTTACAGTATTGGGAGCGATTACAATATTTATATCTACCCAATTACTCATTCAGTATTTGTCATGTTGGCAGTTCCATGATTGTGGTCATATTACTATTGGCTAACTCTTTGTCCAATAGTAACGCTTGACTAGTAGTGTATACAAAATCCCACATACCGGCAACAATTATAGAATACAAAGACTCAATCACTGTAAGTATAATTGAAAATATTTGAGATTTTGTAATACACTTTGGTAGAAAAAGAGAATGACTGACTTTGTAGACTTATGTATTTCTACAGCTTCCTGTTCATTTTCCTGATTATTTTCTATTAAAAACATACAATGCACACGTGTTAGTAAGATAACCCAAATCACATTAGCCATACAACATGAGACAGAACCCCAACGAACTTAGTCAGGCAGAGCCTCGACATACGTTACGGGGCCCTAGATCAATTGGGTAGGGTAACGAATTAGTGACCGGGGTTAAAATACTTACAACGGGACAGAGCTTCGTGTTTTAAGGGTATAATATCGAGCTATTATTGCCTATTATAGGGACAGAGAAAAAGAAAATTTGAACGATCTGAAATGTTGAACTGAAGCTCCTTATATACACTTTTCTGGGGGTTTCTCGCGCCCCGCGACTCGTCTAAGGAACTTTCTCGCGCCCCGCGAGAGTCACCTAGCTACGGCTAGGTTTGACCAATCATCGAGTAGGTCCACCATCTGTCCCGACACGTGGCACCCTAGGTGTTCAGCAAGACACCAGCCCGTCGCGCCCCGCGACCCACCCTGGCATCACTGTCGCGGCCCGTGAGCGACTTAAGATAATTATTTTATTTGATTTTTTTAAAATTAGGGTTATACAGGTCCGCTTACATGTATACGGGGTATAATTACGGCATTTTCGAGGGTTGTTATATCTTCCCCACCTTGTTTCAAATCTCGTCCTCGAGATTCAGTGGAATAGGTGTGGATACTTTCGTTGCATTTCTGACTCGGGTTCCCATGTGTATTCTGGTCCTCTCTTTGAATCCCATTTTACTTTGACCAGAAGTAATCTCTTGTGTTTGAGATTCTTGATTTTTCTATCTTCAATCTGAAGTGGTTTCTCTACAAACTTAAGCTTCTCATTTACCTCTATGTCCTGAAGAGGCATTACTAATGATTCGTCTGCTAAGCATTTCTTGAGATTACATACATGAAATACATCATGTCTTCCTACCATTTCCTCTGGAAATTGTAGCTGATAAGCTACTGGTCCTATTCTTTTGATAATTTCAAAAGGTCCAACATACCTTGGGCTTAGCTTTTCTCTTTTAACGAATCTGGCCATCCTTTCCATGGAGAAACTTTTAATAGTACCTTGTATCCAACTTGAAATTCCAATGGTTTTTGTCTGTTATCTGCATAACTCTTTTGACGATCCCGTGTTGCTTTTAGTCTTTCCTTGACTTGAATAATTTTGTCAGTTGTTTCTTGCACAATCTCAGGTCCAGATAGTTGTTTTTCTCCAATTTCTGCCCAACAGACTGGAGTTCGGCATTTTCATCCATAAAGTGCTTCAAATGGTGCAGCATTGATGCTGGTATGATAGCTGTTGTTGTAAGAAAATTCTATGAGAGGTAAGTGATCGTCCCAATTTCCTCCAAAGTCAATTACACAGGCTCTAAGCATATCTTCCATTGTCTTAATTGTCCTTCGCTTTGTCTGTCCATTTGAGGGTGATAAGCTGTGCTTAGATTTAATCTGGTTCCCATTGCTTTTTGGAAACTTGTCCAAAAATGAGAAGTAAAACGGTTGTCTCTGTCAGACACAATAGATAAAGGAATTCCATGTAATGAAACTATTTAATTTACATATAACTTGGCTAACTGTTCCATACTGAAGGTTTTCTTCATAGGTAAGAAATGAGCAGATTTGGTTAATCTGTCTACAATCACCCAGATTGTATCATTACCTTTTCATGTCTTGGGTAATTTGGTAACAAAGTCCATTATTGTTAATTCTCATTTCCATATTAGTATCTCTAATTGTTGTAATAACCCTGAAGGTTTCTGATGTTTAGCTTTAACTGGTGAACAGGTTAAACATTTAGCAACATAGTTTGCTATATCCTTTTTTATTCATATCCACCATAAATTCTTTCTTAAATCTTGATACATCTTATCACTACCGGAATGCATCATATACTTAGACTTATGAGCTTCTTCTAGAATTTGGTCTCGTAGGTTTCCTTGAATAGGTATCCAGATTCTTTTCTTATGGATCTCCAAATTCCATATGTTCCTTTTTCTAATTCTTTAATCATTCCTTTTAAACCTTCAGCATCGTCCTTGATTGTTGTTTCCTGTATCTTTCTAATTTGCTCATTTATATCTATCTTCAGATTTAGTCTAAGAGAGTGTACTCTTTTTGACTTTTCATAATACTTTCGACTTAAAGCATCAGCTACTACATTAGCTTTTCCTGCATGATACGGGATATCACAGTCATAATCACTAAGGATTTCTATCCATCGTCTCTGTCTCATGTTTAGTTCACTTTGCCTAAAAACATATCTTAAGCTCTTATGATCTGTAAATACAATGAACTTACTACCATAAAGATAGTGTCTCCAAATCTTAAGGGTAAAAATTATTGCTCCTAACTCTAAATCATGAGTTGTATAATTCTCTTTGTGTTTCTTAAGCTGTCTAGAGGCATAAGCTATTACTTTTTTATGTTGCATTAGCACACATCCAAATCCTAACTTAGATGCATCATAATCGACTACAAAATCTTCAGTTCCTTCAGGCAACGCGAGTATGGGTGCATTGGTTAACCTTTGTTTCAAAATCCTAAATGCTTCCTCTTGTTTTGGTCCCCATTCAAACTTAACTGATTTGCAAGTCAGTTTGTTCAATGGAATGGCTATTCTAGAGAAATCTTGGATAAAACGTCTATAATATCCTGCCAGTCCAAGAAAACTTCTTACTTTCGTTGGTGATTCAGGGACTTTCTATTTGGTAATTGCCTCGATTTTTGTGGGATCCACATGAATTCCTTCTTGATTAACCAGATGTCCAAGGAATTGCACTTCCTGCAACCAAAATTCGCATTTTGAGAATTTAGCATAAAGCTTTTCTTTTCTCAACAATGTCAGAAGTGTATGTAAATGCTCTACATGATCTTTCTTACTCTTAGAGTAAATTAGAATATCTATAAAGACAATTATGAATTTATCCAGGTATGGTTTACATATCATGTTCATCATGTCCATAAATGCGGCTGGGGCATTGGTTAAACCAAATGGCATGACTGGAAATTCATAGTGACCGTACATTGTTCTGAAAGCAGTTTTAGGAATGTCCTCTTCCTGTACTTTCAATTGATGATATCCTGAGCGTAAATCGGTCTTAGAAAAGAATCGAGCTCCTTGAAGTTGATCGAACAGGTCATCGATTCTCAGTAGTGGGTACTGATTTTTAATCGTAACCTTATTCAGTTATCGGTAATCAATGCACATACGCATCGATCCATCCTTCTTCTTGACAAATAACACAGGTGCTCCCCATGGCGATGAGCTAGGCTGTATGAAACCTTTCTCTAGTAATTCGTCAAGTTGTTTCTTCAATTCCTGCATCTCCGTTTGTGCTAGTCGATAAGGTGCTTTGGCAATCGGTGTCGTTCCTGGTATTAGGTGAATTATAAATTTAACCTCTCAATCTTGCGGTAATCCAGGTAATTCTTTTGGAAAGACATCCGAGAATTTAGATACTATATGGATATCTTTTAATTCTTTTCCTTTAGTGTTAATGATTGCTGAAATCATATACACCTTTCCTTTTTTCCTTGCATAACTTGCAGCTTTCATCACAGAGATGAACTTTGTGGTTTTCGTTGGCTTGTCTCCTTTAATTGTGATCTTTTCACCATTTGGTGCACTTACTTGTACCAACTTTTGATCACATAAAATACTGGCATGATTGGCTACCAACCAATCCATTCCTAACACGACATCGAATCCGGCTAGATTAATTGGAAAAAGGTTAGCGGTAAGGTTATGGTTTAAAATTTCTATCCTTGCTTCCTGTATGATTTCACTTATCTTGATGGAGTCTCCATTTGCCATTTCCACTAGATAGTCTTGGGTCGAAGTTTAGTTAATGGTTTATTGAGAAGTTTGCAGAAGAAGTATTGATAAAAATTCGGTTTGCACCAGAGTCAAATAATACTTTAGCATAAACATCATTAACTAAAAACATACCGACAATCACATCCGGAATCATCTTGGCTTCTTCAGTTATCAGAAAGAATGCTCTGGCATTCTTCTTGGGTCATTCAGTTGCCTTAGCCTTGTTGTTTGTCGCTAGAGCAAGTTTTGGACAGTTCGGTTTAATATGACCAGCTTCTCCACAATTGTAGCATATTATTGCTAGCTTTCTTCCTACAGTCTTCTTCCTTATGTCCAGATATTTTGCAGAAGTTGCAGTATATCGAGCATTTTCCTGAGTGTTTCCTTTTGCAATACTTGCAGTTGGGTGAAGAGGAAGAACCTGGTCCTTTTACACGGTAGGAATTACCACAACGTAATTTTTTGGTAATCTTTTGAGCTAGGTTCTTTTTCTGGTTTTCCTCCCGACATTTTTTTTTTGAAAAAAATAACACATGTAATATACATGTTTTTAAGAGTTTTGGGCCAAAAAAAACAAAAAAGCGCCGAAGGGATGTTTTTAAAAAAAATAAACAAATTTCAGCAAACTTTGGGTGACTAACATGTGTTAGGCAAAAAAGGCTGAAACTTGCTGAAATTTGTTTTTTTTTTTTAACATTCCTTTGGCGCTTTTTTGTTTTTTTTGGCCCAAAACTCTTAAAAACATGTATATTACATGTGTTATTTTTTTCAAAAAAAAAATGTCGGGAGGTTGGGTTTTCTAGGGTTTTCTCAAAATGGAGGGTTTTCTACCTAGCTTTAGCCTATATATATATATATATATATATATATATATATATATATATATTAGGTGTTGGCTTTTCTAGTACTGCTTTTCACGCTCGTCATATTTCCAGACGAGTTTTTCTCCTATTTGGCGAATCCGATTTCCCTCCTCAACTAACTCTTCACCATACTGGCGAAGTTCTTCCACATTCTCTTGATTCATTGGCGGTAGTGGGGCTGGCACTGGTTCAGGGTAACATGGTATTGGTTCTCCGTAAGGATATGGGTTATTCAATATTTCCATAATTGACCGGTTGTTGTCCCACCATGGGTCATAGTCTAAAGGGTTTGGTGCGGGAATTCTAGGTATCTCATTTGGATCAAAGGCTGGGATTGGAAGCTGGTTCTCCTGGTTCTGTTCTAGTTCCAAGGGTTGGTCAGGAAATAGTGGTAGAAGTTGTGGGTCTGCTACTTGGTTGATATCAATTCCTCCTTCTACATTTCCAAACTCTACACTTCCGAACATGTGAAAGTCAGCTAGTTGCCTATCCAATTCTTCCTCCCAAAAGGGTCTAGCTTCCGGATTTTGGGTATTTCTTTCTCTATTCGCTATCCTTCATTATTGGAGTTTTCTCATTCTTTTCCTCCTTTCATAAGTTGCCTTACTAAACCACCCTCGTTTCTTAGGGGGAAAAGGTTCTTCGGATTTGGCTTTGAAAACAAAGACATCCTCAGAATCAGCGGTGTATCCTGGGGTTGACTGGGATGTTCCTTCATTCTTTGGAGAATGAGGTAATTGGCGGTAGGTGTCAGAAGTACCCTGATCACTCATACTGTAAACTAGAAAATTGTCAAAATAATAATAAAATAATAATACGTATATTTACACAGAATAACACATAAGTTATTTCCTAACACAATTGCTTAAAATTTAGGTATTTAGAGAACACCTAAATGGCTTAAACCAGTGGCTCTGATACCACCTTCTGTCGCAGCCCCCGACCCCTACCCCGGGAGCGGGAGCCGCGGACCAGTCAAGTGGTATCGGTGTTTATTAATTTGGCAGCGGAAATGAGAACACCAGGATCGTAGTTAGGAAATAAATTTCAGAGTTTCAAAACACCAAATTTTTTTAATAAACAAATGGGATAAAACCCATGTTTCATTCATAATACATTCATAAGTTTAAACCCTAGTTGCTGAAAACATAAACTTTTATTTACGTATTTATCATGTTGGCAGTTCCATGACTGTGGTCATATTACTATTGGCTAACTTTTTGTCCAATAGTAACGCTTGACTAGTAGTGTATACAAAATCCCACATACCGGCAGCAATTGTAGAATACAAAGACTCGATCACTATAAGTATAATTTAAAATATTTGAGATTTTGTAACACAGTTTGGTAGAAAAAGAGAATGACTCACTTTGTAGACTTATGTATTTCTACAGCTTCCTGTTGATTTTCATGATTATTTTCTATTAAAAACATGCAATGCACATGTGTTAGTAAGATAACCCAAATCACATTAGCCATACAACACGAGACAGAACCCCAACGAACTTAGTCAGGCAGAGCCTCGACATGCGTTACAGGGCCCTAGATCAATCGGGTAGGGTAACGAATTAGTGATCGGGGTTAAAATACTTACAACGGGGCAGAGCTTCGTGTTTTAGGGGTATAATATCGAGCTACTATTGGATATTATAGGGACAGAGAAAAAGAAAATTTGAACGATCTGAAATGTTGAACTGAAGCTCCTTATATACACTTTTCTAGGGGTCTCTCACGCCCCACGACTCGCCTAAGGAACTCTCTCGCGCCCCGCGAGAGTCACCTTGCTACGACTAGGTTTTACCAATCATCGAGTAGGTCCACCATCTGTCCCAACACGTGGCACCCTGGGTGTTTGGAAAGACACCAGCCTGTCGCGCCCTGCGACCCACCCTGGCATCACTGTCGCGGCTCGCGAGCGACTTTAGATAATTATTTTATTTGATTTTTATTAAAATTAGGATTATACGGGTCCGGTTACATGTATACGGGATATAATTAGAGTGTTTTCGAGTGTTATTATAGAAGACGACATTACCCTCAACCTATTGGTCTGAGTCAGCAGGGATACAGTCCCGCAAGGTTGGGTTATTGAAAGATAATTAAGTAAGTTATTAATGTGAAAAGTGGTAGGCCCCCTTCCCCCAGGCAGCGATCACCCTCAACCCTTTGGTCTGAGTCAGCAGGGATACAGTCCTCGTAAGGTTGGTTTAAAGTTTTAATAGTAGTTTATAGATAAGGGGTTCAAGTGGTTTGCACTTCTCCCATGGTGGGTAATTCCCGCTCCGACTCATGAAGTGTTACTAAGCTTAAACCTGGTTCTCGCAGGATCTATACACTGAACGAGACATAAAACTTACCCAACCACCCTTCTAACCCCATTCCAGGCAATTAACGAGCTTTATATAGACCGTAAAGACAAGAATATATGAATCAACGACATATGAAGAATGACTAGATAAATTTGCCTTCAATATAAAAAACTAGTTATTAAAGTTATTAATACATGCCTAATTAAAAAGTTGCCAAAGATTGGAAATAAAAAAGTAATACATAAAAGATTTGTCTTCACAAAGTGATGTAAGAGTTTAGCCAAGCATGGCCTTTGTTTGACAAAGACTTTTACTATCGATCTTGGATCCCGAGACTACTACACACACTCTAAATGATGGAAGATGGATGATGGTGTTGTAGTGGTGGTGGAGTAGTGGCAACTGAGAGAGAAGTGGTTTCCCAAGGGTTGGATTGGATTGGAATGAAACCAAGCACCCCTATTTCTAGCTGAAAACAGAACATCCACCACGGTCCGTGCCCGTCTGGCACGGTCCCATGGCCATCAGTCTCTCTCCTCTTCATTAACTGTAGTGTCAGACTTCGTACTAACACGGCCCCGTGTGTCAATGGCACGGCCCGTGGACAATGTACTTGTTGTACTATCTCAGATTCTGGAAATCTTAGAGTTGATCACGCCCCGTGTTTCCTTAGCACGGCCCCGTGTTGAGCTTTGGATTTGTCTTTTGTTGTTGTCTTTTTTTTCTGCAGAGAATTCCTACCAGGCACGGCCCATGCTAGGTGAGCACGGCCCCGTGCCAAAGCTTCTGATTTTGTTATTTCCTTGGTTTGGATATGGACGGGGGCTTGGCGAGTTGCGTCATTCCTTCTTCATTGTATTTTATGTTGGTTTTTGCTGTTATTTTACTCCTGTTATGCATTTAAGCTCTTTGACCCTGTTAATTAAAAAGGAACAAAGAAACGGGTTTTTTCCAACATTAGTACTGAAAAAGGGTTGATTTTACGCCGTATTTGATATAATTTATATGTTGTATTTTAAGCACATCAAATACCCCACACCTGAATCTTTGCTTGTCCTCAAGCAAAACTCTTTTGTTGGATCGTTGTCGAGACCCTAAACAGTCAGTATAAGGTAGTTCATCTTCAAATATGAAGGCGGAATCAACGTAAACGAAGTCACAAACAGCTCGGATCCTTTTAACTTCTTTCTATTACTGATTACAAGCTTTACAAGTGTTTCTGAGTAGATTTTGACAGAGTTTCGACACCTACACCATGACCTTGTCCGTTTGAAATGAGCATACACATCTCCTATTTATAGTAGTGACCCTCCCGTTTGAAGGTGACACAGCCTGCTTCAAACGGGACACTCCTCAAACTAAACCCTCTTCAAACTAAACCCTCTTCAAACGGTCATGACCATTTCAAACGGACAGGATACTTAAAACATGTTTAAACCCTAATTCCAACACTATTGTGCACTCATTTAACCAATCTAGACATAAGACTCGATTAGACGTAGTCAGCAGACATTCAGTGCACCAACAGACTCCCCCTTGGATGTTGACGAAGTCTTCGGCTTCGAGTCTTTAGTCTTTGTCTCTTTCCAAATTTGTCTGACAATGCAAGCATCCTATCAATCTCTATCTTCTTTGATCAGCTTCTATCTTCAAATGTTAAACCAGGATCTATCTCTGGCTCTCTCTCTCTTCAGGCTCCCCCTTTCGTCAAGCTTCCGTGCTTTAGGGATCGTCACCTTGCTTTTCGGTTTACAAACTCCCCCTTGCTTTGAGCTTGTCTTCAGACTCCCCCTTAGACTCAGCTTCTGGGATCGTAGTCTGGACTCTTTCCTGCAATCACTCATACATTTATAAGTAACAACATTATAAACTTCTAGTAACAGTAACCTGGCAATTCAATTTTCTAAAACACTCCTCTTATCAACAATCTTTACAGATTTGGCAATATTTAAGAATCCAAATCCCCCACAGTTTATCATCCAAGTCCAAACTAATGACCTTGGAGATATCACAAACTGTTTTGATTTTTTATAAAAGGTTTCAAGTTTCAAATTAATGAACTTGTTTTATTTTCAGAAACACAATCAGTTTACTTACATTTTGAAACTCAGCACTCAGACATCGGTTGTCGAAAATAAAGCAGAATCAAAAATCTTTTTGTATTTTCTGAAAATATAAAGCAATAACAAAATATGTACAAACATATTTACAGACACTATTTTTGTTTGAGTATGCGTCAGAGGATCATATCAGTTTTTGACAAGTCACAAGTACCGTTGAGCTTAGTTACACATTAAGAATTAAACAATTCACTTAGATTGTCGATATACTGGTCCACTTAAATTTTCACACAATTTTCAATCTGTTCAGGATACAAATTAAGTGTTTTAGAGACTTAAACTTATACGTGTGTCCCACCTCTTGAATATACTCCCGTATCCAGATCCCAATATTCAGTCTTACAGGTGAGTATATCACCAATGATATCTGTAAAAGGGTTAATAAATTATGAAGAATCATGAGAGCTCAGGTCAGAACTACCATTCAGCAGAGAGATCATGACTCAACTTTTGGGTGTGTCCCCTTTAGAGGATCTTTTTTGCAACAGCATTGCTAAGCAATTTTATTGTCTTATCATTTATGCTGAGGGTGATGCTATGTTTCAAGCATTTGCGGAAAGTATTATACGAGGACTAGGTCAGAACTTCCATTCAGCAGAAGTCCCAGAATAATACCCCAGATATCACTGAGTATAAAAACCTAGTATATCAGAAAAAGGAATCCTTCAAACAAGATTTCAGGGGTTACCTATATATCCAAGTAGTGTTCCCCACGAAATAAGTAAGTAAAGATTTAGGTTTATATCCCGAACAAACCTACTAAATGTGCAAAAACCTATCGGCACATCATCAGTGAGACTGTTTAACACTATTTAATCATTACATTTCTTTAGCATACTGTAACTGTCTACTGATGTACTATCATTTCCTCTTTTTACGCAAAAACTCAATTTTTGAATTTTATCATGTTTTTGACTTTTTCAAATTTTTCAAATGTTTTTGTATTTTCTGACAACAATATATCTCCCCCTAAAATGCAAAAACATATAAAGAAAATTTGACAACCAATACTGATAGCTTTGTCTCGCCATCCATTTTCTGCTAAAAGTGCTCTGATTTGCAGAAAATCTAATGTAAAGTACCAACAATTACCCCCATGATTTACAACCCATTGATTTTCGACAGTTTGAAAATCGTTTTTCAATCTTGTGAAAGTAATCATGTTTGTTCAGCCGTGAGGGTTTCGGCGTATTCAAGCAACACTCCCCCTTACAACAAACTATTTTCCCATAATGATTTCAAAACACTTAAGTTTGTTTTAATCAGAATGGTTTTTCCGGAAAAATTAGTTTGTTTACCCATCACTTGTAGGTTCGGGGTCATCACATCACCTTGATCTCTTTTAACCATTTTGAAAATTTAACATTATTAGGTCAAACACCACTATCACTTGTAGAAAATCAAGTACAAATTAATGTCCTTGATTAACCACTTGTAAAACGAAATATCACAGTTACCATCCTGTGAATTTCTCAAAAATGATGCCGATACCTGCTTCACACTTACCAACCTGGAAGCTCCGGCAAGTCAGATTTTTCTATTTGAAAAGCTTCACCCAAGCCTGACTGTCCTTGGGTGTATTTTGAACTTTTCTCTTTTCTTCGTAAAATTCTTTTACTCCTTTTTCCTTACCATCAGCCATCTTACTAAAAATATGTTTAACATTGCTATTAAACATTTTTTCAGCATCAACACCTTTTGATTTTAGGTTTGCAGCTCGTAATGGTGGAAATTTCTCATCATTCATTAAAGGAACTGTTTCTTCCTTTTTTTACCTCAACTTGTGGCTCATCTGATTTTGTGAAATCAGATTCATTGTCCGAACTTGGCTTGTCTGAGTTGGATGAGCCAGATTCATCGCTAATAACTTTCTTTTTCTTCTTGTTTGTCCTCAGATTTGCATCTGAAGAATTCGATTTGCTTGACTTTGCCGTCGAGTGAATTGATTCATCAGAACTTTTATTCAAACCAACCGGTGAACCTGAAGACAAAATCTTCTCCAAATACTCTCTTGCCTTCTTCCTCTTTTTCCTTAGTCTGTCTTTTTGCCCCTACGAAAGCTTCACTTTTTGTTCTAGAACCTTCTGTTCTTTGGGCTTGACATTGACTGGTTTCTTTATCGTTCTCTGAGATTCAACCCTTGATCTTCCCATCGATCTCCTTGGGCAATCTCTGGCAATATGTCCTCTGATATGGCAATTATAGCATCTTCGTGTTTCAAAATTCCAATTCTGGCAGTTAACAGCAATGTGTCCTCTAACACCACAGGTATAGCACACTCTGTTATCGTACCATCCACTTCTGTCAGTCCAAACCTTCAGATCATAACATTGTTTGGCTTGGTGATAATCATTTCTCCTCTTCAATGCTGGATTTGTCTTTTGAGCACTGTGGTCAAACCTGCACCACTTATTACCAACATTTTGTGAGTTTTCATTTACAAATTTTTGTGATTTTTTATAATGATTGGATGACTGAACTGATGAGCTTTTATTTTCATTTTTAAAATTTTTCGAATTTTTAACTTTTTGTTTCTGTTCTACACTCTTCTTAACAGGTTTTTGCTTAGAACATTCACCTGTTTCAGTAGATTGCAAAACAATATTTTTAAATTTTTCTTGTAAATCTAAAAATATTTTTCTTTTCTTTTCTTTTTCTTTTTCATCATCAGCTTTGTCATCACAATCTTCAATTTTGACTTTGTCAAAATTTGTGACATTGTCACTTATAGGAACAGAATTGATCGGTTTTGGAGAAACATGTGATGTAGAATTCACAAAACCTTTCAATTTAATCTCAAGCTCATTAATTTTATTTAGAGCAATTTCAGCTTCATTTTCAAGCCGAATGATTTTCTGAAGATGAGAATTTATCTCAATCTGTTTTTCAAGATTATTTTTAAAAATAACAGATTTTTCATCTTCTAAAACCTTTATTTGACTTTGAAAATCTTTTTCTAATTTTTAAAAATTTTTGTTTTCTAATGACAAACTCTCAATATTCTTCAAAAGTTTGTCATTTTCAGATTTTAGTTTTTCGCAGTTCAAGCGCAACTCCAAAATCTGTTCATCATCAGCTTTCTTCTCATCTTTCAAAGTTTGAATATCTTCAGTCTGTTTCTTCTCCTTCTGAACAATCTCAAAGATTAGTGTGTCTTCTGCAACCTCTTTCTTAATCACTGGTTCAGATTTCACAGATACAGGCTTTTCAGATTCTTCTTTCTTTGAAATTACTTCTTCAAAAACCTGCTGTTTTTCAGTAACAGCTTCTTTCCCTTTCTCAGTTTTTACTGCTTCCACTTTGACTTCCTCTAAAGCTTTCTTCTTCAAATCTTCAACCATCTTTTTCACCTCTTCTTCTTTTCTCTTCTTCATTTCTACCACCTTTGGTAGACTCGCTTCGCAAACTTCTTTGATTTTGTTCACCAAATCTGGCCAATATTCTTTTTCAGATAACCTTCTTGTGTTAAAAGTAGCCTGACTTGGAAGCAAATTTGTTACAGCTTCAAAATCCACTTTTGATGGGTCAACAACTGGATTACCCCGTGGATCCATGTAACATTCCAAATCATCATTCCATCTTTTAGCTCTCTGGGCTTCTTTGAATGGTTCTGTGAATTTTCCAATTTCCCATCTCGCATAATCTATTTTCCACCATCTATCAGGATCAACAACTTCTTCACTACTGCTCGACATCTTCAAACAGTTTCTTGAAATTCACAATTTGTATATCTTCAATCACCTGAAATATTCAACAAATACTTAGAAAGTTCTTGGTTTAAAAAAAATGACAGATTCAAACGGAATCTGTTCAAGCGAAATTGTTCAAACGGTATTATGTCTTTCAAACAAAATGGCTCTTCTCAAACGAAATATGTTATTCCGTTTGAGACAACACTAATCAAGTTTCAAACGAAAACTAGTTTCAAACGTGATGTCACTTTCAAACTTGATGTTACTTTCAAACGTGATGTCACTTTCAAACTTGATGTCACTTTCAAACTTGATGTCACTTTCAAACGGGAACCACTTTCAAACTTGAAGCCAGTTTCAAACTTGAAGTGTCAGTTTCAAACGGGATGGTTCAGTTCAAACGAGATGATGTCAGCATTTCGCGAACAGTTTCAAACGGTATGGACATTTTCGATCAGTTTTAAGTCGAGTTTTGATTTCAAATTCTCAAGGATTAGTTAATAGTGTTTTTCGTTTAATATGTGAAGTTTTCAAGCCATTTCAACCGTGAAATATGTCCGAATCAGAAAAATATGAGAAAAAGTGAGTAGAAGTTAGAAAATCCGGTAGAATCAAGCTGAATTTGGTATGAACTCCTTGTCCTGAGCTCTGATACCACTTGTTGGATCGTTGTCGAGACCCTAAACAGTCAGTATAAGGTAGTTCATCTTCAAATACGAAGGCGGAATCAACGTAAACGAAGTCACAAACAGCTCGGATCCTTTTAACTTCTTTCTATTACTGATTACAAGCTTTACAAGTGTTTCTGAGTAGATTTTGACAGAGTTTCGACACCTACACCATGACCTTGTCCGTTTGAAATGAGCATACACATCTCCTATTTATAGTAGTGACCCTCCCGTTTGAAGGTGACACAGCCTGCTTCAAACGGGACACTCCTCAAACTAAACCCTCTTCAAACGGACAGGATACTTAAAACATGTTTAAACCCTAATTCCAACACTATTGTGCACTCATTTAACCAATCTAGACATAAGACTCGATTAGACGTAGTCAGCAGACATTCAGTGCACCAACATCTTTATCGTGGCTTACACACCCAAATGGAATGCGTAGAAGAGAAGGTTTAGGACTTATCTTTAGAGTGTCGGGGATCCAAATTCTAATTTTATTTTGTTTTTATTTTATTTACAGTCTTATCCATCATGATTTATTTACAACACAATTTAAGAAAAACTATTTATTTTTGGGCATAGCATGCCTTTATAAAATTCTTTTTAATTATATACAAGTTTTACACACCTCACAAGTAATCACTCAACACTCGGCCAAAAATGTATAAGTGAAGGGACGCTCGTACCCGATTTGGAATCTTACTCCTACTGTAGGGTTGACAAACAATCGAGCCTCCCTCTTTTTGACATTTTAATCCTTGAAAGTATCGAGATGACTTTTAAAGGGTAGGTTGTAGTTCGGGTAGGTGTGTTTTATTGAAAGCGGCTAAAAATTGTAAAATGTCGGTTTTTTTAACAATTTATTTGCTTGTGACTTAGTAAAAAGCTATGTAATTATAAGCAATAACTTTTGCTTATTTATTTCAAATAGTTGGATTTTTTAGATAAACTAAGTCACTTCTTTTTATGTTTTCAAAAGAGCCGCATTTACTGAAAATAAGGGTGTAAAAATAAAAAAAAAATGGTTTTGGGTGATGGGTGGTTGTTTTTGCAAAAAATGTTTTTGCGGGTTTATGAAATGAAAGTTTCAAGGCTCAACAGGGTTTATCTAGGGGGATATTTTTGGGAAAAGCAAGAAAAATAAAGGTTTTGAATGGAAAACGGGTTTAGTCTTAATGGCTCTTTCATTTACTTACTTGGATTGGTGTCGGCAAGGACTTGGAACGTATTGCTTTGGCAAGTTCTAGATTTGTAAGAACCAAATGTGCTATTTACACAAGAAACGAAAATTTGAGCAATTACTATAGATGTGTATTTATGCTCGATAAAGGCTCAAAACTTACTTTTTGTGGAAAAGGGTTGTAGTGTAAAAAACTGTATATAAATAATCAAATTTTACAGAGGTTTGTTAGGCCAATTTTTATAATTTTTCTTAATTGGTTATTTTTATCATGACGTTATCGGTTGTAAACTTTATAAAAACTTGAAAATTTTAGATCTTGGTTTCTTAGCTTAAACTATAAACAAGACAAAATAAAGAAAATTTTTGAAAAAGATTTGGGGTGTTTTAGCGGTTCCAAGTAGATTTTTGTGTAAGATTTGATTTAGGACAAACAAATTCAAGTTATTGAGTTTCCCCCCACACTTAAATTACACATTGTCCTCAATGTGTCCAAAATAGGTTTGATTTATTAAATGTGTAACATGTGTGTAAAAAAACAACAATTTTTTTGGAAAACAATCACTTGACACGACCCCATGTGTGGGAACCAAGACCCCTTTTAAAAGTGTCAGTACCATTTTTTTCCAGAAAGCAAACATAGGGGTGTGCCCATGGGATACGACCCCATGTCAAAGTTCTAGAATATAAAATGTTACACGAGACTTGGGGCACGGGGGCGTGCTTACTTGACACGGCCCCGTGCTGCACTTACAGAACTGAAGATTTTCAGTCGAGAGCCATATGTTTTCATGCATAGGGTGTTGGGTCAACGTCCTATGGCCTTCTCACCATCCTTCTAAGTGTGTTTTATTCCTACTAAAAGAAAAACTCAAAAATAAAAGCTTAAAAGTTATGCTAATATTAAAACCACTTTATTATTGGATAGTCGATGGAATGCCTCTATGGTGCGCCACGTTTATAAGGGTCCTTGGCTAGACCCATTGTATCAGGTGGTTCTGGCTCATCTTCAATTAGGGGGTCGTCATAATGAATTGGATATTTCATTGATTGGTTAAGATTGACGTACCTTTTGTCGGCCCCTAATTGAAGTGGTAGGTTGTTTTGCTTCTGTTGGGTCAAGGCTTGATGAGATTTTAGAAATGGTTGTCCCAACACGAGAGGGGTATCATCTAGGATGACAAAGTCGGTTGGGACTACCGCTTGGCTTGTTTGAATTAAGACATCTTCAACCATTCCCGTGGTATTAATCGCTTTTCGATTTGAGAGAAAAATAGGAATTTTAAGAGGAGAAAAATCACTAGTACCCAATTTTTTGAAAATATAGTTTGGCATTATGTTAAGCAAAGATCTTTATCAATTAGCACATTACTAACAAAGATGTTTTGAAAAAACATGGTACTGGTTTTATGTTCATTTTATGATATTCATCTTTTATTACCGAAGTTTGATTATTTGTTAAATTGATGCTTACTAATTCTTCGATTTTAGTAGAAGTGTTTAACTCTTTTAAGAATTTGTATGTGAAGAAACCGAACAATGATTTCAAAAGAAGGTTGTAAAACGTGAATTTCTGAAAAAGTTTGTTCTAGTTTAGGATTGTTAGTTTTAGACTTACCTTCTTCTTAGTTTGGTTCATGCGTGAGTTTTTCATTTTGTTCTTCTATTTTTACTTCTTCGATTATTACCTCTTTAGTACAAAAAACCTCTTCTTTTTCACGAGATCTCTCAATTAAGAGTTCTAGATTTTTGAGACCTTGTATTACTCTTTCGGCTTCAGGAGTAATAGTTGGTTGTGTGTCGTAAGTTTCAAACGGATTGGCATCCCAGTCAAAATTTGACTTTGGAAGCTCAAACCTTGGTTCTTCATAAGTGGTATACGAAGAACTTGGTGTGGTGTATGAGGTTGATGGTTTGAAAAGGTAACAATGTTGTACCGAATGGGATTCTCCGCGAATGGTACAATAAGATTCCTTATAATCATCCTCAATATAGTAGGTGTAGTCTTCTGAGTAGTAATCCATTGTATTGGAAGATACCTAGAAGAATAACGAGACTCGGGATCAGAAAATAGAAGTTAAAAATTTAACAGAATGTTGACCACGGGCCCGGGCTGAACTGGCACGGCCCGGTGGGCAGTTCTGTATCTGGGCGTTGAAAAAGGTTTTTAAGAAAAATTTGCAGCACGGGGGCGTGCCCCAGTAACACGGCCTCGTGTTAAACCTACTATAAACAGAAAAAAAAATTAAAACGAGCGTGCAGTTTTTGAAAAAAAAAATGTTAGAATTTGAATAGGCCGCTGATTTTAAGCTTTCTTAAAATCCTTGTGTCCCCGGCAACGGCGCCAAAAACTTGACGTGCGTCGGAGTGTATCTATTTTTTAGTATATTTTTAGCTCTTTTTACTCGCCGATTCAAGTTTTAAATTTATAAAACACGATATTCTACTATCACTCTACATACACGCTAGGGCAAGTGCACCCATCGTGGACGTAGTATAGTGATGGCAAGATACCGAGGTCGTACAAGGACACAAGAGCTTTTAATATCGTCTTATCATCAACGTCTAATCGAAACAAACTTTGAAGAAAAGATTTTTAAACTATAAAAAGATAAAATAAAAACAGAAAATAAAATAAAGGAAAAACAGATAGACAAGAAGGAATCACTTGGTTCCGACTCCTCTTTCATGTATCCTTTTAATGACTTCCGCACTTTGGGCATTTTAAGAGATTATCTTAGTTTAGTGGTAGGCCTCATTTGTGAAGGCGACGTTACCCTCAACCTATTGATCTGAGTTAGCAGGGATACAGTCCCGCAAGGTCGGATTATTGAAAAATAATTAAGTAAGTTATTAATGCGAAAAGTGGTGGGCTCCGTTCCAGGCAGCGATCACCCTCAACCCTTTGGTCTGAGTCAGCACGGATACAGTCCTCGCAGGGTTGGTTTAAAGTTTTAATAGTAGTTTATAGATAAGGGGTTCAAGCGGTTTGCACTTCTCCCATGGTGGGTAATGCCCACTCCGACTCGTGAAGTGTTACTAAGCTTGAACCAGGTTCTCGCAGGATCTATACACTGAACGAGACATAAAACTTACCTAACCATCCTTCTAACCCCCTTCCAGAAAATTAACGTGCTTTATATAGAACGTAAGGACACGAATATGTGAATCAACGACATATGAAGAATGATTAGATAAATTTGCCTTCAATATAAAAAACTAGTTATTAAAGTCATTAATACATACCCAATAAAAAAGTTGCCAAAGATTGGAAATCAAAAAGTAATACATAAAAGATTTGTCTTCACCAAGTGATGTAAGAGTTTAGCCAAGCATGGCCTTTGTTTGACGAAGACTCTTACTATCGATCTTGGATCCCGAGACTACTACACACACTCTAAATGATGGTGGTGGATGATGGTGGTGGATAATGGTGTTGTAGTGGTGGTGGAGTGGTGACAAGTGAGAGAGAAGTGGTTTGCCAAGGGATGGATTGGAATGAAACCAAGCACTCCTATTTATAGCTGAAAACAGAACATCTACCATGGCCCGTGCCCGCCTGGCATGGCCTCGTGGCCACCAGTCTCTCTCCTCTTCATTAACTGCATTGTCAGACTTCATACTAACACGGCCCCGTGTGTCAATGGCACGGCCCGTGGCCAATGTACTTGTTATACTATCTCAGATTCTGGAAATCTTAGAGTTGATCACGTCCCGTGTTGCCTTAGCACGGCCCCATGTTGAGCTTTGGATTTGTCTTTTGTTGTTGTCTTTTTCTTCTGCAAAGAATTCCTACTGGGCACGACCCATGCTAGGTGAGCACGGCCCCATGCCAAAGCTTCTGATTTTGTTATTTCCTTGGGTTGGATGTGGACGGGGGCTTGGCGAGTTGCGTCAATCCTTCTTCATTGTATTTTATGTTGGTTTTTGCTGTTATTTTGCTCATTTTATGCATTTAAGCTCTTTTGACCCTGTTAATTAAAAAGGAACAAAGAAACGGGCTTTTTCCAACATTAGTACTGAAAAAAGGGTTGATTTTAAGCCGTATTGATATAATTTATATGTTGTATTTTAAGCACATCAATGTCGTAGAGTTTGGTAGGAAATTTAAGGCCCTTTGTGATCAGTTAGCAGCTATAGGGCAACCAGTTGAAGAGATTAACAAACTTCAACAGTTTCTCTATGGCCTTGGGGTTTCATTTGAGACTTTCTCTATTGCTTTCCGAACATCTAAGCCTACTATGTTGTTCTGTGATCTCCTCATTCGCACTGAGAATCATGAACTCTTTATCAAGTCTTTACATGGTTTGGTAACCTCGACAGTTGCCGTTACAACTTAGAAGAATCGGACTCTGTCGTCCCAGGGTCGCATTAGTGGGTATTATACAATTGGCTTAATAATAAGCCTAATCACTACAAGATAGCTTAACAATGAGCCTAACCGCTCTTACAAACATTTCCTTACACAGTAAATATGTTGAACATTATAATACCTACTAACACAACACTTATCTTCAATAAATCATCTTCTAACAAAACAAGATATTTTGGGTGATCTGGATTTACTTGTAGACCAAATGCGAAATCATAATAAACATTGATTCGGATCTAGAGGTGTAGAGTACACACTCAGTTAATATTGTTGTGACTTTGGTACTAGAGAAGGTTGTAAGGGCGAAGCCCTAAAGCATGGAGATCCAGGGGGCACCACCTGATGGGGTCTAAGGGGCAACGCCCCTGGTTGGGGTTACGCTTAATGGCCCAAAGTCAGAAACTCATTAGATCAACATAGATGGCCAAAAGTTGCATAAGGAAATGATCTTCAGAAGTGATGGAAATCAGTAGTAAAGTTGCTACTACTCGGTAGGAACTAAGTTACTAAAGTTCGATAGCGACTCAGTCACAAGAAGGTTGGTAGCAACTAAGTTACTAATGCTCGGTAGCAACAAGGTTGTTACTGTTCGAATTTTGAAGTAATCGTCCTAAGTGCGAGCAATTATAACCCTCCCTTACTTCTATAACCACCAAGTGAAGTGTTGTGATAGTTCAACCCCATATATAGTATTCATATGGTCTAATTTTGTCATCAATTTAATACTTCAAATTACACAAATAACAATTTCTCGTTCTTGGAAATTCACTTTCTATCTTATCCAATTGTTGATTTCGTATACTGATGAAATAATTCAATCTAAAAGTGATTACACAGTTCAGAAAGCATTCAAGTTAGATCAAAACGACATCTCAAATCCTACACCGATTTAACCACTTCTATAGAAAGTATTTACAAATACTTTGGTTATGGCTGGCGTATTGACACTACTTCCAAAATGGTTGAACGCAGGGGCGTAGCTTTTAAGGACGGGGGTTGCACCCGCTCGTGTCAATATTTCGATTAGAAGTGTAATATTTGTGATTTTTCGTCTGAAAATTTTAAAATTATATAGGTCAGCCCCTGCCAATTATTTTGCTTAAAAATCTCCTGCCCCTACAAGTTTATTGTCCACAATATTTATACATACATATATATATATATATATATATCAAAGTTGATGGTTCTTTTTTTTCTTAAAGGTACTTACCATTTATCTTAAAGGTCGTTGGGCTGAGTTGTAATTCTTCGTCCAGGTACCATTTATCTCGCATCATTATAAATATTGGGTCTTTATTTTTGTTAAACAATATTTAGCGTTTTTTATGTGTAAGAACTTGTCATTTAAATGAATGAAGATTATGTAGTTTTATTTGGAGTTATTATTGTTGACCCGACCCGAATCGAATATCCGACCCGAACATATAACCGAAACATAGCGATAGGAAAAAAATTGGTCCCGTGACTTCACCCCCCCCCCCCCCCCCACCCCTCTCCCGTGGAACTTTTAGTCAAACTCTGTCACTGATTGAATGTTAGATCAAAGTGTTGAGTGTTTATATATATACAAGATATATAAACATTTTGAAGTACTTTTTGTTTATATTTCTTCTATCATGTCATTTTTATACATGTAAGTTCTATAAAAAGAGTTAAATAATTTCAATACTATTATTTTGTTTGATAAATCTTTAAAGGATATAATTTATTGTATATAAAGTCCAATTTATAATGGTTCTCTTGGTACTCATTTGTTGAGTATTAAGTATATGCTGTCATATTTAGTTATTTTATTAACATAACCATCGACCACATTCCTGGCATGAAGAATCATTCGCGAAGCCACGCCCCCCCCCCCCCCCAATTTTCGCAAAACCGGGGGGGGGCAACGTATATACCTATACGAAAGTACTATTCATAACACTACGCATCGAAAAGTTCGGGGGGTCGGGCGCCCCCTGACATTGCTTATCCTGCGCCCCTGTGAAGAATAAGATGGTTTTGTTTCTTTGTTTAGTTTAAAGGTGGAAGATCAAAATGATAAATGGTTAAACATGTCATATGGAACATGTATGACTACGTTAGAAATATTAGAAAATAATATTTTGTATAATAAAATTAAAATAGATTAAAGTTTAACATAGAATTAACATAGAATTAATCTTAGAGCACTACATATAAGTATATTTTACTATTCTACTTACATTTGTTTATGTGTTGAACATGCCCCCATCAACCTTATTCGCTATTGATTTACAAGTTTTCATTTATTAAACTTTAGTCGACGTTATGTTTAAAAATGTTAAGAGTTAATTGTCATTTTCGTCCTTGTGGTTTTGTGAAAAATGTCACTTCAGTTTAAAAAAAAAAAAATTGCGTCGGTTCCGTCCTCAATATTTTTGAAACATGTCATTTCAGTCCAAAAAGATAACGCGTCGTTAGAAACGTTGAGGACGAAACTGGCGCAAGGCGTTATCTCTTTGGACTAAAGTGGCACGTTTCAAAAATGTTGAGGACGAAATTTGCGCAATTTTTTTTACTGAAGTGACATTTTCCACCAATCAGAGAGACTAAAATGACAGTTAACTCTTTAGAAAAGAATTGGATTTAGTAACCTCTTTTTAATCTAGTATTCAAAAAAATTCTTGGAAGAAATATATACAAACATAATATATTTTATTACAGTATTTCTTCCTTTTTTGTGTACTAAAAAATTTTATTATTATAATTTATGCACATGCGTTTATTAAGTGTAAAATAAAATGGACTCAATAATTCGTCAAGTGGGGGTTGATTTATTGCTAGTTATTATTTATCAGGGCCAACAAAATATGATAGATTAAATCAACTTGATATTAAGAAAAATGTACGATAGAAATATTTTATTTTACAACACACCAAGTTGGTTATCAAGTTGTAGTAGTTATGATTATTATAAATACGTGATATTGTTAAGTACTACTTTTAAATAAAATACGAATATGGGGTTATCATCAATTCTTGTGTGGTTTAAAACATGTTTTGATACTTATCTTATGATCAATTATATGATTATATGCGGTTCAGGATTTCATGACACGTCAGAATTCCATTAGTATTTTTCTTTGTAATTTTAAATGGAAATGGATTTGATGATCTAGTATTGTAACACTTTTTTTGAACGACATACGGTTAAAATATCGCTAACCGGGTTAGTAGTTAGTATGTTAGTATCACCAAGTTATTATTAAAAACCCCCTTATCTGGACTTGAACCCAGAACCTCCAAGAGAAGCAAAGATTCTTACCTCCCCCTTAACCACTAGGCATCATTGTGTATTGTAACGCTTAACATTCAAAAATAGCAACTAGAAATATACGAATATAGTACATCAATTTCCTATAATATAATATCTACTACAAATTAGTATGAATTATTTTTGAAAGAAACTAGCAATTCTAAGGAGCTAATAACTAAATACTTAAGATAGTAGTATTATATATTATAAATTTGCAACATAATGTTGCATTGTAAGTTGTACATTGTGCATAAATGTTGTTTCATGTCTAAATTGGTTGTGCTATTGGTTGTTAGTTTTGAAATTTCCAAACTATAATCCAATTGTTTTTATCTTTTATATTTTAACCCCTTTGGTTTTTTTAAATTTAACCCAAAGCTTTTCAACTTTTCAATTTAACCCCAATACTATTTTATTTTCAATTTTGTTTGCGAGTCAACATGTAGCAACATTCGTGTGGGGTTCAACATTTTTTGCCTGTTTTTTCCCGTTTGATAGGCAAGTCGCAACACATCTATTTTTCTCCGTTTGACAAGTTCGTCGCAACGCGCGGATCCTAGATCGACTTAGTTATTCTTTTCTACGTTTTACGTTTTTGTCTAATTGTTTCGCATTAACACGCCACAACGGGCGGGCGTAGTTCAACGATTTTACGTATTTTTTGTTTGGTGTTATGCTTTACTTTTTTATTTAATTTATTTTTACAAGCTCTTCTGATGTTGGTATTCGCTGCCAGTGGTTTGACATTAGTGCTACTTGGCACAATTTTTAGGAACGTATTTAACCTATTAAGTTTGTTACTAATAATTTGTTTCGAGTTTACCGTTATACCTCATTTACTTAAGAAAAACATTTTTTTCACGTGTTTATTTTTTATGTACATACCAGTATAAATTCGATTTGCTCTATGTGTCGACATAAACTATTTCTGGAAACGAGTCAGGTCAAATATAATACGTTTTCTTTTAAAAAAACATTTTTACGTGCATATTTTTATGTACGTTTCGGTATATATTTGAGTTGGTGTATGTTTTGACGTAAGCTTTTTTAGGAAACGAGTCAGGTGATGTTTTGTAAATTTTGTTTCGAACCGAGTGGAGTCAAACTGTGGTTTGTTTTTTTCCATTTTTTCAAAAGCTCTAATTCATCTCTTTTGATTATACGTGTCAGCTTTTCCATTATACCCGTTACATTTTCTATGTATGACTCGGGTCACATATAATACGTTATGATTGTACGGTATAAATTTGATTTACTTTATATTTGATCCAATTGCAATGCTTATATCAGTGTTGCAAAAATCGCGACTAGTCGGCGATTAATCGGCGACTAGTCGCTAGTCGGACCTCTACTGAGTAATTTTTCACTAATCAGTGAAAAAATCGCTAGTCGGCCTAGTCGGCCCTAATCGGCCCTAGTCGGCCCTAATCGCGACTAGTCGGTCGGGAAAAATCGGAAAAAATCGGGAAAAAACAAAAAAAATCGGAAAAAAATCAGAAAAAATCGGAAAAAATCAGAAAAAATCGAAAAAAACACATATTCCGGCCAAAACCTCCCAGATTCCGGTCAAAACTTGTCCACTTAAAAAAATTACGTATAAAAATATATGTATATATGTATAAAAACTTAAAATTATACATAAAAAGTCCGATCCGATTAATCCCGAGTAGTCGCTAGTCCCTACCTCACCGACCCGCTAGCGACTAGCGAGTTCTCCAACCTTGGCTTATATAGGTTACATTGAGTTCAATCAGATATGTCGAAACGTGTGTTTTCATATGGTTAACGCATCACATAACGTTTGGACTAATCCATTCAATGTTTGCGATGTATCGCGCCGCAACGCGCGCGGGTGTTATATCTAGTTTATGTTATTAGGTGACTTTAAAAATAAGATATGAAAAGGAGGCGAAAACATCACTAATGAGAGTTGTGGACTGAAAGTGGAATTGTGAGAAAGATTTCAAAATATGTATAAGGGATCAAAATCCCTAATATTTCTCATTGTTGTCTAGGTAAAGCACACAAAAGAAAAGAAGATCGAGATATAGATAAAGCACAAAAAAGAGAAGAAGATCGAGATATAGGGTTTATGATGAATTGAGAACTAGCTTTTAAAGCCAACACGAAATTCATGATCAACACACTCGAAGATGAGAAACATTATAGCGTTACTAAAGGAGCTATTAGGGTAATAATTATATGCTTTTGTTAGTAGTTTGGCCTAATCTAGAAAGAACCGGTAAAATTCTTGTTTGATTTATGAACTAAAAACATATTAAATCACATTAGGATCGTTTTCCTTACCGTACGAACTTGAATGATAAGTTTTCTTTTCTTTCTAATCGGAAGGGTTGATTTCGAAGAAGTTGGCATGACATCAAGATCAAGAAAAGGAACAATGAATTTTTTTTTTTTTTTTTACTTCGATAGTTGGCTTGGCTATCTCAGAATCAATAAGCGTGAGGTTTTATCCCATGTTGAGATCCTTAGTTGGGAACCAAGGAACACATGGGGTAACACATGTGACATTGGTTATAGCTCTATTGTTTTATAGAATTCCCGCTTCATGTTGAGAATGTGAATAGGAGTGAGGTTGTGGACGTACCTTCCCCTAGTCATAGGAGCATGTAAGGATGTTCATAGAATTGAAACTTGAAGTCCGGAGAATCAAGACAAAGAGGCACATGTGTTTTATGGTCCTAAACCAAAATCATCTACAATCACTTCTAATGGTAATCTTGTTCATTCCATCAATTCACATAAAGGATTGTACTATATTCCTACATGGATTTTGTGTCATAAAGGTTTAGAGGAAAGTTTAGTTTGAGTCACAATATGAAATTAAATAATGCATTGTATTATGATGTTGTATTGATGAGTTGATTTTGAGTATTCAAGTTCGAGACACTGACAAGGGATACATACATCTCTAAACTAACAATCACAAGAGGTGAATCCCACATTTTTGTAAACCAAAGCACATATAAAACCATGTCACCGTATGTATGACAACTATAGATACTTAAATATGTATTAATCAAGTTGTGTTTGCTTTTTTGTTTGAGCACATCATTGCTTATATATATAGAGTTTGCATAACTTGAGAGATGGTAGGTGTTGTTGAATGATGTTACACATCATTGCTATTTGAACACGCCATTGCTTATATATACTATTTGTGTATGATTAAGTTATTGAAAGACATCCTATAATATGTGCATGTAAGCCTCTCTACTCATTGAACAATAGAAGCATATGTGAGTTTCCATCCACTAGACTAGTTATGTGTATGTGTTCCATCCACCACCAGGAAATATGTTGATATTAAGAAGTATATGGGTGCTTTATTGCAAGTATGAAGAATTGTAGTGTGTATGGATGTTTGAAAATGTGTTAACGAGAAAATAACTTTTTTCACTTGTTTTTAAACTATCCAACTTTGTTTACTAACATTTGACATTTTAGTGGTAAACCCCATGTACTATTAATGTTTTATAGTTAAGACTATCTGTAGTGGAGCGCTACATAGCGCCATTTCTCAGTATAAAGCCACATGGCGCCCCTGAACACTATTACAGGGGGTGCTATAGAGGTGGAAAATCTTGGAGCCGCGATAGATATAGCGGCGTGAACATTTGCACCATCCCCCCCCCCCTCACACACATATATATACATACATATGTATGTATAATTAAAGGGGTTATATAACCCCCTTACCACTACACCCTCTTGTGATATAAAGCCCCATCAAGTCTCTCTCTTACGCATTTCGCTACTTGTCGCATAACGCCCCCAAAGGGGCTTTATGTATATGAGCTATATGTAACCGAGGAGACTTTAATTGCTCAATTGTTAAAGCAAGGGTAATACGTCAAGTAGAGGATGAATTGATGAAGCTATTTCTATGCTTGGATATTAGAAACGTCTTGAAGAGTCTTACTAAGGTAGTTACCTTGGATTTTGTAGCAAGGTTATTGCTAGAAAAAAGCTATATGCACACCATTAACACTCTATTGACACACAAATGTTAGGTTATATGGCATGCATGATATTTTCCTAGTATCATACAACCTATATAACCTTGTACATCTTGTATGATGTGGGGGGAAATGTTATACGCGCCCGTATAAAAAAAATAGACTTTTATAGGAGCCAATATGATATGTGGAAAATGTTATACAACATGTATACGATAATGATTTGTTGCGTAAAATTATACATGTATAACTTCATACGACCTGTATGATACATATAGTGGTGTGTGTATGGTTACACATATTCCCCATATGTATACTATGTTATGCAAATCTAGACATATTTTGTTGTTAGATTGGTTAGGCTGTCATGTTGATTGACTTATGAGTTATTATAAATAAAAGCGTTTGGTACTTTAGTTGAAACATAGATGTAACAACAAAACATTTAAACATAAGTTCGTTATATTAAATATGTTGGTTATTTTCATTTATAAAGAAATTCAGTATTGTTTTCAGGTCACGTAAAAATTAACTATGTTACCTAAACTCGGTTATCTTAAAGAGTTGTAATTTTAATCACAAAAGAAATTCAAAATCATAACTAGTTTTGTTAAATCTTTTATATTTCGATTACATGCTCCATGTCAAATAATTCGTCGACGAGTATATACATACAGTTTCTAACAATATCTTCAGTCAGTTTTCCTAGGTTTATGGATGTCGACATGGTAGATGTAGAAGAGAGGACAAGTAGAGAGAAGACCACAATGCGTGAACATAAACGATCCGTAAGAGATGAAAAGTTCGACAACAAGAAGGGGAGGAGACAGAAACGCGAGAAGGTCTGTAGAAACAATCGTTAAACAAGGTAACGTGGAGGCGTTCTTGACCTGCTCTATTGTTGATGCTATAATAACAATTATTTAAATATAATAAAATAAAATATTATAACGATTTTTTTTTTTGAACGGCAGGTAGACCAGCTGGTCGCAGACACAGCATGGTAGACGAGAGACCCGGGTTCGAATCCGGGAGTCCATCAATTGGCAGGATATCCCGGCCCTCACCACTCGAGGCACCCAACGATTTGAAATAAAGACTAGGAAGAAAAAAAGGTAGTCAAGTTGGGAGAATAATATAAATGTAAAGTAAAGAAATCAAGAAAGTAGATATGGAGGGCCCACAAAGAGTCCAACTTGTAGATTGTTTATACACGTGTCAGTTTATGAATAGACAGACAGCTAAGGACCAATCAACGTCACCATGCAACTTGCAACAGCGAGAAGTAGCCACAACGTTAATTGTTTCTGGTCTCACATTATATTGTCGGGGTAGCTATCATGTGCACCACACGACCACCATAAATTACCTTTTCTTTATATGCAAATAATTTAATTATTAAGTTTTATCGTTTTATCGTTGAAATTATTTCATTTTTGAAGTAAAAATATTTAACTGTTATAATTGTTTTAGAGGGTGGAGATATAATAGAAAGTTTATTTGGCTAGGAAGGTTAGGAAGTGATCTTGACCATCCATTTAGTTAATCAAGGGCTAAGATTAAATCAGGGAAATTGAAAAGAAGAAAAGAGGCGCGTGAGTTTGTTTAGGGGCATTCTAGTCAATCCAAGCCAATAGTTTCTCTCTCCTCCAATTCCCTCCCCCCCATTTTTTAAACGTTAATAACTCTTTCATACGACATTATTTTTTTATAAAAATTGCACCAAAAAAACGAGCGTTTTTTTATCTTTAAAACGAGTATACTATTGCTATATTTAAAAAAAAATTAAAACCTAGTTGCGTAAAACGCAATAGAAAAACCTCCAGTTACGTAAAACGCAATGAAAAAAAAACCTAAAAAATGGCATTTTTCTAAAACGCAATGCATCAAAAACACAAATAAATGACTTATTTGTAAAACGCAATGGCCAGAAAACACAAAGAAATCTGTTATTTCTAAAACGCAATAGCCTAAAAACTTAAAAGAAAGTGTAGTTTGTAAAACGCAATGGACTGAAAACACATAAAAATGTGTTTTACCTAAAACGTAATGCACCAAAAACACAAACACATGTCTTATTTGTAAAACGCAATGGCCAGAAAACACTTAAAATGTCTGTTTTCTAAAACGCAATGGACTGAAAACACATAAAAAAGTGTTTTACCTAAAACGCAATGCACCAAAAACAATTCAAGAATGTGTTTTTCTAAAACGCAATGGCCAGAAAACACCAAAGAAAGTGTTCTTTCTAAAACGCATTGAACAATGACAATCGTTCTGTCTGTGCTGTGAATTGTCTGTGCTGTGAACTGTCTGGACCAATGCAGTTTCCAGAGGCAATTTACAGAAAATTAATTTTTCTGATGCATTTTTACTACAGCAATTAATTTTTCTGATGCATTTTTACTACAGCTCAACCCCAGCCAGGGGCTCTGCCCCTTGGACCCCGCTACCAGGGGCGCTGCCCCCGGACCCCCGCTAAGATCATAAAACGCAATGACTAAATCAAAAACCCATATCGTAAACATGAAATTAAAGAATTTCTTACATGGATCGAAGTGATTTCTTCAACAATTGACGATTTTTGAATGATTGAAACACTTATCAACGCTCGAATCGAACGGATCGAGTGATTATCTTCAAAATCACCGGAAAAAACGAGATTTTGTATGAAATTAAACTGGGTTTTCTTCAAAAAAGCTGAAGAACACGTTGATCGGGTGTTTGAATAATTGATTGGTGATGAAAATCGCACTATAATGTAGTGATTATTGAGATAGAAAGTGAAGAATAGGTTGAAGATGGTGGGTTTTGAAAATGGTGGGTTTTGAAGTTACTAGGTTTTGAAAAGGAAGAAGAAATGGTTGGATTGACTAAAATGCCCTTTTTCTTTATTTTAAATGTTGCCACATGTCCTAATCCTATTGCTTCCTAGACTTCCTAGCCAAAATAAACTTCCTATTTGATCTTTTCCCTTGTTTTAGATATCAAATTTTTATGTATTAATTTATACATTATTTAAATACAAAGTCTTGTAAAAATAAATAAAAAATCGTACAAAGGGTATCAACTATCAACGGGACTCCATTTGACCTCATTCAAGCGGCATTAGAACTGCCTCATCGAACTCTACGATGCGAGAATTTAGGTTTTCACTTTTGGATCTATAGGTTGCAGATTTTACAATTTTTTTTGTTTATTATCATTGTGTCTTTTCTATATTTGTGTCATCGTATCTTTTTTACGACTCATTGTGTCTTTTAAGGAGACCAAATTCTTATATGTTATAAAATGATCAATAGGGGCCAAATTTTTACAAGTTGGGATCGTCTGATGGAATTTTTAAAGCTGGAATCATTATCGGCCAACAAGTGAAACTTTGGATTATTAAAATCCAATAACCCTAATTATTAAAATAAAACGTAAATAAATTAGGACACATAGGAATTCAAAATTCTGAGATTTAGAATCTTGACTTAATTTAGCAATCCAAATCTACATGACTTGTATTTCAATATTGCCATTACGTTTAAACTTTAAAAAAGTATTTGGTAAGCTACCGTCATTAGTGTCACAGCCAACATAAAAGATGTAAAGCACGGACAAAGCACTAAAACCCAAAATTTGCATGTCATTTTTAACAAAACAATAATCACATGAGAATAAACAATCAATTAGGTAAAAACCTTCTGTAATCTATCATCTAACTAATTCTTAAGGAAGCTACCACACTCATACGTGATCAATATGTCCGCTCATACAAATACTTTATCCATATATCAAAGATTTTAGAGTAAACTGCGAAAATGGTCCCTGAGGTTTGGTCACTTTTGCCACTTTAATTCAAAACCTTTTGAATCTGGGTCCCTATGGTTTCAATTTTATTGTCATTTTCATCCAAAAGCAAAATCTGGTCAGATTTTTCAGTTAACATTCAACTTTTATCTTTTTCCTCCCTTTTAATGAAGGGCAAAATTGTCAGATTTTTTTAATTTGTTATAATAAAACACTAAAAGACCATTTTGCTCTTCATTGAAAGGGATGAAAAAGACAAAAAAAAAACTGGATGTTAACTGAAAAATCTCACCAGATTTTGATTTTGTATGAAAATGACAACAAAATTGAAACCACAGGGACCCAGATTCAAAAGGCTTGAGTTTTGAACTAAAGTGGCAAAAGTGACCAAACTTCAGGGACCATTTTGGCAGTTTACTCAAGATTTTATTAGATGGATATCCAACAAGCCAGTGCATTTAGTTTATTCATATCCACTGAAAATATACAAGGTCGAGTAATTTGAACTCAGATTGTTCCGAAAGCTCGCGGCTCTCTTGAAATAGCTCATTGAGTTGTTTCTTTCAATTGATAATGAAAAAAGAGATTTTTTGGTTCAGTTCTCTACCTTAACGACAGAAAAAAAGAATTGATCAAATTTTATCAAAGAATGACTATGATTATCAAATGATTAAACCACCTGGATCAATTTACTTACGAGACTTACTTGACATTCCTTGCTCATTATCAGACAATTACTTATTCACAAACTTCCTGTGGGGTTAATAGTTTTCATTTCATATCCAAGGCAAACTCTACTTGTTGGTTCGCTTGTTACACTCATTTAGCTTACTCGCCTTTTATTAGTATAAATTATAGCCTATAAGTATAGCACAAATTTTAATATATAAAAATTATAAATTATTTTGATCATAAATCATGCATTGCTCATAATTTAATTTTCATAAATATAATTAATGTTATATATATAACTTGTCATCACGTGACATAACAAACGAGTTCATATTTTTTTCCCACCCGGGCCCTAAGCATGAAATCAGAAATAATTCATTCACCGTTGGAATTGGGCTTTGTGGGCTGAAGAAGATAAAGACATGAGTCCAATACTCCAATAACAGATTTAAGGCCCAATAACAAGTTACGTTAGAAAGAATAACTGAAACTAACAGAAGATGAACAAATTGTTTTGGTCATAAAACTAGTGTCACTAAAAGTTACTAACCTTCTACCGTGTGGCAATGAAACAAATTGTCAGAAAAAGAGCTAAAATCAGGCGGAGGAGGTTGCCGTTGTGTAATGGGTGGAGCCACCTCTTCTGCCGCCGCCTCTTCCTCTTCCTTGGTGATAAGAGTCGCCGCCATGTCCACCTGGACCTCTTCCTCGACCTGAAAAATCACCACGCCCACCCCCGTAGTCAGTTCTACCGTAGCCTCGCCCACCACCGCTGTTGGAGCTGCCATCACGTGTCCTGAAACTGTCACTTCTGAAACCACCGCGCCCTGAAGAGAAACGGCCGCGTCCAATCCCAACTGCAAGAATTGTAGTATAATCGTTTAGCATTAGATGCATAAGAAAACATATTTTTTTCTCTAAAAAAGAACTTTTAATAATAAAGTATACAAAAATGGTCCCTATGGTTTGCCAAAATTTTGGACTTGGTCCTTAGCTTTTCTAAAGTATACATATGGTCCCTGTGATTTGCTCTTTGTAATGCATTTTAGTCCCCAGCTTTTTTCCAAAATTACATGGATGGTCCCTGTGGTTTGAACTTTGTAACGCATTTAGTTCCTAACTTGGACATGCTAAAACTTTTAGATTTGTCGGCTGTGGACTAAATGCGTAACAAAGTGCAAACCACAGAGACCGTTCGTGTACTTTTGAAAAGATAGGGACCACATCCAAAATTTTGTTAAACCACAGGGGCCATCAGTGTACTTTCTTCTAATAATAATTAGCTACTCAATTTGACTTGAATACTTGCCTTTTTTTTCACCTGTCTGAGTCGTTAAGAGATGGAAGATAATCCAAACATTCATAAATAAACGGGGCGAAACTAAGTAGAAAAATAAACATACACGCGTTTGGTTAAAATAAACGATATTTTAAGTTTTGTGTTAAAATATAAAGGGTGCTTATCTTGAAACGAGCATAAATAGTATTAAAGCGTAACGAAAAAATAGCGAAGCGTACAAACCTCTAGTTGTAGTTCTCTTTATCTCCACAACGACCTCTTTACCACCAATAAGCACGGGAGAACTCTGGATGAAGAAGATTTAAATTAGTACTACATACATCAAAATTGGTAGTTTGAAATGATGTTTATCGTTTTCAAAATTGTTAGTGTTTATTAGAAGTTTTAAAATGATCATGGTTCATAAATATAACACACATACATAATTGCATGTTCCAAAAATGAATAATAAAAAAAAAAAAAAAACTAAAATCAAAACTTAGTCGAACCTGAATTGCATTCTGCATTGAAGTGGCATCTTGAAATTCAACGAAGCCAAAACAGAATCCGAACTGCTGGTCAAATGAACATTATTATAATATACATTAAAGCAATTATCACAATAATGTGTGTCAAGTAGATGAACAACCTTATGGCTTCTGACTTGGATACCTCCTTGCTTAATAGGTCCAAATTTCTTAAACTCCGTCTCAAGCTGTGGTACTGTCGCATTATGAGGCAGATTCCGGATATAAACGGAATAACCATCACCTACATGGAGTAAACCATAGCTGAGAAACATGAGTGCTCAAAAATTGTTGAAACCGACCAAACCATCCACAACGAAGAAAGTCAACCGATTTGACCGGTTTGAAATCCAAACTGTTTGGCATTCGGTTTTCACACTTTGGCCCGGTTTAAAACGTGGAACTGGACATGTAAACCCAACCTTATTTTATATTTTTGAAAAAAAGAAGATTATAAAATTAGTTCAAACAGTCAAAACTAAACCGTTAAACCGTCAAAAACTGGTAAAATCAGCGAGTCCGTCACACATGTCGTTCACCGAAACTGTAGTTAGCAGTTCGGTCCAGAAACTTTTTGTCAAACCGCCCAAACGGGGACAAAAATGCGGGTATAAATAACTTTTTTGAGTAAAGCACACGGACAGTCCCTATAGTGTTTTGGATTTGGTCCCTAGTTTTCCGAAAGTACACGGATAGTCCCTGTGGTTTGCACTTTTTAACGCATTTAGTCCCCAACCAACAAACCTAAGTTAGGAACTAAATGCGTTATAAAATACAAACCACAGGGGCCATCCATGTACTTTTGGAAAAAGATGGGGACTAAAAGCATTACAAAGTGCAAACCACAGGACCATCCGTGTACTTTTAACTTTTTTGACATAAAAAGAAGATTTTTTTATGACAATCCCTATGACATTTACCTTCATCATGAGCATTGATGCTATTAGGAGAACTAAAGCTACTCGAGGCAATAGGTGCAGGTGCTTCTGGCGGTGGACCTTGTGCACCCGTAACAACTGTTTTGTTTTCAGTTTTAGCCGGTGTCGCCTTTACCGTTTTAGCAGGAACATAAACTTTATTCGGCCCGGGACCCCCTTTTTTAATTTGAGAATTTAAAATTGACGCGTACGACAATTTCGGAGCATCTTCCACAGGATTAGAAGAAACCGATTCTTCAACTATTGGTATTACGCTCTCAATTGAACGGGGCTCAGGTTGCACTGAATCACTTTCATTTGTCGGCGGCCCCTCGGTTTCCGAAACGTCTACAGATTCTTCCTCAATAGGTGGAGCTTCTTCTTTATGAACACCAGCAGGGTCTGGTAATGGACAATCAACTGTCAAACAAATGTATCAGAAAAAGTAATGGTCAAGATTAAAGCTGTAAACAAACCGAACAAACACAAACAAGGCCTTGATCGTGTTCGTTTATTTGGGAATGAACATGTTCATAAACGCTTACCGAATGAAATTTCTTGTTCGTGTTCGTTCATTAAGGAAATGACCATGTTTATGAATTGTTCATGAACACATACCGATCGTAAACGAATACAAACAAATGTTCATGAACATAAATGAACACAAACGAACATTATATATTCATTTTAAATAAAATATGCAATTTTCATCAGAAAAATTACGAAGAATCTACCAATAATAAATAAGTACTTAACATCGAACCTAGTTGACAAAATTTTATTAAACATAATTAACACAAAAATTAAGAAGTTTGTGAAGCTTTAACACAAATTGGCATTGAGATGATCAAATGAAGTACGTTGGAGGAAGCATATAATTATGGTTTCAAATTTCAAAAGCTAAAACCAATATAATAAAAATATAACATAAAAAACCCTCAAATGAACGAACATAAGTGAACACATTACCAAACGTTCACGAACATAAACGAACAAACGCAACCTCCGTTCATGTTCGTTTGTTTAAGTTATTGAACAAAATTTCGTGTTCGTGTTTGTTCATTTATTAAACGAACGAACATAAACGAATTTCCCGCCGAACGGTCACAAACTGTTCGCTGAACGTTCGATTGATCAATAAAAGTCAAAACATAAATATAAACGCACCTGGGATTAACGATGGTGTTTGGTTATCGTTTATCTCTTCGGTAATCACATGGCTGTCCTCCATCGGCTTATTTTCATCCACGTATCGGAAAACATCATTAAGCACAAAGTAACCCTTGTCTTGCGGCGCAAGAAAAAAACTTTGTATAAACTTCTTTCGTTGGTTATCCTCTTTCCGGGTTAAAAAACCGGTTACCAAAACGATAACCCCGTCTTTGTACGACTCTTGAGCGTCAGCCGTCTTTATCTCAGCTTTGTAGGCGGTGTAATCCAATGAACATATTTTGTCATTGATACCCTGCTCCACGAAGAAAAATATTCATATAGAATATAATCATATATAATCTTGATACCTTACATCAAAAGGACTTACTTTCATGGTAGTCACGGTTATCATTGCACCATCTTCATCGGGTCGGCTTATGAAACTCAAGTCTTGATAAAACTTGTGAACCATATCTGGGGAGTGATGGAGTATATGGTAATATTGTTCGACAAACGCATTGCCAACCACTTGTACACTAGGAGTGGTTGATTCGGTTTGTGCTGCCATTCTGGTTAAATATAACACCGTGAAATATGTACCGTGGTAAGAAAGATGAATGTTGGGTGTTTCACAGAACTGATGTAAAGAAGCACAGTCATTGTGCATATGTATGTTACAAACGTAAAGTTAAACATGAAAGATTATGCAATAAGTATGTACAAACTTAAAAATAAATGTAGATTACAATATTGTGTACCAATTACAATCGTTAAAACGATAAGCACACAGATATTGCCTGAAATGAGATCAAAGCTTATCCTAGACATGAAATACAGTTAGTTAGTTAGTTAATTAGTTCGTATGCAGTTTTAATTTCTATATAAACTATGTAATCAGATTTTAACAATTTCGAGTCGGGGGTCTCACTGGAAGCAGCCTCTCTATTCCTACGGGGTAGAGGTAAGATTGTCTACATCTTACTACATCTTATGATGATGATGATGACGAATCAGATTTTAACAATTGAAATAGAATCACAATTTCATATCTGTGTGCTTTCTCTAGTAGTTTAGATTTAGTTTTTGTTTTCTTTATGGTATCAGAGCTACACAGATAAACCTGCAGCTTGATCCAAAGTACAGATCCGACCCTGGCCCTTATTTAAAAATTATAACGAAACAAAAAAATTCAGCTATGATCTGCAAGAAAATACAGCAGCTAAGAATCATGCACCTGAAACTAAAAACCGGAGCAAAACTGGTGTAAAGATATGAAGAATATGTAGAAGCTAACTGTTTTGTTTTTAATTGATTATATTGAAGAATTGTGTATGCTAGATTTTGTGAATTGAAGAATTTTCCTGTGACCATGCTTCAAACATCAGCCCCATCTTGATAGAAAAAATGTTTTTGAAAAGGTAACAAAAGAAATGGAAACTGTTAAAATTGGGAACACATGATGAAAACCTTCTGGGATGATAACAAATTACAGACTGTGGTGAAATTTCAGAAGATGAAAGAACAACAGAATGAAGCCTGATAAAGGTAAAAAACTGTGTGCAAGGTAAAAAAAGCTAAACGTCACTACACATTGCCAACATTAAGCTTGAGGAGGCTTGTTAAGACAAGTTTAATTTTATTTCTATTAAGTTAGTATTAGTGGGTAGTTAGTTAGTTACTAGTTACTTAGTTAGTTGTTATGTAGTTTTGTTTTCTATATAAACTATTTAACCAGATTTGAGGAATCACAATTTTATATCTTTATACGTTCACGGTAGTTAGACTTTAGACTAAGATAGTTTTTTGCTTTCGTTAAACTACATTTCAATATAGCACTATGCTTATAAAGTTACAGGTGTAGGAATGTAGGATCATAATTCATGCCTTTCACATTTTACAGCAGTCGTTCCTTATTATCTCTTTGTCTACCTCTCTATCCTATTATCACTTATCAGAATCAGTTATATATAGGACAATGAATACAAAAAATCCGGAATTCCAGACATTTTTTAGTAATACCTCGGTTGTCTAGGCCCACTTTTCAGGCCCAACACAGCCTGTTCACTTCGCTTCAAAAGCCCCACTTTCAGAACCTCGGGCACAATTATAAGGCCAAGTTCTGCCAAAAATCGTATGAACAGGTCTGAAACAATTATACCAACCCTAAACAAGCCTGAAATCAACCTAAAAACAACCTAAACTAGCCCTAAGCCCCTAAAGAAGCCTAACACGTGTCTAAATGACTAAAACCCGTAAAAATCGTATTTTTCTACTATACGCCTCGCCTTAAAAAGCCCTCGCTTTTTAAGCGCCTTGCACTGAGGCCCAAGGCTCACCCTTTGCGCTCTAAGTGCTCCTTGCACCTTCGACAACTATGAGTAATACTACTACAACATTTTCATTTATCTACATTTCACATATCAATCACTTCTCCTCTAACAGTTTTCCCACAATAACTTCCATCGAAATCACCTATTCCACTCTTCTTTTGTAGTTTCTATATCATTTGCCAGCTTCAACTCAACATTATCCATATTCATCACTCATTAAACAAACTAACTCACAAAACAAGACACATATACAGTTAACAACCCCTATGCATAAACTTCACACAAGATCCAGCAATCACTAAAATCTCAAATCACAAAACAACAATGCTGACAACATAAATAACCTAACAAAAATAACAAATCCACGACAATATAAGATACACGATACGAAAACAACAGCTCATCTGGTGAAATCAAAACCCTAATTCGTACAATTTGCAGTTCAATGTGACGGATAAAAGAGATATTGAAATGGCGGATTGAAGTTACCTCTTCGTTAACGGAATCTGTAGGGTGAAGATCAAGAGATTGTGATCGATCTGATGATGAAATTTGAGAGATTTGTGCGTCAACAAGACGAGTGAGTGCAGATGCTTTTGTTGCAGCTGTGAAGTATTTTAGGTTTTGGTGTTTGACGTGTAGATTGTAGATGATATTGCAAGGTAGGCTTATGGATTGGAGAAAGTGCAGTTATGGTCCCTTGAATGTTTAGATTTGGATGATAAAGTGACTTCATGTTGTTGTTAGACAATTGCTTTGTTATAAATATATTAAGAGTTAAATGCCTGGTTGGTCTCTATGGTTTGTGAAAATTGCAGACTTGGTCCTAAAGGTTTATTAATTACACACTTGGTTCTAGTGGTTACAATTTTTAAACACGGGTGGTCCCTAACACTAACCTGTGTTAAGTTTTTCAGTTAAATATGTGTGAAATTACTAGATTGCCCCTGCACACTTAAAAAAAGAAATGGATCCACCCCTGATCTTCTTCTTCCTCTCCTCTTTCTCTCTCTCTCTAAGACCCACCACCACCACCTACACCGTCAACCCACCACCTTCACCTCCACCGTCACCCTCAACCCACCACCACCACCTACACCCCCACCGTCAACCGACCACCTCAACCTCTATCGCCACCTTAAACCCATCACCACACCTCTGCCGACACCTTCAACCCATCACCACCACCACCATCAATCGACCACCACTACCTCCACCGTCACAGTCACCTTCAACCGACCACCACCACATCCACCACAACACCACCTAAACAATTTCAAAATCAATTTAGCAACATTCAGTTTATTCTTAAAGCTTACGAAAAATCATCAAATCAATTAAGAAACTACCCACACAAAATAAAAAATAAAAACCCACACAATTTCAAAATCAATTAGCAGATCAATACAACTATTAATAAAGACTGACACACAAAATTAAACACATTGAAACAAAATAATCAACAATCAAACAACAATTACCTAAAACAGAGTGTGTAGGATTTTGGGGGAAATCAAACACAAAATGATCGAAATTTGGGGGAAACTGTTGGGTTTTAGGGGACCAAATGCATGAAGTATGATGGGTTTGAGTTTATGAAGAAATTTGTGAATGAATTAAGGGTTTTTGGTGGTGGAATAAAATAGAGCATGTGGGTTTAGAGTAATGAAGAAGAAGAAGAGAAAGTACACACTGTCACACCCCGGTATTTCCACGTATTACCGGTGGGCCCGGTGGCGAGTATTGTGACGTAGTTGATATCATCATAGACAAATAATCACAGTTTAATGCACAGCGGAAGTCTAAGGTAAAAATATTACAAACCGAATGAAAGTGACATAAAGTATTACAACGGAATGTAAAGAGATCCACAGGCGGACCAAAAGATAAACATAATTATTGTTCAACAGATTTTTAAACATCTAAAGCTTTAAAGACTCTTTATTCGATGCTAGGAGTAGCCAACCCATTTCGCGTAGTACCTGCACTTAGCCTTTTTGAAAATACGTCAGTTTACACTGGTAAATACAATTAACCGACTCTTTTTGGAAAAGTGTTTATAAAACTGATTTAAATGCACAAGGCACAAATATTATTTTATAACTTGGGATAATTATTTAAAAAAAATCTTGTAAAATAATTATATGTTTTTATACGTTCAGTAGCCCGGGTTGAATACCGGGTTAAAGATTAACAGACACACCACATAATATCACCTACGGCGAGTTATTCTCGAACAGGTAGGTATATCATTTTACATACGCACTGGCAGGTGTATGCCTACACCCCGTGCTTAAGTCATGGCCATTTCAATGAATGAGCCGAGGATATCCAGGACATGGTCATTAATGTAACACCACGTAAAAACGTGTCCAATCATGTATAGACACGTGTCCTAAACTCTAAAAGTGTGGAAGATTGAGTTTGAAGGACCAAAGTTGTCAAACAGTGAAACTACGAAACCACAAGGATTAAAAGTGTCAACATGCCAAATTTGTGCCTCTAAATGACCATACATGATAAATATATTCTTAAACGAGAGATAGATTGGATATAAGAAGCCGTTTATGAAAATAATCGAAAGATTATTAATTTACAATGGTTAAACGTGTCAACATGTCGATTCTGACCTCTGAGTGACCTTTTAACGAAACCGAGGCTTCGAAATATTCAAATATACTCTTAAGAATAAGTGGTATAAATTTCACGTGGTTTCGAGATCGTTAAGCATGTTTTCAAGAAATTGGGCCAAATGTGTCAACTTGATGAAACTTGCTTTCATAGAGTTATTTAACGAACCCGAACCTAACAAAGTTAGTTTATACATCCTTGAGCCTCAACAAATTAACTACAAGGGCCTTGCTTGCCAAAAAATAGAGTTAAAAAGGGTTTAAAACGTCTAGGGACTGAATCTGCCAGCTTTGAAACTTGTTTTACCAGATCAGCCGGTCCAAGCGGCCCGCGTAAGCCCCCCCCCCCTATGGCTTACGCGGCCCGCCTCAGAGTGCCAGTATCAGAAAAAGACTGTCAGGTGCGGGTTAGGCTGTTCCACCGCCTTAGCCTAGTTTGTAATGACCTGGGGAGCTGTAAGTCGGTTAATTTCACTAGCTAGGACACCTGGGGTGATCCCAGGGCCTCCCATAACACCTGGAAATGATCTAGATTCATGGACTTTGCTATATAAAGGAGCTTACTCTTGTGTTCATAAACACATTTGCAAACAATTCACTTGAGGGACTTGTTCTGGAGCTTCCATCAGTAAGAAGAGGATTATCAAGTGTAGAAAAGACTGCTAGGACCTGTAGTAAGTCTCTAATTTCTTGTTTAGTCGTTTAATTTAGCTTAATTACTCTAAAGTCAAACTTATCGTAAATTTAGTTTGACTTTCGTTTTAATTACATATGGTTTAACCACTGATCAAATTGAAAGTGGTTATAGAACCACATTAGTGTAGGTGATTAACCCTTAAAAGGGCACCTCCTAATTATCTCGTTTGACTTGTCAATTGTCGGGTCAAAGTAGTTTGACAAAAAGTCAAACTGGACAGAAATTGCAAAAATGATTCTAATTAATAAAACAGAGGTTCTAAATTATATTTTAACATTCTAATGACTTAGTAATTAATATTAAATCATGTCTTATCAGTCCTAACCCGGCAATTAATAGTCTAAGGTCAGTTTATAACCGAAAGTCGCAAAAGCTTGACTTTTGCTTTGACTTTCAGTTCTGACCCGTTCAAGCTTAATTCCTCCACGTTTTAAGCTTCCATTAGGACCACATTACTTGGTAAGGTAACCCTCTGGAGTTATATTGCATGGTGCCTAGTGGTTTGAATTATATGCACTTAATCGTAATTATGCTTAATAATGCCATAAACGCCCTTTTGACATACAACTGAGATTTTTAGCAATGTGGATGGACTAACACCCTTGCTACTGATATTTAGACATGTCCCGAAAATTTGACTTCAGTTTGAGGTCTAGAATAGGAGTTATGCTCAATAGCGTAATTAAGAAACTTTTTATTATTTAAATGGCATAATTAAGATAAAGCCTATCTAAACCCGATTTTTAATACTAAACTCTTTACCTACTGATGTAAAATAATATTTTGGGATTTTTGAAGATTTTTGAAGATTTTTATTTATTTTTAGGCTGAGCATAACATAGGATTATAGCTTGATTTCGGTAATTGTCGGTTTTACCCTTTTCATGCATAAAATGAGTTTTACATAACTTTTTAATGCCAAACCTTTTTCTACTGATTCTATATGATAAATAAAGTATTTTGAACCTTATAAACTGATCAAAAACTCAGATTTCCTATTTTAACCTGAATATCCCTTAAAACTGACTTTTAAGCGTTTTTAGCACATAGTATGAGTTAAAACTATATTTGACATATAAAACTTATTACTTACTGATATTTTTAGTTAATTTATATAATGAAACAGTAAGCCAAAGCTTTTAAACTCAGAAGTCTATTTTGACCTTTAAAGCCTATGTAAAATTACCAAAATGCCCCTACAGTGCATAGTTTGGTTATATAAGATAAATTACACATATATAAAATACCCTACTGATATAACTTATAAAAATGCATATTTTTACTGATTAGATCAGACTTGAAACTCAGTTTAATATTTAAACTCTTTTATGAGCATTAAAATTACCAAAATACCCTTATGGGACTTATTTTGGTTTAAATTACTTTTTGGGCATATATGTTAACATCTTACTGATGTATTAACATATTTTGAGCATAATAATGATTAAGACCTGTATATAATTCATTTGGTTACCCGTTACGCGTTTATGCGTTCGGATCGGTTTACGTGACTAGTTTACGTAAAATAGCCGAAACGGGCTTAACCTTATCATTGAATTCTCAATTTCCAGAATGTGTTTAGTTTACTCATATTATACAAGTATCTAAGCTTGTCGGGTCTAAACCACATTCTATTCCGGTCTCCGCTTAATCTAGCGTTTAGAACCGTAAGGTTTCCTTCTAGCTAGCCGGTCTAAGTCATTGACTAAATTAAAGACCCGTTAGCATCCTAATAGGTAATAAACCTTCTATACAGATTAAATAGCTTCCAGTAGAATGTGCCATCAAGAGCTTTAGGATTATACTGCTAGCATCAGGTAAATACTTTTATCTTATTTTCTCTTATACGGGCTTGGGATATGGTATTATAATAATACCACTTGGTCGGGTATGAAATCATTTAATCGGATTGTGATTAATAAATTTACATAACCCGTTTTAATCTGTCTTGTTTGATAACATAAGCATTGGGGGTTAATACGACCGTGTCCTGGATATCCTCGGCTCATTTCATTTGAAAATAGCCACAACCTATGCACGGGGTGTAGGCATACACCTGACAGATGCAAATGCTAAAATATAAACCCACATGTTGGGGATAACTCCTTTGTGTGTTCTGTAAGTGGTGAGTCGGTTAATCACGACCGGCTTCCAACCGGCCCCAATTGCGACAAACATGTAAATCTGTATACAAGATTATATTTAAATAATTGTCCCAAGTTATAAAAGATTTGTGTCATGTGCACTTAAATCAATTATCATAAATGGTTTCAAAAGAGTCAGTTAATTGTATTTACAAGTGTAAACTGATGTATTTTCTTAAAGACTAACTTGACAGGTACCTCTCGTAATAGGCTGGAGCTATTAGGTGTCTTAAGAGGATCTTGCAAATCCATAGATGCCCGAAGTCCGTTATTTTGTTTCCTTGTATTTGTATATGATCCGCCTGTGGATCTTATTACATTCCAGTCTGTATATTCTTTCACTCAAACACTCAGACATTATGGTTTGTAATAGTTTATTCACCAAGCCTTCCGCTGTGCTATTATATTGTGTGTATTGACTATGATGATATCAACTACATCACGATACTCCCCGCCGGGCCCACCGGTAATATTTGGAAATATCGGGGTGTGACAGGTTGGTATCAGAGCCAACATTGAGTGAATTAAACACTAACCTTTTGTGTTTAATCTCAATGACACAATAAGCACATTCCTTAGACTCTCGAGTCTAGGCAAATGACCTGGGATTTTACTCTTAACCTTCTTTTTATTGTTTTATCATAGTTACTTATTTTGACAGGTATTGCCACTTGGAAAAATGCCACCTAGAGTTAGAGGCAGAGGCAAAGGACCGATGCGTGGAGGACCGTCTGGCAGCGCGGGACCCTCCCATAGACGTACACCGTCTGATTCCCTTTCAGACTCCGACTCAAGAGATAATTGGAGCCATAGCCTTGAACCAGCAAGACATTCTGTCTCGCTGGGATCCTCACCAATCGATCCTCATTACTTTGAGTTGCCCGTTCCTATCGAACCCCATCATTCCCCTCTTTCGCAGGGAACTCATCGCTCAAACCAATCACACCACTCTTTTCAATCTCATCCTTTTCATCATTCAGATTCTACTTACTCTCCTGCACAATTTAATCCGAATGATTATGTTAACAACTTTTTGGGCTACAACCCTTTGGGTCCTGAGGATCACTTTTCTCAGGAAATGGAGATGGACGATGACCCGGATCCAGATTTGCAAACAGATATACTAGGCCACCCAATAAGCATCTCAAGCGGTTCCCCATTTCAGGGATCACCATACCATGGGCCCGACTCATATCAGGAGAGGATGGCACAGTATGATTGGTTCTTTACACCTTCATACCATAACTCCCCAGCCCAACCTCCCTTGGTTGAACCCCAGCTCCAAGCTGTGACTCCACCACCGTTACTAGTTGAGGAACCACCTCAACAGCCTCCCGAGCCACCAAGGCGAAGGAGAAATGCTAGAATGTCCATACGTGGAGGACCACGGTTTGCATCTCCTCATGGCTCAAGTTCTTACCCTCCTATCCCAGAGGACCCACAGTTGGGCGGACCCTCACATACGGTGCCGGAAGTCAATCTTCCGCTAGTTTATCATGCACCACCACAGCCACCGTTGGGTTTTGACAACCCAATCCCGACATATCCAGGATCGTCTGGGTATAATCCATCTGGATACCCGTCCGACTATGGAACCCATGATCCGTACCTTACAGCTGCACAATACCATCATCTTTACCCTTCTTCTTCTTACCTTCCAGTTTACCAAACTGGATACCCAGGTCAGGGTTATCAATACCCGCCATACCAGCAACCTCCTTCTGTTCAGCAGCAGCAAACTCAAGAAATTCTTGAGAGGTTAGATCGGGTTGAACATGAAGCCCATGAAACTAAGAAAAAGCACAATGGTTTTGTCAAAGGTCTCATGAACATCCTTAAGGGCAAGAAGAAGTAGGAAATTGTTGTTCCATGTTGTATTTCAATAAGTCCCTGCGAGGACGTTTATTTCATTTTCATGTACCAAGTCCCTGCGTGGACTTACTTTCTGTTTCAGTAGCCCCTGCGTGGGCAATTTGTGTTGTTTTTCTCAAGTCCCTTTTTGGGCAATGTTGTACTCGTTTCGTGGTTAACGAAGTTATTTTCGATTTTTAATAGGTATTTTATTACATCATGCTATATCATTTCAAATTTATTGATCTGCCAACAAATTTCTTAAAGGTATAACCTAGCCAAAATAATAAATGGCTATGATGGTACAACCTTTCTAAGATAATGACTCTCTGTTAACATCTGAAAACATGTTAACAATCCTAAATTGTGCGGTGCGAGAAACCACACAATCTTCCTAATGTACTTGGATTTTTTCAAGTCACTATTATAGCCTATATGATCAACATGAATCATGGCTAATAAACATCAATATGGTGTATACACCACAACATCCATTAGAGATGTATGCTTACAAGCAAAGGTGTAATAATGACAATGAAAGTTTTATAAACTTCTTGTCAAAAAAGGCGATGAACTTTGTTCGACCCTTGAAGAAATCAATGATTATAATCGTCCTTGTGACAAGGCTTTGTGCCACCTAAATGTCCTTCGAGACAAGCTTTGTGTAATATGAATATGTCTTCATGACATTGATAGTGTGATTTATATTCCTCTGTCTAATAACAATATAAAGAATTATATCTCTTTGATTATTATTATTATTTTATATGGTCTATATGGTTTAATAATACCATGACCATCTAGTCATCAATATGATGATTTATTGCATAATTTAAATATACCATTACTGTTTGATATAGTATTCGAAAATGGCTGGCTCGGATGAAGCAAACAGTCATCCCACAGAAGGAAACAACACCAGGATTAACATCACTGGTGCCGAGCTGCAAGAAATGATAACCGCAACAGTTGCTCAGGCTATGGATGCTAAATTTAAAGAGCCTAGTATTGTTAGGTCTCAAACTCATTCGAGAACCCATTCTCAACCCCATACCCATAAGAAAAGTGAGTCTCAGCACTCATCTAATCAGGGTAGTGAGCCAAAGAGGCAGGTTGTCCTCGAGCCGACTCCCCGGTACACCAAGGGTTGTACCTACAAGTACTTTGTCTCCTGTAAACCGAGAGATTTTACAGGAGAAAAAGGTGCGATCGATTGCATGAAATGGTTGGATGAGATGGAGACTGTGATAGACATCAATGAAGTTTGTATCTCAATCTTTTAAGGGCGATACCCTCACTTGGTGGAAAGCATTAGTGCAAGCCACTGGGAAGGTTACTTTATACAATCTGCCATGGAACAAGTTTGTTGATTTGGTTAAGGAAACCTATTGCCCTCAGCATGAAGTTGAGCGGATAGAGACTGATTTCCTCACCTTAGTGATGAAGGATCTAGATTGTAGATCCTATGTGACTAGTTTCAATTCAATGTCAAGGTTGGTACCGTATTTAGTCACTCCTGAACCCAAACGTGATGCGCGTTTCATTGGTGGTTTGGCTCCCACAGTAAAAGGGAATGTTAAGGCTTCAAAGCCAGCCACTTATAAGTCTGCTGTGGATCTATCTTTGTCCCTCACTCTTGATGTTGTGAGGAGTAGGGCAAAGAAAACCACTGATGATGGGAAGAGGAAGAGAGAGGAAGATAAGTCTCCTCAGTCAAACAAGAAAGGAAAAGGGAACTTTAATTCCAAGAAGGGGCAGTCGAATGACAAGCCCAGGTGTAAGACTTGCAACAAAAGGCATTTTGGGAAATGCAACCAAGACCCACAGGGCAAACCGTGTGGGATCTGTAAAAAGAAAGGGCACAAGTCTGTTAAGTGCCGAAATATAAAGGATGCAACCTGTTACGGTTGCAATGAAAAGGGGCACATTAAAACCAATTGCCCCAAGAATACAAAGAAGCCTGAGGAGGCAAAGAAGAACAACGCGAGAGTTTTTCAGATGAACGCAAAGGAAGCAGTGAACGATGATAACGTTATAACAGGTATATTCCTCATCAATAATAATTATGCTAGAGTCTTATTTGATTCTGGTGCTGATAAGTCTTTTGTAGACCATAAGTTCTGTAAGATACTGAATCTGCCTATTAAGACTCTAGACATAAAATATGAGGTAGAACTTGCCGATGGTACCTTAGAAACAGCTTCAACTCTTCTTGATGGATGCTCTATATCCATTAAGAATCATTCTCTCCCGCTGTCCCTCTTGCCAATGAAACTGGCTGGGTTTGATATAGTTTTAGGCATGGATTGGTTGTCGCATAACCAAGCCCAAATTGCCTGTGATAAAAAGCTAGTTATTATCAAAACCCCTTCTGGTGAATCCGTTACTATTCAAGGAGATACACAATACGGGTTGCCCAGCAATGTGTCTATTCTTAAGGTATCACAGTGTTTAAAGAGTGGATGTGTCATTTACATGGCACAAGTGACTGTAAATGATCCAAAACCTAATATTGAAGACATCCCAATCATTTCTGAGTATCCTGATGTCTTTCCTGACGAGTTACCTGGATTACCTCCTGAGAGGCAAGTAGAGTTCAGGATAGACATTGTTCCAGGAGCTGCACCTATTGCACGAGCTCCTTATCGTCTAGCACCTACTGAAATGAAAGAACTCAGAGCTCAATTAGATGACTTATTGGAAAAAGGTTTTATACAACCTAGTTCTTCACCTTGGGGAGCTCCAATACTTTTTATGAAAAAGAAGGACGGATCAATGCGCTTATGCATTGATTATCGTGAATTGAATAAAGTAACGATTAAGAATCGTTATCCTTTACCCAGGATCGATGACTTATTTGATCAACTCCAAGGAGCGAGCTTCTTCTCGAAGATTGATTTGAGATCTGGGTATCATCAACTCAAGGTTAGAACCGAAGATGTACCTAAGACAGCATTCAGGACGAGGTATGGACATTTCGAGTTCTTAGTGATGCCATTTGGGCTCACTAATACGCCAGCAGCATTCATGGACCTCATGAATAGAGTCTGCAAACCATACTTAGATAAGTTTGTCATCGTCTTCATAGATGACATGCTTATCTATTCTTGTAATCAAGACGATCATGAGAAGCACCTTCGATGCATCTTAGGATTACTGCAACAAGAGAAACTGTACGCTAAATTCTCCAAATGTGAATTCTGGCTTCGTGAAGTCCAATTCCTTGGACATGTTGCCAGTGAGCGAGGTATCCAAGTAGATCCCGCTAAGGTAGAAACCGTAATGAATTGGGAAGCACCCAAGACTCCAACCGAAATACGTAGCTTTCTAGGTTTAGCTGGATATTATAGAAGATTCACTGAGAACTTCTCAAGAATAGCTGCACCATTAACTTCTTTGACCCATAAAAATGTTAAGTTCGATTGGGGTCCGAAACAACAAGAATCCTTTGAGATTCTTAAGAAGAAATTGAGCAATGCTCCGTTGCTAACCTTACCTGATGGAATTGAAGAGTTTGTCGTATACTGTGATGCTTCCCACACCGGTATGGGTTGTGTGCTTATGCAACGAGGCAAGGTGATTGCCTATGCATCACGACAATTAAAAGTGCATGAGAAGAATTACACCACCCACGATTTGGAGTTGGGTGCCGTTGTATTTACACTAAAGTTATGGAGACATTATTTGTATGGAACTAAATGCGTGATCTTTTCTGATCACAAAAGTCTCCAACATTTGTTCAATCAAAAAGAGCTCAATATGAGACAGCGCCGTTGGATGGAAACATTAAATGACTATGATTGCGAAATTCGCTACCATCCTGGTAAAGCGAATGTGGTCGCAGATGCTCTAAGCCGAAAGGAAAGAGTTAAACCAATTAGGATCAATGGCAAGAGCATTGAGTTGAAGAATAGTCTGAATGAAAGACTATTAGCTGCACAGAAGGATGCTGTTTTGGAAGTTAACCTTCCAAATGAAAAGTTAGGTAT